>OZ026616.1:102773034-103047356 GCA_964020975.1 Hermodice carunculata | reverse complement strand
AATACCTGTCAAACAAACCATAATTACTAAATTTATATAGTACAGGTTCAGATAAGAACAATTTGATTTACCCCTGAACAAATATGTACCCTTTCTAGCTGGACAGCTTATCATAGTTAACCACCCACCAGTGTATAACTGAAGTAGAATCAAGCTGGGGCATTATATTCAGTCCCAGTGATAGTAAAATAAACAGTTGCAGCTAGACCACCTGTATAAACCAAGGGAAATCCCAACAAGGACTGTAACAATGGACATCCTGCATTAGACATGAAACAAACTCTAAGATGACACCTACCACTCAAACAATTAGGCTCTATTTAACTGCCAACCCTTAGTCAATGTTTCAAAGTAATGTGTCAGGTTTGTGACATTTAAGAAAAATACTGTCAATTTTGGGTATTTTTTTTTTTAATTCAGTAAATGTGTTTTAAGGCATGTCAGAAAAGAATGAAAATCATTAGCATTTATGCCAGAAACATGTTATTAGAACAATTTGTTTCTTAACAGGATTTTAAGTACAAGTAGGCAAGCTTGTAACTGTAGTCAGTGGCTGCTTGCTACCTATAGCCCCTGGGGGTTTGACCTAACAGAAAACAAGCTCTCTCTATATGTATATATCCATCTATCTTTCAATCTATCTATCTATCTATCTATCTATCTATCTATCTATCTATCTATCTATCTATCTATCTATCTATCTATCTATATACTTGCTTGCTTCTTTACTTATTTATCCATGGAGGAAATCAAATTCACTGCTTATAGTAAAAGAAACAGAAAATAAAGTGAGCCGTTCATATAATAATTTTAGACATAAAGAAAATATCGCGTGCTATAGCAGTCTTGGCATATGTGTGTGCGTAATATTCTTTTGTGACGTACATTGGGTAGAAAGAAAATACACATATGTTTTTTTTTTTTTTTTTTTTTTTTTAATGGTCATGCTTTCGCCACTGATGGTTATCTGGGCAAGCTGCCAGGTATATTTAGGATTCTCACCTCTGCTTAATGTCCGCTGCCTGGGAGCCATGTTTAAGATTCCCGCCTCCCCTTATTAGAGAAAGTGACTCCTCTTTCTCATATATTTCCCCCGCTCTTTCACATTAAATTGATTTAGACGCTGCAGCCTGTCACAGTTCTTTTTTTCTCCTTGTCCAGAGTACTCACACAACAAGCAAATACACAGACGAAGTCTATCACTTCGTCGCCATGACATATTTTGTATTAACATTTTCCCACTCAAAGCGCACTAACTATTTCGTTTTGTCTACTTCTCCATCTTTGTTCTTCGGGCACTGTTTCCGTATGTTTTCACAGGGGAACAGCGGAGCTGTACGACGTTTTAGAGCTTAAAATCGGCTTTCTTCGTCGGTAGCTCAGTGGCCAGAGCAACGGCCCTCAGCAAAGTCATGAATATTTAGTCGAGTGTTATGTTGGCGGAAAGGGTTAAGTCTGCCTTTCTCACGTTGATGGCGAAAATTTAATTATCAAGCTTTGTCCGTAAAGAACAGAATTTTGTCTCTGACTTGATTGATACAAGATTGCATTACAACACTTGATGTAAAGTTACATCTGGTAGACGTATTTTGCCATTAAAATCGTCGAGCCATCATCATGAAATATAATTGGCACACAAAGACAACGTCGACTTCAACTTGTCAGCTGTTCCAGTGTTCGTCACGTTCCACAGCCGGCAATCATTAACGAGTTGTCTTCAGCAGTATTTCCCTTCTCCAATGCAGAGTAAAAGATAAGACAGCTTTGCATTCGAGTGGAAGCATTTTTGGAAGCTCCTGCTTCTCAGTAACTGCCTTTTACAGTTTTGGGGAGAGAGTAAAAAACTGCAATCGTGTATCTAAAATGTTGTATCACTTTAGATTCGTGTACGGGTAGGAAAACCATTGTCGCCAAATATATATATTTGATTTACAATAGCAGTTCATCGATTAAAACGACATGGAAGAAGCACAGCGTACAAGCGTGTGAACAACAAACTTACCAACAAGAGAGGTTCGCTGCTGTTGCTGCTGGTAAAACCTGCATAGCTTCGATCAATTTGTGTCCTAAACTAGATCAACTGTACGCCACAAAACCCGAATACGTGCTAGCTTTGCAGTCACACAACTAGTTCACTGAATTGCAAACTGTGAGGTCAATCAAGGACATGCTGGTATGTTCCACGTAGTTCAGCTGTTGCTGGATTAGAACAGAAATTCTGAATGGGAAGTTGTCTTATATAGCAGAGTGATATTGTTCTACCATGGAATGCAAAGGAATGTTTGTAACTCTTAACAGACCTGGATATAAACCGTAGTCTGGATCCCTGCCTCAGCGCCGATGATTACACTTAAAACACCTGTGGCGGTTTCTACGAGGTACACACAGAAACAACTGGTGAGTACGTCTCACTTTCGCTTTCCCTTTTTGCCAGAAGGTATCGGCAACTTATGGGTCTCACTGTACGAATAATCCATTTACCAACTGGCATCATGTACAAGCTTTACTACGGATGAAACGCAGGATTAAAAGTTTTATTCTGATTGCCTGTTTCCTTGCAATCAATGCTGTTGCTTATCAAATAGAAATTATGTCAGACATGCCAGTATAAAACCAAAAATGGGGGATGGGGGAACGCGGTGATTTTTCATAACATCTTTCTACCACGTCACTCTAAAAATAGAGGTATATGTATGCAATGGCTTAAATTAGTTTTTATTGGTTGCAGAAATACATCCTTTCATATATGATTGTAAAACGGCTCAAATTTCAGCGCACTGGCGAGTGTCAAATGCATGAAATACAGCGCATCCTTTGTGTGAATTCTGGTTAATGACAATAAAAGTGTGTATATATCCATTAGGAATACACTACATTGTGTTCTATTTCTATTTACTTGGTCATAAATATTAATTTAATTTGCACGATGGCTGAACATACATACATTTATGTTTACATGTCCCTGTGGGAAAAGACTTTATCGTTAAAACAGTTGTCATATATGCACATGATTTTGATTGAATAACGCAGGAATAAAAAGGACAAGGAGCTTATATGTTGTTTGCCAATGTAAGCTGTCCTGCTTCCCATAAAATATCACATAGCTGTAAAAAGGCTTTTTTTTTACATTTTTGTTCGATCCTGTTGGTATCACAATTGGCCGTATAAAAATATCGATGTTTGTATCATAGGGCGCCATTGTCCTTCTATCAGGTATTGCGCGCGCCTGCAATAGATACTACATGTCACAAATCTATTTGAAATTATATTGTATGAAGTTCAATCAATTGTAGCTGTTCAGCCATTGAAAGTATGCAGTATTGATTGTTCTTTAAGCACAGCGATACATGCACATGAATCATGAATGTTATTATGTATACAAAGAGTGGTAACTACTCTGTGCTGTCTGCTACCAAATGTGAACCGCGTGTGATAGCGGTAGGGCAACCTTATGGATGATTACTACCCACAAAGCTGCCAAATCTTCTTTTCTTTAACCCTTGCTTTCAAAACACACAGAAGACCTGGATGTCACATACTGCCTGCCTTAACAATTTAACTTCATTGTTTTGAAAGCATATATATATATATATATATATATATATATATATATATATATATATATATATATATATATATATATATATATATATATATATATATATATATATATATATATATATATATATATATATATATATGCATTTTTTTAAACCGTATGTCTCCGATAGAGGAGAAAATCCTCCCCGCTTCCATGATCCCATTTTATAAAGTTCCACGCCTTACCTAATGGTAATGTACATGGAGCAGGTGTTTTTGCGTCTTGTAACAGCAAATGATACTGATGGGAAACAGTTGACAATGTAATGTAATTCTTTTCCAAACGGACATATGACCTTATATGCACCTTGAGTCAGGCTATCAATGGACCTCAAAATGAAGCAAACCAAACATATTTTCAATTTGCGGTAAAAAAAATATATGTTCTAATGATATGTATCTGAGAAATAGGTCACAGACATCCTTAAAAGTGCAAACACGCTATATCGAAGCTAGTTCTCTACTCCTAGGGACATTGGAAACTTGAAAATACCACGAACCTTGCTCAAATTAAGTCTGTTTCCTATAGTTATATTGAATCAATCTTGACCCGAGTGGGAAAAATTGCATCTCTAAAACAAACTCTCACAGTCTGCAAAATTTTGAGCGTCATCGGCTTTATGTTTACTTTGATTTTTTTCATTGTTTTTTATATTTGCTTATTTTTGCTTGCTGCTAGTTGAGTAGCACTGACAGAGGATGAGACCTATGGGGGAAAATATTTGCCTGGCCGCTGTCTTTCCTCCACGACGTTAAGCTGAATTGGAAGAAAAGGAATTCTCAGAATGCATATGGTAAACCCTCGCGCCTGCACCCCACCCCACCCCAAGGAAAAACGTTATATTTCAACCTGAAACTGAGAGTTCCTTCTACAACTCCCATTGGATACAAAGTAAACATTTACTGTTAAACAAGAGAACAAAAGTTGGAATGGAGAGCTATTGATATCACGTATAATTGGGTTAACCATGTTTGTAGCTTACAACTCAAAAGACGCAGGACCGATTGTGTTTTTATTCGGCACAACACATCATGCAAGGATCTCTTGGCCATTTCTGTACAGAGCACACCATCATGAGGCACGCGGACAACTTTCACTAGAACACAATTTTGTTTACTATGACGAGACTCATAACAATATTGCAGGAATTGAGACCATAGGATCTGCTTACTGTAAACAAGTAGTCTTATCTCCTAGGTAAGACTCGTCTGGGTTACTTGAGTATTAGTATCAGCTGCACTGCATATCCTTTACTTGACATTAGGAGTAAAGTTTTATCGTAGCAAAGACTTATTTGTGTTATGCAATTCATGTATCTGCAATACCTGGCTTTTATTTCATATAGTCACACGAAAGTTTGAGATTACTTTCGCGTCAGGTACAATACTTAGGTGATAATGAAGTCGTCTTGAGACTCACGCTGTAAGTATCTGATACCATAACGCTCAATGTC
Organism: Hermodice carunculata; assembly: GCA_964020975.1. Lineage (NCBI taxonomy): Eukaryota > Metazoa > Annelida > Polychaeta > Eunicida > Amphinomidae > Hermodice > Hermodice carunculata. The sequence continues at coordinate 103,042,302 of OZ026616.1, read as the reverse complement.
CAGTCTACCACGTGACGCATTGAGATTGAAGCTGTGTGCCATACAACAAAGAGCAATGTTAAGCCATTCACCTGAACTTGGGATTAAAGCTGTATAACGTAACACAGCGCAATGCCAAGCCAGTCACGTGACTTGGCTACGGGTAACCTTGCAATTAAATCTGTGTGATGTGCATATAACACAGACAAATTTCAAACAAGTCACCTAACATAGCTGGGGATGATCTTGAAATTAAATCATTCTGACATTGTATTTGTGTCTTTTTGCCCATAACCACTTCTTAGTAGTCATTACCCTTTGCCGCAGTGCGAACTCTTTACTCTCCATAAGCTAACCTGTCCCTGTCTAACCTATATACATATTGAATTACTATTGTCCTTATTGCACACGTTCCTCTGTAAAATTTTGACATAGGCTGTATTAGCCCAAATAAATAATGTTAAAGGGTCTGCAGCGGGTAACTACTCAACATGTTCCGGAGCCTTTTGACATGTACCAAAGAGCAGTGCGAAGCCCTTGACGTCACACGCCTGTGGGTTACCTTGATATTTAAACTGTGGAGATGCAACCATAGTTAATGCTACGGAGAAGCTTTCTTTTTTACTTTACATGGTTATCATGGGTGACCTTAGAGCCAAAATACACCCAACGCAGAACAGTGCCTCGCAGGAAACATTTTGCGGATGAAAATATATTAATGCCAAGATTAGGCAGATCAGATCAGTAGGACAAAAGTAGTTCGAAGTATCATGACTACTGCGAGAAGATCTGGGTTGGAGGCCACCATCTTTGCAGCAGTGATGGCATTTTAAAATGTCGACGACTAAACCTAAAATAGTAGCATTAAAAAACAAATAAATGAAATAAACACCTGACACCATTAGAAATCAATGAAACTATTTTAGGTATTGGAACTTTAGTTGTCAATTGAAATATCAATAGTTTGTCAGTGAGGACACTATGTTATCACTGTTGCATTATAAGAATAATATTTGGCGGAAGTAGATGACCCACGTTTTCAGGAAAAACTGTACGAACATTGCATTATATTTGATTATAATGTCTGTTCTGTTGCTGTGTGAGATGCAAGAATGGCCAATGAAGAGTCTTTTTATATATGCTTATTGATAGTATAGACGCATATCTTTTACATGGATTGTGAAACAGGGCAAGCCTATATCAATCAGTCTCCATGGCACAGATCGTGGCGTATACTTCCTACCTACATGTTTGGTGGAGGAAACCGAAGGACTCGGAGAAAATCACCGTGCACAGTCAGAGTGGTAGGAACTCTTTTCACATGCTTCCCCGGCCGTGAATCGAACCCGGGTCGCAGAGGTGAAAGGCGAGCGTGTTGCAGCTCGGCCAACCGTGCACCCAATGCTTATTGATGATCTGTCGGAATGATACTACATGAGGTGATATAGTGAACAAAATTTTTCTTTGGGTTTTACCGGCTCACAAAGAAGGCTTGGGATCCCATGTTTCTTCAAAATTGCTGCGGGAGGTACTGATTTAAATTATGTTATATCGTAGAATATTAAGGGACAAAAATATAATAATAATAATAATAATAATAATAATAATAATAATAATAATAATAATAATAATAATAATAATACGTACGTACATACATACATACATACATACATACATACATACATACATGAATAAACAAATAAATAAATAAATAAATCAATCAATCAATCAATCAATCAATCAATCAATAAATTAATTAGATATAATACAAAAACTACTTTGCCCCAAATCGGTTTGTGTCAATATCTTATTTCCATGCGTAACATTTAAAATATTCAATAAGCATTATTGGTAAGGCTGCCTACTTTTTCAGTTATTATCAGGTGCGTAATGGTAAAAAAAAACAGTCATACTGACATCTCTACTACAGAGAGAGAGAATGAGAGAGAGAGAGAGAGAGATAGAGAGCGAGAGAGAGAGAGAGAGAGAGAGAGAGAGAGAGAGAGAGAGAGAAATGACCTTATGATTATAATATTTAGTGCGATGACTTTTCTTGCCTTTCTTCATGTGTAAGATGGTAAACAGCATGGAGTCAGAGGATTCAAATAATGTTGCTGTCGACCGTAAATTTTACGCTTTCACGTTCAAAGTTTGATACTTTCTATCGAGTATAATTTGCAATGCTTCGGCGTTGACTCTTTTTTTTCGGTAGGTTCATGATAGCATCTGTAGCTCTGATAGGCCTGCATCCAACGTTTCTTGCACACGGAATGTTAGACAGGTTTTAGAAATCCCTCATTATTTTAAGTAATTTTGCTGTTACAGATTTACGTGTTTCTGTGACTGTGAGCTCCATTTGTCGTTGTATACTGAAACTGACTCAAATTGTTGTTTGGCCCTGAGAAAGTCGATATGACTCTTGTTTTACTTGGACTATCTCTAAATAGGTCAATATAGGCACGCTGAAATGGTTATTGATTTCGCAAGAAACACGAAAAAGTGGCCAATAGGTGCGCGAGATAAGATATGAACACGTGGCAACAGAAAAGAAGGTCATGGGAAAAGTACTTTGGCTATAATACAGCCAAAAATTGTTTAACTTTAGTGTCAAAACCTTTTTTTTTTTACTCTCTGACCTTCTCGTCTATAAAACTATCGCTTCCAATTTTGCTGGCACAAGGTGTGTAAACGCTGATAAACATTATGCATTTTATATGCTGAATGTGCAATAGAGAGTAGTAGGTTAAGGAAATACTTTTGGACGGACAGTTTGCAGAAAGCCCACAAAAGTGGCTTGATCAGTATCCTGGGCTTCCCAATCGTGCATTTAATAACGCCAATCCAGCACGCTGTGGGCAGAAAAAAACTAGGGAAACGAGTGCGATTTCGTTCATCTGTATGACACCCCTCATTTATACTTTGTTCAATTACTATTGCTAGATCAACCCCAGAGAAAGAATACCATGGCTCATATGACAAGATTGATATATCATATGCCAAATTGATACTTTTCTGGTCTTTTGTTCGTATAAGAAATATCCTATGCTTTGATCAGAGCCCGTCCCTTCATATTGGGTTTTCTTTTGGATTCGGCTTTCATCCTATCATTTTCGACACACCAAGGCAAAAGGATTCCCATTGTTTATTGGCAAGGCAACCATTAACACTTTGTCTCGTCAAAACAGAATTTTAAGGATTGCTCAATTTGAGTGTCACCTGTTTTGACTATTTTTTCATAGTGTAAAGGTTTTTATAGAATATTTTGTTTGATAGTGAAGAAGCATACATATCACTGTCCTATATCCCTGCCAAATATTTTTGATGACATTTCCGGGCCACAAATAGCAAGGACATGTATAAACATATACAATATACATACACACCCCCACCAAACATATATATATATATATATATATATATATATATATATATATATATATATATATATACGTGTGTAACTGCAGCAGTATTACTACTACTCCTCCTACTACTACCACTAGTAGTACTAGTAGTAGTAGTAGTAGTAGTAGTAGTAGTAGTAGTAGTAGTAGGTGCATCAGGACTTATTTGACTGCGCCAAGCACAGTTATATCTGCTTTGGTTTTGTCGAATATACAAACTTTCCGTCATGATTGAGAGCATCAGGGTTGTTATAGGCGTCGGCGGTAAGTCCAAATACAATTGATGTTATTTTGTACAATTTGTAGAGAAATGTGGTACAGTTTAAAAAAAAGCAGCAAGCACTCCAGACTCTTATCAGCTGGGGTGACCGATCTAGTATGAAGATAAGTTTTGATTCTTTAGTTAAGCAAGCTTGCACTTAGTTTGGCTATAACCTGTATGTATACACTACGGAGCATTTAAAATCCTTCTGTGACGTCAATCTTTTGTTGCAACTTGTCCTTATTTTCTATGAATGACAAGATTGATGTAACAGATGGTTCTGAATTCGGTTAATCACCTCGGACCAGCGTCATTCGTTGACAATAAAGATGCCTCGGCGAACCTATTTTTTTACCAATGACCCGGTCCTCGGTTACTATCCTATGCAGAAATACAGGACTACAAACACAATTTACACTTGACAAACTTATAGAATCTTAGCTTTGAAACCGAACTCAGCGTTCGCTGCAGTGAGACCATTGACCAATTTACCAATATGAAAATGATAGCATGCTGATCGAACTGCTAAAGTAGTCGTGTGGGAACCAACAGATCGATAGCCCAACTTTTGAATCGTAGCGTCTCATTGCTGGCCATTGATGGACCTTGGAACACACGGGAAAGATGACGACCCTCAAAACAAGGAAAAATAATCAGTTTAGTACAGTCTTTTATCTGTAAAGCAATACGAGGAACCTAATCCCGCATGGACATACTGTTAAGCCTTCATTGTGGTCTTTCTTCGGGGGAAAAAGGCAATTTTTATTTAGTGCTTTGCGCTATCATCGCGTCACTAGGTACAAGGAAAACTGAAAACTCCTGCTGAAATCAATATATAGAAGTCCTTTATTTGCTCCAGTGTATACTGATGTCACATTGTGAATGTTCGGAAACTTCGGGAAGCAGTGAAGGAATATATAACATATTACAAAGCATAAATGCATAATTGTACTTCACAAGGAAATTTACAGCTAAATTAAGATTATTTTTTGCGTTTACTGGCCATTTGAGATTGAATCATCTTTCAAACCTGCTGCAGCACATATATTGTAATTGGGCAAAACCCGTCATGATGGTATGCTGCCTAGTTTAGACTCAATTGCTGTATTCGCTTTGTTCCACAAAATAATCTGCTACAATAGTTTGCATTTTATGTCCATTTGAACCATAGCCAAAGAGAACAATGCATGCCTGCAAGGCAAAATTTGTGGCGCCACTCAAATCGAAAAATTCCGTCTTCACATTCAAATGGAAGCATAATGACACGATGCAGAATTAAAATAACTTAGCAAAATGCTAATATCCGTTTATCAGATACAATCAGAATGAAAAATTGTGTCGACAACTTGTGTCTGCATTTCCATCTGCGGCTGATATAACCCTTCGGTGGTCATAAGGGACTAAGTCACTAAGTCAACATCTTACCTTGCCGGGGGTTGGACACTAAAAGTGTCTCACACGCACTAAGGATTGTTTTTGACGAGGAGCATGCTATCCTGATCGGACATGTCCAGTGTTAAAAACATTATATATATATATATATATATATATATATATATATATATATATATATATATATATATATATATATATATATATATATATATATATATATATATATATATATATATACATATATATATATATATATATATATATATATATATATATATATATATATATATATATATATATATATATTGATGAAATAAAAATGTAGCAGACGACAGCTGGTATCCCACAGCATTTGTCTGGTTTAAGAGGGAAGAAGGATAGAGACTTGTACTTGTGAGCCCAGCATTAAATGAAGTTTCAATGATTAATGATGCCACATATGGACTTTCTCTTGCACGATCAATAAGGTTTACTTGCTCTTTTCACTGTACCAGAGACACAAAATCTGTGTGTTTTTATTTAAGGGATCTGCCCCTGCATGCTTTACCCAGTCACTTCTCCCTGTCTGTTGTCATGCTACGAAGGTTACCACAAACAGGAAAACATTCGGTTAAGCAGTTTGGGCATGACATATTACGGTCTTCATTTGCCACAGGCAAGATAGATTTTTAAATAATGTCAAAACGAATTTTGTTGATGTGGTGTTTTTAGATAAATTGCAAATTGGATTTCTTTTCTGCAGTCACGTTGGGATGATGTCCAGAAAGTTTGCAGATGAAACGACTGATAGGAAGATTTTGAAGAGGCGACTCATTTTACTACTCACACGTACACACACACACACACGATAGATAGATAGATAGATAGATAGATAGATAGATAGATAGATAGATAGATAGATAGATAGATAGGTAGGTAGGTAGGTAGGTAGGTAGGTAGGTAGGTAGGTAGGTAGGTAGGTAGGTAGGTAGGTAGGTAGGTAGGTAGGTAGGTAGGTAGGTAGATAGATAGATAGATAGATAGATAGATAGATAGATAGATAGATAGATAGATAGATAGATAGATAGATAGATAGATAGATAGATAGATAGATAGATAGATAGATAGATAGATAGATAGATAGATAGATAGATAGATAGATAGATAGATAGATAGATAGATAGATAGATAGATAGATAGATAGATAGATAGATAGATAGATAGATAGATAGATAGATAGATAGATAGATAGATAGATAGATTATGGTCGCCCAGGAATATGAGTTCAAAATCAAAATGTGATATTTGTCAAAATTTCCAACCAATCCGAGGACAGGTTGAATGAGGCACCTAGAAAGGTACGATGAAGTGGAAAGTATGTGCAGTGGATCCAACGTTTTACGGCCACTACCTTAGCAAAAATTCATGAACGACGTGAAAGTTGAAATGTTTCTGCGTGTGATCAAAAAATATCAATGTTCTTTACTTGAACATGTAAATATAAATGCAAAACGCAAGCTACCGCTTACAAACCGACGGATTCAAACATGCTTTCGCTGATAAATACAATAAATTAAAATGTTCAACACCTGTTGCAATACCACTTATTTCCATGATAATATGGTAACGTTAGTTGTGTAATTTTCTGACGCCAAATCTTAATTGAATGCCAAAAGTATAAATGATTACATACCTATGGATATATGTGATCTTTTAATGAGGACAGATCGAGATTATTAAGTCTTTGCAGGGAAAGTCACACGTGTGCGTAACCCTTGCTTTGTTTTGGACTTTTAGCCCAGCTGACTTGCTAGTCAGGCTGAGCCTTCAGGAGGCTCATCAGTAGTCTTTCTTCCGTCCGTTCACAATTACATTTTCGACTTCTCCAAAAGCGTAGGCAATATTCACTTCAAACTTGGTACCAAAATACCTTGGGGAGGTCCCTACTAAATTTGTTCAAATATTGACGCTCCTGCTTTTTCATGTTTTTCATTCTTTTGTGGGTTTTTTGTTTTTTGTTTTTTTGTTTTTTGTTTTTTTCTTTCTCTATCGGGGCAAATCTTAAAAATTCTTCTCCGCTCACCCAATCGCTTTCATATCACACAGAAACACTCCTAGGGACTCCTTATTCTACATTTGCTCACCAGTTGGCGCTGCATTTTTCCCCCTTTTTTTTTTCCTCGCTCTTTTCAACTTCTTCTCGAGAACCGTCACTCATATTAAACTAAAATTTGTTGCATATGGTTCTTGTGAAAGTCTCAAACAAAGTTGTTCACTACGTGGAACTGCGATGAATTCCTGATTTTAACGATTTTTTTTTTTCAATTCTGGTTCTTATGTTTCAATGCGTATTTGCTTTTGATTTCTGTGTAGGTCAATGGGCGTTCGAATGCTCAATTTCATGCATTCTAACCCCACCAAGTAGCAATGTTCTTTTAAAAGTTCTCTTTAAATATTCTTCAAATACATATGCTCCTTTAAAACATATTTTTGATTATTTTTTTAGGCAAATCTTAGAATTACTACTAAATGTCATATGCACTCACCTAAATAGTTCAACACAGGTCTATTCGGTTGCAACTTTGATTTTCTGAACAAGCTTAAAGACGTTCGGTACACCGCGATATGCGCAACCATTTATGGTCCAATGCCTCTATACAGTTAGAGCTGGTATTTGTCGATACCTGCACTAGCTGCTGTTCGCTTTTCCTACTTTGCACAGTTCCGTTTGAGAAATATGGATTGTTTACGAAGAGTGAAAAGGAAAAAGAATGGGTGGTTTGTTAACAAATGCCAAAGCAAAGGACTAAATGCTTTAAAACAAGGCAAAATACGTCGAAACACGACAGTGGTAGACCAAAACGCATGTACACAACCAGCGAACGCTGACAAAGCCAACGTCGAAAGTGCCACGCCCACCCCCCAAATGCCACATGCACGTCATGTAAACATTGACAGTTATAACTGGGATGAAGGTCGTAGAATAGTGGAACTAAGTGTACTAGCCAATAATCTTGTATGCGAGGAATGTAAAAAAACAAAAACAAAAAAAAACAAAAAAAAACAAAAACCATCGTCCCCCAAAAATACAGAGTTAGAAAAACGATATGGCTTGGCCAGTGTACTTTACATTTCTTGTGAATGTGGTACGATAAATGCTGTCCCAACGGGGGGGGGGACCCACAGTAATACCCCAGCGTCAAAAGGTGGCACAGGCATATTTGATAATGTGCTGCCTGTGTTACCATTCGACAATGTATTAAGGCAACTATAATTTTGATATTCGTATTTTTACCTCTTTTTCCACATTGCTGTATTGCACTATGGAGAGAATCTTAAAATGTTTGCCTCTTCTCAGTAAAACTATGAAAGTATATATTATGACTGGAATATAGAATTACCGACGTACTGCCGTTTATTTAACCTACATACATGTATATTGATATGGTATCGAAGTTAGACAATGAATGGATACCATGTGCCTGGGAACTTAGAACAAATTAAGTCAACATGCATGAATTCTTTGTACAATTGCGGAAAAAATATCACCGTATGATATCTTTTTTGGTTAATCAATGAGATCAGTGCATATTTTGGTAACCCCCTACAATTTTTCATGGAATTGCAAATATTTTTTCTATTTCAAACTTAAAAAATAATGTGAGCACTTATACATTTTTGCTAGACGAGATGAATTTAAAGTCACATTCCAGCATGTTATGTCTACATATTTGTTATTAAAAGGCTTGAATACATTGCATACACTCATATTGAGTTATTTAATGCATATTTTGCATCCTTAATTTATTTATTTATTTTATTTTTATTTATTTATTTTATTTTATTTTTTTTTTTTGCTTTTACCCACATATATAATGTTTGCTATCAAGTTTCTGTAGTCCTTACATGTAGCGCCACCTAGCGACAAAAGTAGCACCGTGACATGCCAATTTTGTGCTTGCATTTTGTTTCAAATGCCAATATCTTGGTTCACACCACAAGCCAGAGATTTCTAAATTCTTTTGACCAGTGTACCGAACGTCTTTAAGTCAGCTGAGCAGGAGCAGTTCACACAGCCCCTAGTTTTTTTGTTTTGTTTTGTTTTGTTTTTGTTTTTGTTTTTTGTTTTTTGTTATTTTTTTTTTTTTTTTTTTCTTTTTTTTCATGTTTTGTTTTTTGTTTTTAAGTTTGTTTGTTTTTTGGGGGGGTGTTCGTTTTTTGTTTTTGTTTGTTTTGGGGGGTTTTTCTGGGGTTTTTTTTTTTTTTTTTTTTTTTCTTTTTGTTTTTGTTTTGTTTTTGTTTACATGACGGGAAAGGAATCTGAATATGATTCACGCGTAAGAACCGTAAACTCTTGCACAACTGTTTGACGATACTTCAACCTGCATTCATGCGTTCAAACTGCACACCGCAGAACATGACATAAATTATTCAAACTTACGACCGTAATGTTGATTTTCGTTGGATGAGATTTTTCGGATAATTAAACCAACGTACGTCAATTGAATTAAAATAAAGAACTGTAGAAAGTATATTGATAAGGATTAAACAACAACAACAACACCAACAACAACAACATGGGTAATATTATTTTACCTAGATATTGCTTTTAAAAAATCAACCACATTTACAATAGGAGAAAGCTTGAAAAAAATCCGTTGATTACGGAGCAGCGTTCGCGCTGATGAATATCATCCACTGGACTACGATGTTATGAGGTCATATTCAAACAGTTGGTTCAGTGGGAGAAATTTCATGAATGTGTCGTTCTTCATGACGTTCAGCTTACCATCTTTTTAGTTTCTTCATATTGCTCACAGTTTTGTTGTTGTTGTTGTTGTTGTTGTTGTTGTTGTTGTTGTTGTTGTTGTTGTTGTTTTTAAATTTTAGTTTACAATCACTGGGACTGAATACAATGCCCCAGTTTGTTTCTATTTCAGTTATACACTGGCAGGTGGTTTATCTAAGATAAGCTATCCAGCTAGAAAGGGTACATGCTGGTTCAGTCAAATTGTTCATATGTTAACTTGCACTATACAAATTTAGTAATTATCTTTGGTTTGACAGGTATTCTTCATTAAAATAAAGCTCTGTATTTATAAGCAAAACTTCAATTATTTATCTTATTCATAATTTGCCACGTTCATATTCATTCATTAAAAATGTGGGTTGTCTTTGCTGAATATTTAGCTTGGACAAGCTATTTGCATGTCTCTCAGAGAGACAAGTACGGGTGCAAGCTCCTAAACATGTTCTGAGTAGTTGCCCGCTGGAGACCCTTTAATCTATTTGGGCTAATATAGCCTATGTCAAATTCTACAGAAGAACGTGTGCAATACAGACAACAGCACTTCCATACGTAGATAGGTTGGACAGTGACAGATTGGCTAATCGGGAGTAAAGATTTCGGACTGCGGAATAGGGTAATGACTAATAGGTGGTGGTTCTTGACAAAAAGACTCAAATACAATACAAATACAAGCCCATAGTCCTTATTTCAGTCTTAGTTAAAGCGAGTGTATAATAATGTTACTTCAAAATATTCTATATGATATATACTTGTTGGTTCTTGGCCATTTGCAAGGTATAGCTGTATGGACAATTTCAGAAAATATATTTTCCAGGAGGCTTAAAACATCTTCTATACAATAAGACAGCAATGGACAAGTGCAGTTTTGAAACTAAGTTCAGCTGTCCAATGTTAGCAGCTGAGCATATAAATGGTAGCAAATGCACTCTGGCAGAAATTAAAAACGTTTGAGTGAACTTTTTTTCTTGGGGGGGGGGGGCTTTAGCTAGCAGATTTGTCAATTTTGTGATTCCGTCACGTGATGTGTTTTCATTTAAGTCAAGATCACAATAAAGTACTTTGGTTTCCATCACAATGGTGATATTTGAATACAAAAATAATTGCTATTGTAATACATAGCTTTTTTTTCGAAACAGTACACCAGGTGCTAAACCTTTGCATGGTGTTGTAAGTGAAATTTTTAAAGGCTGTTTTTTGTGATTCCGTCACGCAGGCAATAATGCTTAATATGATTCTAAAAACACGTGCACGTCTAAGTGGAATGATAAAGTCTGCAAAAGCAGAAAAATGCTTCCAATGTATTATAATAGTAGAAGTCATGTTGTACATATTGGCGAGAAAAGTTTGGTCAAAGACGAAAATATGTCATAGTTTGGTGATTCCGTCACGCTGGGATTCATGCAAAGACTTTGGTGTCGTTTTGCGAATTTGTGTCTGCCTTTCTGGTGTTACCAAAATATCAGGACCCGGGGACGTTTTATTGACATCTTCTGTTAATTTTGGTTCAGTTGATGGTCGAACACAACGAGTTCTTCCTTTTCCACGGCCACAAGGCATCTTGTCAGATCAAGATATCATGTTCTCCATTTTTATGACCAAGACACATGGTCACATGACAGACAAGAGCACCCCCTGTAAACTAGTTTCTAAACTACAACAGGCTGACACACCAATCGGCTTGGACTCGCACGACAATGTAAAAAATATCCCTACAACGTTGGTACGAGTTTCAAAACCGGCGCGATTTTCTGAAGTCGGGCTGGCGGTGAGACACATTGAACAAACACATGTACGGGCGACTTGAAACACTCGCACGACGCTCGAACAAGCCCAAAATCGCCCGGCCGGCTGGTCAGTGTGTTAGGTGCCTTAGGCGTAAGGCGCACATCAGCAGTGCCTGCGCGGTAGTCAGTGGCAGTGGCCCCGCTCTCCGTATCATCAACGTTTTGTGATAAAGTGGCAGTATTTGCATACTCAACTTGATGTATAAATTGAAAAAGGTCTCCATCTTCCACTTGATTGCCAATTTGCACGTAATTCATGCTTAAAACGTAGCATATGCCCAAAAAATTCTGAGAACAAAGGTGCCGGTCGGCAAAAGTTGTTGTTTATGGCGGCCACGCGTGCAGACTATGTTATCTTTATTTATAGTAATGACCCAGGTCAAAAAAAAAAAAAAAATAGTGCGGCGCAACGGTATGGCAATTGTAACCAATTATGGATGTGCCATCTTTAACGGGATAACTGATCGCATCCATGGGCGTAAATGATGGCTGTGCGAGTCTCCGATACGCCCTACCATAGGATAATATACAATACTTGAAATAAAACAGAACTATTAATAGCATCTTGTTAATAACACAGTTAAAACATGTTCATTAGACCATGGCTTAATCATATTCTCACGTAAGATCAAATATCCGAGCATGTCCACGACCACATCATCCTGGCTTGTTCTGATGCTTTCAGACGACGTTAGGAGAGTGCCACGTGAAGAGGGGAAAAAATGTCCGTGAACCACTCTGTCAACCTGCGTACCCTGAAAAAATTTGCCGTTTACAATATAGTGAACAAGCAGGAATGAATATAGTTGCAATAAAGCAGACTCTTGTACTTGAAAAATCCACTGAAAAGGGGAGAGTGTTTTGTCCTGCACGACACTCTGGAAATCAGGAATGTGTAGAGATTAGAAAAGTGAAGAATGGCGGGAAGGCTTCCCTGTCCCGCATACAGTTTCTCTAAAGTGCCTTAAGTGGACCGAAGCTTTGTTATACAGGCTTTAGATATACTTGTGCATCAAGACCATAAGTGAAAATTGGTGTACATATTGTTTTTCGTGAACGGGTTTTAACATCTGTTCTTAATCCCGGGTAATAGTCAAACATTAAGGCTAAAGGAGTTTTGCCTGCACATTTTTATTCTTTTTTCAACATGAAGGAAGCAGAGTTATCACGAAAAAAATATACACCCAAAATGCCCACATTATCGACCATTTCGAGTTCGACAATACCAAGGGTCCGAGTAGCATTACAATGGAATAACTTCGGCCCCATAGCTACACATCTAGATTTACTGGCATTAAAATCACATAGACTGCCCATGTTGATGGAAAACTGCAATCCGGTTATTGTTGAGCTCAGCAGTGTTACATCATCAGCGTATGCGATGGAACTAAAAGAGTCCGCCCCTGCACAGGCACCATTATTATCACCCTAGACGGATTCCAACATTTAATGAATAAAAATATGAAAAAGCCGAGAGGACAATTTACTTCCCTGATGTACCCCCCCCCCCCCCCGTCACAGGAAAAGAAAGACTGTAATGACCGTTCCAGCTGACCAAAGATGTCCGTCCTCTGTACAACTTACACCCACACAAAAAGATCACTGTGAATGTGGGGTATATCAAGGAGCTTATAAAGAAGCCCGTCATGCCAAACACGGTCAAAAACTCTCCTCGGAATCAAGTGTGCACACATACAAAGGAAACCTCCGCTAAAGTATTAACCAATATCAATTTAAAATGTACAGCCAAAAGGGGGGCCCCGCCTCTCACCAAATCCAAATTGTATGTCACTAACGATGTCAGCAAGAATCCCAAATAATTCAATTCACTTGGCATGAACAGAACTAAGAGATTTTGGACGGAAGCTTTCTGGCGTATTTGGATTAAAGCAACTTTTCTTACGTATTGGTATAATAATGTCAGTATTAAGCACACATAGTACAATACAGTGACTAAGTATAAAAATGTAAAAAGATGCTAGCAAGTTACACAACAAAGTACATCTACCATGAATTAAATGTTCAGCAGTTCTGCCATCACAGCCAGCTGAGCTGTTTTGTATTTAACTTACTAATCATGTCCGGTACCGTATGCGCAGTTACCAGTGTGGAATCTTTATAACATATGATCAGACTCAGTAACTTCATAAAATTTAAGTCGGACAGTTTTAATAATGTGATGTTGATCCCCAGTTGTAGATGTATGATTATCAATCATTATGCTACAGTAAAAATCTCCTAAAGTTGGGCATCCAGTGAAGAGTGACCCATTGACGTTTTAGTTGTTCAACTCCATTCCACAAACAGGTCATTCTTCTATCACTGTACATATAACCCCATTCTAGAGACAGGTTATTCTTCTACCACTGTACATATTATCCCATTCTAGAAACAGGTCATTCTTCTATCACTGTATATATAACCCCATTCTAGAAACAGGTTATTCTTCTACCACTGTACATATTATCCCATTCTAGCAACAGGTCATTCTTCTATCACTGTACGTATAACCCATTCTAGAAAAAGGGTTTTCTTCTATCTCTGTACATATTACCCCTCTGTAGAAGCAGGTAGTTCTTCTATTACTGAATATATTATCTAACCTTTGATAAGACATGTCCCATTCATGTTGCACATAATATTCACTATATTTTCTGAATGTTTTTTTTTTGGGGGGGGGGGGGGCACCTTTATAGCATTTGTAAACAGTTCCGTGGTTTGGTAGACAAGGCTGATTCCATAAAGGTCACCAAAATCTCGTCTTCTTTCTCAAAATACAGAGATGCAGACAGCAGTATACCTTTGGCTTAAATGAATGTTTCATTGTACACCCCGCTTCTTCAGCAGCGCCATGTACAACATTATCTATGTTTGGAGGGAAAGCATCAACAAGCCTCCTGTTCATTAACTTGGTTACTGTCATATTTTGCGGCAACAGGTTGTATGTCAGAGATGTCAGAGACATGTTCTCACTTCAAATCAAATTACAATTATCTACACGACACTGCTTTCTCCAGCGGGGTGGCTAAGATTATGGCACAATAATAGGTGAACCACACTTACTTATATGATCTTTACATGGAGAGAAATCCAGACTAATTTCTGTGTAAATAGGCAAATGATCACTGACATTTAATGCGTCAAGATGAAGTATTTGACAATTAACAACCTGGTCCATGTCGTATGTAGAAGTAAAAACATGGTCTATCCATGTATATGTAGTACTACCGTGCGAGAAACAGGTATATTCACGTCTGAGGGAACAAGTCTGCAGATAAAAGGTTATTTGCACACAGAAAATCATAAAGAATATAGGCCTGTAGTTATGCTGATTAAAGCCTTTGCTTTTAAACCACAATATGTTAAGTTTGGGAGCTTTGGGTAACTGAGCGTTAAAGTCACCGACCAATTTTAAGGAGTTCCCATGTCATGAGTATCAATAAACGGTTGTAATATGTCAATGACTTCAACAAATTTGTGGGTTTGATCAGAATTAGTTCCGAAAAATAAGCCAGATATAAGTTAAATAATATATGCGTGGTTTTATCATGTAAAATGAATAAATAAATGTTTATCACTCACTGCAAGTGCCAAGGTTCTATCACTCGGAGTTTCGATTTCATGAAAAATTATATCAGGTATCACTTTACAAACAGCAGATATGCCACAAAATGGACGCCCTTTGTACTCTGCGTCAAAATCTGGCATGCTTGATTTACTAAACACCAGAAACGTTGCAGGCATAAACCATTGTGATTGCAGCGTGCCTCGAACAAGACAAAGTTCATGAAGAGAAGCCAAGATTTGGTGAAACACAAAATCGTGATTTCTAAACAAGTCAGCAATGTATTCATTAGACTGCTTGAAGCCTTTCCAATTCAAGCTGCTAACTTACACTGTGAACTTTTATTCCTATCTCCGGTAAGGTCTGTAGTCCCGCTCATAGCACTCATCGTAGTACGCATGGGACTCCGTCATAGTACTCATGGGACTCGTCATAGTACTCATGGGGCTCGTCATAGTACTCATGAGACTCGTCATAGTACTCATGAAACTCGCCATAGTATCACGGTTCTCCGTCCGTATTTCCTCTAAAGTCAGTGTTTTGACTTCGTGCGTACCAACAGCATTGCTAGTAGTCGTTTAGAACACACTTGTCTCTGGTTCCGTAGCTGGTTAACGGTGTCTGGAGCGGCGACTGCCCTGACGGCTGCCGCCGGTTTTGATCTGGCGCCTATGGCAAGCCAACAGGGCCATAACGTATAGGTCTTACACGTAGCTGAGCCTCCACTACACGTAGTCGAGGCTCGGCAACGCGTAGTCGAGTAAACCAATCAGATTGCAGTCTCTACTACGCGTAGTTGAGGCTCGGCAACGCGTAGTCGAGCCAACAAATAAGATTACAGTCTCCACTACGCGTTGCCGAGAAAATGTTCTTCTAGAACGCGTCGCCGAGCCTCGGCGACGCGTAGTGGAGAAACTATGCCTCCCATAGCGTGTAGCCAAACTATCCAATCACTGATGCTCTTGTAAACTGTATTAGACCTGTTGGCTGTTTTAATATCAGTAAGGATTGTAAGGACGTAAATGATTGGTTTGCTTTTCTTCAGCCAGAAGGTGCCATAAGTTGCTCCACTACGCGCAGCCGAAGCTCGACTACGCGTAGTGGAAAACTTATTCTCGGCAACGCGTAGTGGAGACTGAAATCTGATTGGTTGGCTCGACTACGCGTAGTGGAGGCTCGGTAACGCGTAAGACCAATGCGTTATGGTCCTGTTGGCTTACCATAGGCGCCTGCCTCACATGTCTCGCTTGAGTCGCTCCCCCGAAAGCTATTCATAGTTCAAGATTGCAGTGATTGAACACGCCTTCCATGGCGAGCTGATGGGTTTTGGTGGAATAGAATTACACGTATATTTGATTTAGAGGCCAGTTACCATTTTGGCTTCCTGACACTTTAATACTGTAACACAAAAAGCTCCCCGTCTATCCCCTTGCTTAGGTACAACGTTAACTTTGATTTTATTAGCCATGACTTCAAACTGAACTTTATGACCTTTGATATAATCCGCGACATTCGATGGCTTATTTCCATCGATGTACACCTGAATGAAAAGCTCAGTACCAGATATGGACTTGGCTGCGACCCCACTAAGAAGTTTTGTCTGTGAAAACGACCTTTCTGCGTCCATGTCATGGTCTGTACTAATAATACCTGCTTTGGTTTCTGGCTTAGGCTTTTTTGATAACATCTGCATACGATATAGTCTGGTTAACAAATTGAGTTTCCTGTTCATGTTGTAAACTAGCAACCTTTTTGTTTGTTCTTTTTTTTTCTTTTTGTTTTGCCTTTGTTTTCGTTTTTTCTTTTTTTTTTCTGTTTTTTTTTTTCGTTTTTTTTTTTCGTTTTTTTGTTTGTGTTTTTAGGTTTTTTTTCTTTCTGTTTTTTTTGTTCTTGTTTTTGCTTTTTTTATGGTGTTTTTGTTTGCTTCTTCTAACCCTCTGGCTTAGAGAAGTACATGTTACCGTCAGTATCTTATGAACCGATCATTTATTATTATTATTATTATTATTATTATTATTATTATTATTATTATCATCATCATCATCATCATCATCATCATCATCATCATCATCATCATCATCATCATCATCATTATTATTATTATTATTATTATTATTATTATTATTTCGTACAAATGTCGTAGTACATCCAGAAGTAAAAAAAGCAAAAGAGATAACACTAATCAAAAGTCATAAAAAAAGGAAAAAAAAACAAGCCCGACAGTTCATAAGACGTTCACAGGTTCAGTTAGTATAAAGGTAATCAAGAATATCACAACATTCATTTTTGCTCACATTTGATTCCAAATTCCCATCCCGAATCTCACACACTTCGCCAAAGAAAGTCAACCCTTTTCTTCGACGTGAGTTGCCGGGCACTTAAGATGAGCAGTTTACAAATTGTTTATACAACTGACGAGCGTTATATATATATATATATATATATATATATATATATACATATATATATATGTGTGTGTATGTGTGTGTGTGTGTGTGTGTGTGTGTGTTTGTCTGAAATGAAATGCACTTTATTGCCTGCACTGTACATACCCCAAGTTATGTATCAAAAACACAAAGCACATCCTATAAACATACACTAACGGAACAAAAACAAGCATATATATATATATATATATATATATATATATATATATTTATATATGTATATATATATATATAAAAAAAAAAATATATATATATATATATATATATATATATATATATATATATATATATATATTTATATATATATATATATATATATATATATAAATAAATATATATAAAAAAGAAAGTGTCAAATCAGAGCGTGGGTCGAGCCTAATATAGGCCGACATGTATCTCCGATTGTTTTATTATTGTTGAAGGACTGTCCGGTCAAAATACCATGGTTTGTGCAGTTGTAATGCTAGATCAACGGAATTAACGAGTCACAAATCAAACAACATGTTCAGAATGAGCCAAATGCCATATCTTAGGACACATTTTTCATTTTTACTGACATAACCTCCTTCCCCAGCTATGCGTCTTGCATACCTTGGTCCGAATGATTCAGCCAGACATATTTGAATCTCTGATTGATGTATGTTATTTATCCGGAAATTGCATGCAAATAGTGGTTATGATATGCAGTGTAAAAGACCGCCAAAAAAAACAAAAACAAAAAAAAAAAAAAAAAAAAAAAAAAAAAAACAAAAAAAAAAAACTAAGGATTGCTTGTGAACTATACCATACTGGAGAGCCTCCAGATTAGTCTTTGTGTACTATTAGGCAATCCAGAGAAAATAAATATATTTATACTATACATTGCAGCTTATTGGCATTGCTTAGGTGTTTCATTTGACAGCGACATAAGTCAATGTGCTGAAGTACTATAATTTCCATTGTCGGCATAGTAAAGGATCATGATAAATTGCCAATCGGTGCTGAGTCATGGACAACAAGAATGAATAACTAGACATCTCTGATCGCAAGTGATCGCTGACAGGAAGGCTCTCCCCCACCTAGAGTCCCAATTCAGTAATATCACCTTATAGCACCTTGACTTGTGGCCATTAGAGGTCACATATAAATGATAAGATTGTGCTGAGTTAAAATAGCTACAATTTGACCCAACGAAAATTTCAAAGTACCAAATGACCTTAACCTGTGACCTTTAAATGTCACATGTAAATTACATAATTGCGCAGCCATACATTCCACACATTTTGATCCAACTTGAACAGAATCGGATAAAAATTGATCAAGCTATGGCAAAATGAAGGTTTTTTTTTAGGATTAATGACCTCGACCTTGAAAGGTCATATGTTGTGTGCGTTATTATATTCCCTATGCATTCTGCCCAACCAGATCAAAATCGGATGAAAATTGACTGCGTTATGGCCAGTTGAATATTTCAAGATGGCAGACAATCTTTAAGTCTAAAAGGTCAAATTTTTAGGACAAAAATGTGCGCTGTTAAAAGTCCTATATTTTGAGACCAACATGGTGATAATGGGACGAGAAGTTACGTAAGTTGAACAAGCTATGTCGAGTTCAAAATATTCAGATCGCGAATTGAAATTTACTTTTGACTTTTCAAGATCAAACGTTAATTGGAATAGTTGAACCTATGGTTGAGCTATGCAACAAACTTAGCATCGCTCAAATGCGTTGATAACATTTTGAGATAAAGGCCAAAACGTATTTTCCATAAGTAGGCGATGGTGTTAGGTGAAGGTCAAAAATTGAATACATCATCTGAAAGGGTATTATAAGGGATTGGAAAGTTGGCCAATAGTGTTCCACTGGTCATTAGCAACTCAGAGTGATAACCTTCCGATATTAGCAAAGAATAAAGCAGGAAAAGGTTGTTACCTTGAAACTATATGTCACGGTGACAAATTGCATATCAGGTGCAAAGCTTCAGTACACAATTGTAATCTGCTAGAATGACGACTTGCATGCCCCAGCCGTATCTGAGATTTTGAGCATGCAATTTATTTGTGTAAAAACGCGGGTTTTTTCACGGTCATACGACCTTGTCCTTCAAACTTGGCGGGCTACGTACTAGGTAGGTTTCTGTCTCCCTCGACCCCAGCAATCTGCAGAGCTTGATACCAACTTTTCGATTCAGGGAAAAAAAACCCGGATTTTTTTAAACATGGCCGCCCGATCGGAATTAGGCAGGTCAAAGTGACTAAGCAAATATCCGGTGCGTAACTTCAATATAAATCACACTCTGTAGTGCACGGACACCCCAGCAGGTTTTACGGTTTCTGAGATTCTGCACATACAAAATTCAATATTTCAAAAATTGCCAAAGCTTTAAAAAAAATAGTCATAGGACCTTAACCTTCGACTCAGAACATTTATCTTTTCATAAACAAAAACTGTGACGACGGCAGCAAGGTTTCCATATATAGTTTGTTTGGCAGGATCAGATCGTAAGTATTTTAATGATGTTGAAAAATTTTAAAGTGACGATATGCCCGGTTTCCAAAAAATCTAGATCACGGACATGAAAAGTAAGTCACTAAAACAAATGTTTGTAGAAAGTGTTTTTAGAGTGAACATTTTTATTCGGAGTTGCAAATAGTGACTGAGATATGGCAAAATAAGAATTGCGAAAAAAAGCTTCACATTTCTGATCGCAAACAATCAATGAAAGGAAGCCCCCCTTCAACTTCAGTCATGTCACCTTATCGCACCTTGACTTTTGACCATTTTTTGATCGAATGTAAATCACAAAATTGTGCAGTGTTTCAATAGCTACTATTTGAGCCCACCATTGTCAGATTCGCCTGAAAATGTACTGAGTTATGCTTCAATGGATATTTTAAAGGGCCATATGACCTTGACCTGTGACCTTTGGAGATCAAACTGCAAAAATTGTGTAGTGTCACAATAGCTACAATTTTGACCGTAATATGGTCCAAACGGATGAAAAGTGATTAGGTTATGGCCCCCTGAGTGTTTTAAAGGGCCAGATGACCTTGACCTTTGACCCTTAAAGGTCAGATGTAAATTACAAAAATGTGCAGTGTTATGATAGCTATACTTTGAGTAGGAACATAACTGTAATTGGATTAAAATTGGCTGCGTTATGGCTCGATGAAAATTTTAATGAGTCAAATGACCTTGACCTTTGACTTTTAGAGGTTGCATGTAAATTTTTTAAAATGTGTGCGGCGATGCAACAACAATAAGAAACAAACAAAGACCCTATCCCTATCACAATTCAATCTCTGTTTGCTCCATGGCCGATCCAGCCGTTGTCCACGTCTAAACCTATAAATAAATAGGCTGATGACGTTCGATTCAACTCGACAGTATTGGTTCAGCCCTCGTATGCTTGCGGTCATTTGTCTCCTTGTCTCACTAGTAACATTACGTATCTTAATATGACTGTCGTTGGGACTGGACTGTATTTTACTAAGAAAGTTTCAAAAGTTGATTCAATGAACTCATGTTGCATTGAAGGATTGCATGTATGCTACCCACCATTTTGAATTCAATTTAAAGTTTTAAATTATACTGATATTGTAGCATGCCTACAGTCTGCAGGTAAATTTAGAGGTCCATTATGACAAGTAAAATGTGAAACTTACTCGGCCTTACAGAGGTCCCGAAGTATAGAATATCGGAAGTTTCTGTGCCCAACAAAGCGTGCTAGGTCTGGGCCTAAATCTATCAAAGATACCATTTCACGTGGTGTAAATCAATATCACTTGCTTTTGGACCTATTAGATTTGCAGTTAAGATATTCCTCCTCAGACTTCAAATTTTCTTCTTGTTAACAAATTCTTCCTCTGTAAACCTAAAGCTTTCTTGTAGTTCTAAATTTACAGCATCTGATGCACGCGGCGATGCAGTTAATATAAGCCACCTTATATGACGTGAACTTTACTGTTGACTCTTCTTCCTCTTCTGCTTATTGCTCCTCTCCTTCTTTACCTTCTTCCCCTCCTTCTACTTTTCCTCTTCTTTCCCTTCTCCACCTTCTCTTTTACCACTACATGAACACGGCAATGCACTCGATACAAGCCAGCTTTTATCACGTGAACTTTACTTCTGTGTACTCGTCTTCCTCTTCCTCTTCTTCTGTTTCTCCTTCTTCCCCTCCTCCTTCTCCTCCTCCTCCTCTTCCTCCTCCTCCGCCTCCCCCTCCTCCTCCTCCTACTCCCCCCCTCCTCCCCCTCCAGTATCTGATGAACGAAACACTGCAGTCGATATAAAGCAGCCTTTGTGAAGTGAATTTTACTCGTGACTACTCGTCACCTTCTTTTTTTCTTCTTTTTCTTCTTCGTTTTCCTCTCACACTTCTTCTTCATCACCTCTTTCTTCTTCTTTTCTTTTCTCATTTTCCTGCTGCTGCTGCTACTGCTGCTGCTCCTACTCCTCCTCCTCCTCCTCCTCACCCTCCAGCATCTGATGAACGAGACACTGCAGTCGATTTAAAGCAGCCTTTATGAACTGAATTTTACTGGTGACTACTCACTTTCTTCTTCTTCTTCTTCTTCTTCTTCTTCTTCTTCTTCTTCTTTTTCTTCTTCTTCTTCGTCTTCTTATTTTTCCTCTCACACTTCTACTTCATCACCTCTTTCTTCTTTTCTTCTCTCATTTTCCTCCTCCAGAAAACATATAAAAACATGGTTTCCAATAAGATTTCTGATTTTTGGAAGTTTCACAACAAAACTGCGACTGTTGCCGGATATTGAAATAAACGCTTTTAAGAGTATATTAGAGAGAATACAGCCCTACCCGAAAGAGTGAGCATTGTTGATAACTTTTTCAGTACTATTAAGCAAAAGTTTAGTCCTGAGGCAAGAAATAAGTTTGATTCTGTGCATTGACTGCAATTGACAACAGTTTACGTGAACTTAAAACCGAAGAAGAATTGACTTTTTACATTAAGAACGAAATGAACAATAAGAAAAGTCTCGATTAGACGGAACTGGTGTAGAATGCTAAAAGTATCTTCATGTCTTCCTGCAGCCTTATTTGGTATTGTACAGACAAACTACCCATCCCCCCCCCCCCCAAAACAAATACCCCTCCGCATTACAATTGAATCTCCATTCCCTCCATAGCCGATCCATTCATTCTTAATGTCTAAACCTGTAATAAATTTTACTTATCACGTTCGATTCAATTTTTTTAAAAATCAAGGTTTGAACAGCTAAGTGAATTTAGACACGGTTCATCAACGGAAAACATCAAGTTTGTTTCGCAAACTTAAATTTCCGGACATAGTGTTTTAAATGTGATGGCGATGTGTTACTTTCCCGTGATTTATCCATGCATTGGTACGAGGGCATCATTAACTTATTATATAAGAAAGGCCACGGTTGGATGCTGGTAATCATATCGAAAAATGACTGTTGTCAACATTGGGTAGAATATTAGAATTGGTGCTGAATGAAAGGTTATTTTTCAAGAATATTGTATTTACATAATGATATAGTGCAGACGTGCGCACGCTCACAACATCAAACCGCTGATTACGTTTTTACTCTGTTTACTGTGAATCAACAAAGAAAAGCTCCTCGGTAAATATTTACCTGAGATTCGTAATAACTTGGAGAGTGACCATGGGATTTATATCGATGAATTATTAGTTTATTAAGTGTTTTTGCAGATGATACAGCAATGTTCTAGGTCACAAAAAGGGACTAAAAAGACAATTGAACTCTTTGTTTGACTATCGTGATAATTGACGATGTATTGTCAGTTTATCTGAGACAGATTTCTCTCTATAAAAAAGGAATTGTGATAACTATTTTTCTTTCAATGGAATTTTAATTGAAATAGTTCAAATTTTTATGTATCTTGGAATTTTGATTGATTCTATGAAAGAAATATACTTTCCGACACTTTTCTTCATTTGGCTAACCGAGCTCGACGCGCAATGGGCAAGGATATAAAACCATGTCAGTTTTTTTTTTTTTTTAGTTCCCCCCCTCCCCCCCCCCCCCAAGTTGGCTCTTACATTGTTTGATTTTCAAATTGTTCCCATTCTTGAATGTGGTGTGATTTGGGGACATTTGGGATAGAAATCAGTTCTCTGCAAAAAGTTCTACTCGTGCAATCTAAATGTATGCTTTGTGTCCGTTCACATATATCCTTTTCAGCATTGTAAGCTGATAATGATCGTTTTCCTTTACCGATAAGACATTAGGTCCAAGGGTAACACATTGATGTTAATATATTTATATGGGAAGTTAAAATGTCGGTATGAACTCAAACACATTTCTGCAGAAAATCGGGGGAAAGCGTACACTCGCTGACGGCCCTTACTTCTTCTCAAAAGCTTACGATTTCGTCACAATTACTGGGACTGAATATAATGCCCCAGCTTGTTTCCACTTCAGTTAAACATTGTCGGATGGTTTAACTAGGATAAGCTGTCCAGCTAGAAAGGGTACATATTGGTTCAGGTGTAAGTCAAATTGTTCTTATCTGAACCTGTACTATGCAAATTTGGTAATTATGGTTTGTTTGACAGGTATTCTTCTTTGATATGAAGCTCTGCATTTATAAGCAAAACTTCACGTATTTAGCTAATTTATCAATTGCCACGTTCACATTTATTCATTATTATGTGGGTTGTCTTTGCTGAATATTTAGCTTAGACAAGGAGCCGCTACTCAGAGAGACATGTACGGGTAAAGGCTCCGAAACATTTTGAGTAGTTACCCGCTGAAGACCCGTTAAGTTATTTGGGCTAATACAGCCCTTGTCAAAATTTTACAGAGGAGCGTGTGCAATATGGACAATAGTACTTCTCTGTATATAAGTTAGACAGGGACAGGTTAGCTTATGGAGAGTAAAGAGTTCGGACAACGGAATAGGGTAATGACTACTAGGAAGTGGTTTTGGACAAAAAGACACAAATACAACACTCTACTGTAGTTTCTAAATTTTATGCAACTCTTGGTATGTTATTATGTAACAGTATTGCAGTGTCTATTTTATATTTCTCATTGACAATCTCCACATGTTTGTTCATAAAACTTTTTGTGTCACTATCAGAGTGCGAGGCAACCATAGTTACAATTTATTGGGGGAAAACATATATTTTCTCATGTAAAGACACAAATTTCTTGCACATTACGACTGATATATGCTGAGATCATAATAAACCATTAGTTAAGGCACCATGAGAAGTTCTGGGAAATTCCCAAGCTCTTCCTATTTCTATATCCCATGACAAAATAGAAATATTATGGATCTCCATATGACCAAAATTCCAGGTCTAGGAACCGTAGAAATGACAGCAATAAGAATGTAATAATTTGACCGAACAGCGCTAGGAAGTGCCCTGTATTTGTTAAAAATATAATTGTATCTGCCAATAAAGCCTCCCGTTTTGTAGCTTGGTTCCAGCGCTTTGTCCAGATCAAAAGTTAGCTTAATACCAGGCCAGACGACGGACGGTGTGCACTCAAGAAGTTGACCACTTAAGTACCCAACAAACTCTGACTTGGTTTTACTACGGGATGCACTGAAACACTTTGTTTTCTTTTCATAATAACAAACATCAAACTATATCTTATTCTTCACTAACAATGCCACCTTGTTTTACATTCTGTACCGAAAAAATCCATGATACTCATACCTCTTTGTCATACATGTCACAGCTGAAGACGGATAATGATATATGGTACAGCTTTAGTCACTAAAATACTGACAACCAACCACAAGACCAACGCACCGCTTCTCAGAATCTGCAAAAGGTGCATTGTATGGTAAATTCTTCACTGAATGACAACACCAATATTGATCACTTTGCCTTAATACCTAATTACCTTTAAATGAATCTTTATATGGAACCTTACCTCCTAGGACATTAAAACTGCTACTTCTAACATTACTCCAGGCAAAGCTTATAACTCCACGGCTAAGTCTTAGTCCTCGCAATTTAAAAATTGGAACTGATGGTCACACCAAACAAGTGACTCCTATAGAACACAAACCATGTCTGTGTGGTGCTGAACGACACACTGAGCACTAAATTTATTTCCTGATTAAATGTAATGCCGATTCAGAAGAACATGAATTGTTACATAAAGGTTGTCAAAAATGGTTTCTGGGTAAAATTTGCAGTATTTTATGTCGATGAGAGAATCTCTACATCAGATGGTACTTCGCAGCTTCATATCACGCTCTTTCTGTAGACTCTTTTAAAAACTGCTTGACCTGTCTCTTTATAGGCCTACTGGTGTAGTTGTGTTTCTTTCTTGCATTGTTTAACATTTTTTTTTACTAATTAATGGGTCGCTGATGGCTTTGCATGCTATATTGAACATACTTTTTTTCCTTGTAATTGTAAGATGATATGATGTCTTTTTGCTATTCTAATTTGTAATTAGTTTATTATACTGACAAATAGGTTAAAGATAACCTGTTTAGTCATGAAACGTTTTACTTCTACTACAACTACTACTACTATCACTACTACTACTACTACAACAACAACTACTACTACTATTATTACTATGTTTAGTGCCTTATTCCCCTGGGATTCCGGGCGGTGCTGGCCGTGTCGAACGCCAGTAGTTATTACATAATGATGGGTTATACCATCTCCTCAGAAAGTCCACACCTTGGCCATCAGAGTCCGTGTCCAGTGTGGTGTAGGCTTATGTGCGATTGGCAGTCTTAACAATTTACTCTCCATAGCCTTTCAAATTCGTTTATAGAAAATTATGAAGAGTTTTCTGAACAATTCAAAATATAATTGGGGGGGGGGGAGGGAGCTCCAAATGTGGTGCAATTGGTATTCTTATTAATTTTATCATCATTATTATTATTATTATCATCATCATCATCATCATCGCTGGTTGTTGTAGTAGTAGTAGTAAGAGTAATATTATTTTTCTTTGTTTTGGGTTTTTGTTTGTTTGTCTTCTTATTTATTTATTTATTTTGTGAATTTTGTTTTCGTTTTATTGTTTTTACATCAATACTGACAACTATCTGCAGTCCGCTGCGGATGATACGATTCAGTTTACATCAGTTTCCCTGCCTCCATTGGCAACAATTGTTAAATTGCCTTTAAGACTGGGCCCCAGACCTCATTTATTAAGTTATAAAAATAAATTAGGACAGCAGTTGAGATCTTTAAAAAAGGAGAGAAAAAAGCAATGCCTGTAAACAGTTTAAAAAAAAGGAAGAAGAAGAAAAAGAAAATACACAAAGGATTGAGAATGGTTTCCTTCGTAATGCGGCCCGGTGAGGCACAAAAGGTCCGATTCAGTATCCGACATCCCGAAACGAATCCTCCTCATATGTGGCACACAACTTCACTTTGTAGCGAGATGGTAATCCTGTCCTTTTTATGGACAGTAGCATCGATATCCATTGTCATTTGTCTTACATTCCCTCGATTACAATGAAAATTAAGCACTTTCTCTTTACAAAACCAAGCTAAACCCGACACTGGTTCACCAATTTAGATAATGACAAGGAAAGTCTATATGCTTTGGCATGTGAACGACCAATACAGAGATGGCAGCTGCCATAGATTTGAATTGTAAACACTCGTTTGCAGTTTACAGGTGTATTTGTAGAAAGCAGATGAAGCAATGTACAACGCTAAAATCTCTTGCTATTCTGGAATAATATCAGTCTATGGAATCAGGTACAAGGATTGTTGACATGTACAGACAGCTGAAATTACAGCAGCGACCGATGGGCCTGAGGCAGACATCCTCTGGGGAAGGGTGGGCAAAAAGGATGGGTTAACGACAAGCCGTCACTATTTTAAATTATTGTCATGCAGGTATTTAAGATTATGTATATTTTTCATGTCAAATTGTTGAGTTCTGCCAATTTTTTGCGTGGTAATTCCAAGCAGACCAACAGGAAATGGTTGAATTTTCAAATAAAAATTAACCGTTTTATTCCACTGCTTGGACACAAAGGATCTAGGTATTGGACATTATGGATCACTTAGTTCATGTTTCTTCAAAACTTTTAACTCCGTAATAAACATTTAAATGGACAAATAAGTGCAAAAGTCCTGTTTTCAGTTCAGAAACTGCAAGTTAACCTGGCCAGGTTCCAACATGGTGTAGTTGATTAACAAATCTAGATTTAAAGTGTTAATAGTGTCGGCCCAAGAGGATCATTTTGCGCAAAACAAAACGGACTGTCCCAACCAGTGGTATGTCGATGAAGGCACACACACACACACACACACACATCATGGTGTGAGCCGTATCCAGTTCTCAGTAAAAACATTATGATGACAATGTCGTAATAATTCCCCATAATTTGCTTGACGTGAAATCAATTTACGTAGACTGTAGGGGCATTCACAGTACGGCTGTAAGGATTACAGCCTACTTAAAATCATACAGTATATATATACTGTTGAAAAAACAAAACAAAAAAACAAACAAACAAACTAATAAAAAAGTTTAAAAAAAAAAAAAAGGCATGGAACCACAACCATGTGTGAGGGAAATGGATATATTTTCTATCGGGAACAAGGGATATTGTCTATAATTTTTTTTCTTAAAACAGCGAACACAAAACCCTGACAGATGGCGATTTTTTTTTTTTTAACATTTTCCTGGGCAGAGCGGTTGAAAGCCGTCTGATTGATTTATTTTGTTCACTGTTTTACTGTGACTTTCATAAATTCTGTTGGCTTTAAGTTACAGTGCCATTTACCCAAGCATCATATCGAATTTCTTTAGGCGCGCTGCAGGGGCTTACTGCGAGCAAACGCTCCAGATGAGTTTTTCTTACTAAATTTATCGGTCATCGTTTAGGCTTGATAGTCATCTGCATAACATTTTGGTGACGTTTTAAACCAAAAGTGCGACACAGCTGTACTTTATAGTTTTCAATAATGACGAAAAAGAAGAAACTCGTTGGGTATTTTTCATCCCAGTGTCCTTATATATTACTATAAACATTACATTCACTCATCTTGATTTCTGTTCAGTGCTATGGAAATTTACAACTTTATTCCTGTTCAATGTAATGGAAATCTATGTTGTTTTCAGTCTTTTTGAGAGGTTATATGGGAACTAGAATACTTTCCAATAAGACGTCCTTATTTCTCTTCTGTCATTAGAAGGTCAATGTAAAGCGTTCCAGACATATCCAAAGATGATACAAGGCTTGATGACATTCGTGCAAATAGTGGCAACCTGGATGTCCTGTGTGCTCATATGCCAGTTATAATTGTTTCTTTTCTAGGCGGTCAATAATTCCACCTATTATTTCTAACTTATTAATTAAGGAAGACCAAGGCGCGTCAGAAAATCCAAATGTATTACGATTGAAAGATGGTTCCTTTCTGCTGAACAAGTTTCTCGATGTCCCATGTGGTTCATCGGGACATGGAAATGCACGTACTGCATTTTCTGTAAGCACATCCCCGGAAAGCTGGAATGTTGGTGCCCAAACTGAGAAGCAACCTTAGCACAACCGCCGCACAGATACCGTATCGACTTGCTCGGCTGCGAGTGCTGACATTACTGCATGCAAACAAATCGCTGTGGACACGGTAAGTATAGTCTGCCTATTTGTTCCGTGTCCCATAAATAATTCAAGCCACAGCAGTCTATTGACAGGGTTGTATCTGTCCTGCTGGCGTGTTCAATTCTGCTACCTAGATTTCTGCTTCATGATGTCTCTGGCGGTCTCTCGTTACAGCACATTGTATGTTTAGGGAATGTACAGTTCCATAGGTAGTTTGGAACTTTTTATGTCTCACTTTTTACTCTTATCTTATCCCGACTATATTCCTTGAACAATTTATTATATATTCACATATTTCCAACAATGTGACCTTTTCTGTAGCGACTCCATGCATAAGATATCTTCTGACAGAAGCGCACACCGTGGTGGTTTAACCAATGTGACTAAGCCAGCACTAAATTTATTGTGTTCATCTAACGCAAATATTGACCAAACCTTAGGAAAGTATTAATTACCTTGGATGCCTCATATTGAAAATAAAAATATCTTGCATGTCATATTGTTTTGGTATTAGCAAAATCAAGCATCATCTTCCTATATCATACAATATGCTTTCAGCGTTTTGATTTTGATGATGGATGAAACTTATCTTTTGCTAGGGAATAAGTGAAACTACCGAAAAAATGCAAACAAATTTAGTTACGAGGTGGCTATGTATGTATGTATGTATATATGTATGTATGTATGTATGTATGGATGGATGGATGGATGGATGGATGGATGTATGTGCATGCATGCATGCATGTCTGTACGGATGCATGCATGGGTGTACATGTATGTTTGCATGCATGCATGCGTGTCAACTTGCAGCTTGACCTCCCACAAAGAATCATTCCAAGTTATATTAACGAATAAATATCTTTCTAGTTCACATCATGCTGTTCTCAATCTGGAAAAGAATATTAAGAGTCCTTAAAAAAAAAAAAATTCTGCCTTTGCTAGTCAATCAGAGGTAGTCCTTGACGTAATAACATCCAATGAACAATGCATCCGTGGAATCTGCTAACCAATCTGTGGAAGTATCTTGGGCTGTGTGAACCTCACAAAAACAAAAACAAAAAAAAACAAAAAAAAAACTTAGGGCGCGCCAGCCATTTATATGTGGAATATCAACGGAAGCTGACTTGCGCTACCCAGAGAGTGATGTCTCATTTCCACTTACAAACAAAACACTTGTAGTCCTGATTGTGCCCGGATGAGGCATGTTGTGAGCAGTCGTGACAATAAGAAAAATCAAAAGTCCCTATTTTGTCAAATGTGCCGTATGAAATACAGGTTTGAACAGTGAGGAAAAGAGAAAGAGAGAGAGACACACACAGAGAGAGAGAGAGAGAGAGAGAGAGAGAGAGAGAGAGAGAGAGAGAGAAAGAAGGAGAGTTTATACCTGGTCTGACATTTTGTGTATCCATTAGGAATGTAATACCATGCTTCATAGATCTGTTCCTTTTGGATGTGTATAAAAGATAAGCCAAACAGAGATGAATATATCTTATTTTACCCAACCGTACATGAGAAGGAACCTTAGCCTTTTGGGTCCATTTTATCAAAAATTTAACAGCTTTCTTTTGCAAGTTCTGTGTGCTAACAAGTTGGGTTTCAACGAAGAAATCTGTTGACTAAAGGTGCATTTTTTCCAGAAAATATCTCTTGATGAAGTTATTCAAAATGTTTGGTTAAATAGCACCAATACAGAGCAATCGACAATCAACAGCCGACACTCAAATCGCGGCCACTCTCTGTCGACTGTTATGAGCAAAGAAGTGTCAGAAATCTCTTTGACATGTTTTGAACCATTATATGGCGACATGGCATGTTACGAGCATAAACCATTAATAAACACATCACCGTACCCCTATCTACCTCCGAATGTACCCCACCCTTTGAAGGCTTATCTGAACACGCAATTCCATTTGCGCGTCTATCATCTGCTTTCATTTTTGTGATGATTTAATTTTGACACCTTCAAGACCATGACGGTCATAAACAATAGGTAATTTCTATTTTTGCATAAAGATTTTTTTAGGCTTAACATGTTTAAATAAATGTTACAAAGGCTAGTATTTTAAGTCATTTTCTGACAGATTGAGCGAAAAGCAATAGGTGACACTTTCTGGGCGTTAAGGGAAACAAGAAAACAGTGGACTCCGTCCCATTGTGGTCTATGAAAGAAAAATTGGGGAAATGTAGATAAGGGGATAACATAATCCCTGCTTTTCTCACGCCCCCCCCCCCCCCCCATTGAAAACAGGTTTACTTTTACCCAGCCACACTTACAAACATAGAAGTTGGCAGATCCAGCTGTCATCTGTCATGATTGAAAGTTCCAGACGCTTTCAGATATTTTTGTGTAAAAGTGTTCTTTTGAAAAATCGATACCTAGTGACCGTTTCTCATGTCTGTGTGCCAACACAGACACTTTTTCATTTATTCATTCATTTATTTATTAGTTTCGCCCTGATTGGGTCCGAAGGTTTTCTCGGACACCGCGATACCAAATCTGCCATGATGATTGACCTAGCAGTGAAATTATTCATATTGTATTCTGTAGTCAAGATTTTAAAATTATGCAAACTAGGAGCATTTAAAAATATAAATCTTTGATATCTGCAAAACTATTATAGATAGATACATGATTTTAAATGCTAGCAAAAGGGTTGTGAGAATTGGATATCTGATGGATAAGAAGGGATATCATGAGGTGCTGTCACCTGGTGGAAAAGGCAATAACTAAACCTGAAAGTTCTTGGGTTTCTTTATGATGGCATATATCCATGCATAACTTACACATTCTCAATTTGTGGTTATTGGAAACTTTTCAAACTTGAATGTTTTTGTACCACGCACACAGAATTGCTGTGAACCAAATCTTCTTTTCTAGTATAAATGTTGTTTCCTACGCCTTCTGCAGATAAGCAGAGTCCTCACCCTCATTGGATTTATGTACCCCGATTACAACCTTAATTACAGTTGCTGACACCATTACATTTTTGTGTCGGTGTTGGGTGCATATTGCTTACTAAACTAATTTGTTGAAATGTCGTTCCCATGCACAACGGCATTCAGTAGGGCATAGAGTCAACGCCTATTTTCTTCGTGACTAAGAATGATCTATTTTAATTATCTAATTTTTATGATTTAAAAATATGGAAAATACACCGTTGTTTCCGCTATGTGTGTGGGAGCTATAGTTAAGTGAATATTGCACTAGAAAACATGCAATTTAGATGTAAGAGCGGGGTGGGGTGTAAACGTGGGGTATAGACTTTAATACTCCTCATCTGCTGATTGTGTGGATTCTATGACCGACGTCGGATATCGTAACCGAAGCGCGCAGCGCTGATGTCATCACATCTGACGTAGGTCATAGAATCCACACAATCACTACATTGGGAATAAAGTCAATTTTCTTATTCCCAGACTTAATTAAACCCAATAATTACATCCTATGTGACATTTTTCGCATAGCACACAGGTCTACTAGTCACCTTGCTGGTCTCCGAGTAAAGTGCCGCTTCAGTGCAGTCACTACGCATGCGTTGTGGCGAATTATCGCTCTGAATTCAAGTGTTTGTAAGTTAAGGCAAGCAATGAGTTTAATTGATTCTGGATATATATATACATATATATATATATATACATATATATATATGCATATATATATATATACATATATATATATGCATATATATATATATACATATATATATACATATATATACATACATACATACATACATGCATACACACACACATACATACATACATACATACATACATACATGCACACTGTTTGATTATGGGTAAACACTGTGTTCAACTTTTACATCCCATTTGGGATCGATTAGGAATGCAAAATAGTAGTTCAACTATTGCAAATGGAAAATTGTCAATTCTGTCAACAGACGGCGCTGCATGTACCGAAACATGGCGTTCCGGCCCACCTCAAAATTTTAAAACCTCAAACTGTTTGTTGTTTATGGAAAAACAAAACCATGTTTTTTTTCATATATAAATGTTATTCACCCTCATACAAAAAAAACAAAAAAACAAAAAACAAAAAAAAAAAAACAAAAAACAAAAAAAACCCAGTTCATTATCAACTGATTGATGGGGCCCTGGTTAGTGATGATAGTAATTCTGGTTAAAGATCAAAATGCAGACATCTGATCAGCTGTTGCTTGCTACCCATGATATGATATAAGATAAATCTCTGAGAGGACGGGCGACGAGCAGACCCCAGGTATAGAGGTCAGAAGGCATGCTCCCATGAACATTTTGAAACTGAGGTGGATGTTGCACCAAAGGCCCACAGACGATCAAGGCGCTTGAAAAAAAAGGCCAATTATGATGCAAATGCAAGTTGTTACGTCGCAAGTGAAGCCCAATAAAAAGATGAGATGGCGCTTGCTCCGTGCTACCATGTCTTGTCATTCCCATTTCCACATGGTAAGGTAGGCCTGGGCTTTTTAATTGCCTCGGATGTAAAACCTGTACAATCAATATTGGTTTATAGTCAGCATAATATCCAACTATTCTTGAGAGAAAAGGGTCATCAAATTTCTCAATTAACTGGTTGTATGTCGGAAACATCGTTTCCAGATCAGAGCTGCAGACCAACCGGTGCGTTATGAATGATGATGCAGAAAAGTGGTGCAGATTTTAGTGACTTAATCTTTTCAAACTGTTTGGATAAAAAAAAATTATTGTCTGCCTGATGACATTCAAATCGAGCTTTTTGAATACTTAAAGGTAACGCTAGAAATATGTGACACAATCTGCACATATGCAGTTTTCAAACAGTTATGTTGTCCATTTTTTATTTCTGGACAATGAAAACTATGTTCATTTTACAACTATTATGTTAAAAAAAAACAACTTTAATTTACGTGATTTTCGGTTTATCATGGCAATGCAGGCTGAGTGACGCAATGCCAGTTATTTATAATACGTGTTCAGAAAGAGCATACCATGCAATGACATTGCCCTAAATACATCCTCGGAAAAAGTGACGTTCAGGCATAAATGGGCTGAATAACTGTGCAATATGTGCATGTGAAGAATGATGTTTGCCCAATTGAGCCAATACTAACGCCATATATATATATATTTACATCATGCTTGGGTCGATGTTAGTACTATAACAGGCTTGTATAAATAACGTATTATAGGCCTAAAAGCTACAGTGTCGCGATATGATCTATCGGTACTCTGCCGGTGGTATCGGCACTATTCCGGTGGTATCAGTATTCCTCCGGTTTCATTAGTAATTGTGTTGATGAGGAGTAAAACTTTCTGCAAACGTCGTTTTGATTTTGCTTTGTGTATTGAAATGTACAAATCGACCCAAACATGAGATAAAAATTTTATAGCATGCTTTGTAGACAATATGAAGTAATCAACTCGCACCGGATACCATATAGCAGAACACTTTCGCTTGGCTCACTCGTTCTGCTATATAGCATCCGGTGCTCGTTGATATACTTCATATCGTCAACAAAGCATGGTATAATCTATAATATATATATATATATATACATATATATACATACATATATACATACATATATATGTATATATATATATATATATATATATATATATATATATATATATATATATATATATATATATATATATATATATATATATATATGCATGTATGTGTGTGTGTGTTTGTTTGTGTAATGTAGGTCAAGAAAAACTTAAAAACAAGGATGAACTTTATCTCCAAACCTTGACCATGTAGGCCTTTTTCTTGCTGTACGCTTTGAAGATTTTGAAACGGGTGGATGACCATTTTGAATGGAGGACGAGAATCTCATATGGCGTCCTACAAATTCTTCAGGCAGGTTGCAGATAATTCACATCAAAATCCTGTATAACGCGTCAACAATGCCCATGCAACCACGATAACATCTTCAGGTCAGGGTTCATGAACTCATTGTCATTGACCAGGAGGAATCCCCAACTCTTACCAAGAAGTTGTTTCTTTTTTCTTCCTTTTTTTTGTTTTTTTTTGTTTTTGTTTTGTTTTTGTTTTTTGTTTTTGCTTTGTTTCAAATCATCACACCGCGTATTTGTGCAGGTAGTTCCGTTAAACTTTATTTATATTTGCTAAATTGCCAAATGTTTAGACCAGCGTGGGATAAAAAACGTGACAATTTTATATGGCTTATAAAAACTCAATTGGAATAATGTTTATAAAATTTTTATTGTACATAAAAGTACAACAGGCCTGGAATAGCTTTGTGCCTACATTGAACCATTTGCATGTTCAGATTTTTATCGATATAGTATTACACTCTACAACCCAGATTTTCACTTGACATATACAACCAATAACAGAAAAAAACCCTGATAATTCTATTTCAAATCAGGGCATGGAAAGTTATTCTTGTAAACATATTGGAGTCTATAACTTTGGGATGATATTTTTTTTTCAAGGCAGCCTTCGGAGTCTGTGAGATCTGATGCAATTCCCACACAGGGCTGTGTTCAAACGAGAGTAACTCTTTATTCAAACCATATTAGCTTCATTTTAATATATTTGAAATCCCCCAAAGCCACAGAAAACTGAAAATGCCATCTATCAACTTATGTGGCCCTTGAAAAAAAAATAGGTACTATAATCTTTCAAAATTAACATGCAAGGTTCCCTGATGGATGACGGAGAGCTTAGATCCTCCACCGTAACCGATTAAAGAATTATTTTTTTCCACCATCATAAATCAATTTCCATGTGGTACGCCTATTCAAGCAGTTACCTTGGAGGGGAGGGGGGTCAAATCAATTCCCCACACAAACCACACAGGGAGAAAATCTGGAAGTCGCTATCCACGTGGCCATACATCGTCAGTACCACCTCGTTATATTTCGTCTTGTTCCATTGAAATTCAGTGTGGGTCCCCTTTCAAAAGAGTTTATCGCAGACGAAAATCAGGTTTTTAGGGATAACGCGCTATGCAGGTCAACATAATTATAAATTCATATGGGGAATAGGAAGAATAATATGGAAAATAAAACACACATGTGGAACTTCTTTGGATACTGTATTTCATTGAAAACATAAGGTTAACCCAAGACAATATTTTCCCTTCTTCACATGTCTCATTTCCTTCTTTTGACTCTAATAAAGAAATCCCTCCGTAGAAAAAAATCTTGGACAAGTCCTCGATGAATGCCAGAGGTACTTCATAAAATGAAATGAAATAAAATAAACTTCATTTACTGTATCACAAATAATACAATGTGGCATTTTGTCAATAAACACACACACACACACACACACACAGAGACACACACAGACACACACAGACACACACAAATAAAGTGCAAATAAAGTACAAAGGTGCCCTACATATACGAGTATTAAGCACTTATTTGCGTTCATGCTCATACAAACTAAGTTTTTAAAAAAGCTGTCAACTGCCGTCTGGTGGCGATAATGGAATCAAAAAAAAAAAATGCAGTGTAAGATCTCAAATCATAATCGTCCAGTTTCATGATAAATAGAAATTTTCAGAGTCCGAAAGGGAAGAAAACATAGGAAATATTTTAGCAAGTTGTTGAAAAAGGTCATCATTGTGTTGAGAATGTTTTACAAGATATTGGTATATGTTCTTCACTTTCAATTTGTCCACATGTTTCGCATAACCTTTTCTCCAAAGCGGTTTTTGTTGGTCTTTTGTGCCGCCTAGTTTCGATTTTAAGATCATGGGCGCTGATCCGAAAACGAGCAATACCTTTTCTAATTTCATAATCATTCACTAAATATAAGTATAATTCTGGTCATGAATGTCTGATTACTTCCAAGAAACCTAGGTCTGTGCTTGAAAATTACCTTTGCTTAGATGATATTACAACAAGATTATTACGCTAGCAAATGACAATAAAGCAAAGGTTATCATTCCTCGGACATAATATTCCAGCTGTGCTGATAGTACGCCAGGTTAAATTTAATGAAAAAGTCGATATTTTAATATCCTACAAAATCAGATACTTTTGGGAATGTTGTCTCGAAATAAGCTGCTACGAGTCTTCTTCTGTCGATAAAAAAAGTTAGTGCTGCCAAACATGGCATGTCATATTTAGAGAAGAATATGTTAAATGGGCCAGTGGGGTAGAATGTGCTGAATAAGCAATTAGGGATGTCATAATGTATTGTTCCTTTAATCTTTTGTTATGTCAGTAGTAGTAGTAGTAGTAGTAGTAGTAGTAGTAGTAGTAGTAGTAGTAGTAGTAGTAGTAGTAGTAGTAGTGGTGGTAGTGGTAGTTTATTGACCCTGGTCCAAAGCAATACATACAGGTTTGTAATAATACATGATAAATGCTCTGTAAATACCCTTATAATTATAATCTTAATGCTGTCTGATTTATTCAGATACATCGTCAATAACTCAATCATAACTCACAAAATCAATATTACATCTTTACCAATATCGTATCACTTCTACAACTCATCATCTATGATTCACAGATGCAGGTGTACATCCTAACATAATATGACTTAGTTTACCGTTTACTAACATATATTTAACCCTTAGAGTGCTGATTTAAGATTGAGTCAACAGCTTTCCTTGGGGGCACTTTGCGCGCATTGCGCGCAAAGTGCCCCAAGAAAAGCTGTTGACTATACTACTTTTTGCTTTAGACTAAGCTTGTTGGTATTTGAATGAAAGGTCTCTTCATGAGGAATTCGAATCTTTTAACCATTGTATGTTTAACAGTAATTAGAAAACGACTATAGCAGTGATTAGCACTTTAAGGGTTAATTATCATCTTAATATTGTACCATCAATGACTATCATTACGTCAAGAATAATTCACAGCTGAATCAAAAGTAATACAAAGCTCCACCTATAAACAAATGACATCGTATATGCATCCGGTATCGCAATATACATTAACAAATTCCTTGTCTTTAATCAGCAAAGAACATCAATATTTCATGAATGACCGCGAAGTCATCGATCCCCTTCGCACCGATAAGGCACTGTGGATAAACAAACAAAGGTCGGATGAATCAATCCCTAAGTACATTTTTAAAGCGGCATGAACTTTATCTTGACAACATAAAAAAATAATCCATATATATTAGAAACGCATTCAAATAACAAATACTGTTGTATTTTCT
Source organism: Hermodice carunculata (assembly GCA_964020975.1). Taxonomy (NCBI): domain Eukaryota; kingdom Metazoa; phylum Annelida; class Polychaeta; order Eunicida; family Amphinomidae; genus Hermodice; species Hermodice carunculata. The sequence goes on along the minus strand of OZ026616.1, from coordinate 103,004,012 downwards.
TCTACTCGATACAACTTGACCTTGGAAATTAACCACGACGTTTCAATTCGTCACCAAAAACATAGGTCTTTTTAAGCATTTTTGTTGAGAGCAAGACATCTATAATTGTGACGAAGGACCCCCTAATCGTCAATACCGACTTTTCAACAACAACAAAAAAAAAAAAAAGTGTCCAAGCTAGTGCTTTGAAAGGGAACAATAGCATAGCACTCTGACCACGTGCTATTTAATATGATATTAATTAGCACTTGTATTACCATGGGGCACAATATAGAAAAGTTTCGGTTTTGCTCGCGTGTGCCCTTTTCCATTTACCGTCAAACTTGTTTACAACAGAGATACCTGAATCCCATTCCCCATATGATAAGCACTGTACAAACTTAAATTACCTATGTTGGTCTACTTACGTGCCTGTTGTTCATTAACCAAGACATCTGTCCTACTTAAATTGCCAAAGAGGTGATGAAGATTGGCCCTGCATGGACAGTAAATGCACTAATTACCCCCTATTTGCCAAACCTTTGCGCTAACAAAAGCCCGCGATGTTTTATTAACAACCCAACAGTTTAGAGGGTCACGTACAGAAGAAGGCAGGGAATCTTAATCTGGCGTTCGTGGCTGATTAGTCTGGTGTTAGCATTTGTCTTCGTCTGTGTCTCTCCCCCTGCAAAGACATATTTGGCGTGCAAATAGAACTAGCGTTTAGCATCTACTGATTAAGTTAAATGTTTTGTTTTTTAATGGAGACGTCTGAGTGAAAGCTATATGATCATCAGTACAAAGATGTGTACTTCAGTCATTCATTCTTGGCGTGGCGGGCAAAACCTCGGCAATGAAGTAGTTGACGGTTGCTGGCTTTGTCGGTCTTCTGGGCAGGAAAACGTTACACGGGCCTATGCTGCTGATAGTCTAATCCACGGCCTGATCTTGGAAAGCAGCTTTTAAACTCATTTAAACCAGCTTTAAGCAAGCTTTCAATTAATTATCAGAACAGTTCCTGAGTGCATAATGCTCTATCTGTAAAAGGGCATCGCCGTAACTTGTTTTGGAGCGTGAATCTATCTATCATCTGGTCAATGATTGAATCAATTACCTACACAACAAATTTCATTAAGTTTGAATTTAAAACAAAAAAATCAAGAGTATTTCTGTTAGGATTGTCTGCGTTTGATCAAAAATTGTTTTAGAATGGGTAAGGTCATAAACGCCAGCTTAAACTGACGCAAAATGTTAACTCAAGCTTATTTTGGATAAGAAAGTGTCAATAAAATAATTTTTGAAAATCTTGTTTGTTGCTTCATGAAATATCCGACACCTGTAAAACCTGTACGGCTGATGGGTTTGACATTTAGCAGTGAACCTGATAAATGCAAGCAAAACAGTTGTAGGTCCTGGCTATGGTGTTTGGTGTAAGTACACGCAGACGCTATCTGGTTTTGTGGCTAAATACGATGTGGCTGTTTGTATCACATCATCTCTTTCATACTTTTTATGAAAAAACAAATGCCCACCTCAACGTATTAGGCCGCATGGCTAAATAGGATATGGGTTTTTAAAATTCTATGATGCCTGATGATTTTATGAAAAAATGCATATCTTAATTACTCACAATTCAATAAAAGAAAACAAACACAAACAAATAAATATAATAATTTATTATTTGGCCGTAAATAAAGACTTTTCTAAAATTTGACACATGATAATCATACAGAAAAGTCTATTCCGCCCTAAAAAGAAAGAAAAAAGAGAAATTAAATAAAACAATCAAAAGGAATAAACAGATAAATAAACAAAAAGGGTGGGCGGGCGGGAAAATTTTACTGACCATAAACTGAAGAACGAGTGACACCTCTGGAGAAACAAACCGAAATGACACAACAAAAGCATTGACGTCACAAGGCGGGAAACATAAAAGACAAAGGTAACGAGAATCTCATCGATGACATCATAACATGAATAAACATGAACTTGATCTTATTATTCTCATCATGTTCGCAATTAATCATTTTAATCATTTAATCAAAATGAAAAAATTACTCACAATTCAATAAAAGAAAACAAACACAAACAAATAAATATAATAATTTATTATTTGGCCGTAAATAAAGACTTTTCTAAAATTTGACACATGATAATCATACAGAAAAGTCTATTCCGCCAAAAAAAACACGGCCAAACAATAAATTAAAAACAAAAGAATTTTAAACAACACAACTGAACAAACCAAACAATGTGATTATCCAAACATGACTATCTTCAAAGCATATACCTTTAATCTCTGTCCTTCAGTGACTCTCATCTATAATCCAATATGAAAGCCAAGGAATGATATAGTCAATAAATCATTCACTTAAATATATATCTGTCCGACTCCTAGATAAATCAGGACATTAAGTACCTTAATCACGATCATCACATTAAATATAAAGCAGAAATATATAATACTCAATACTGAGAAATCAGCAAATCTGCTCAAGACATATACCTGCATGTACAATACCAAACAGAGAAAATTAAACATATAATATAATTATGAAACAAAGAACACAACTCATACCATTTTCATAACTAATGGAACATTATAAACATGATATACGCCAATTAAGTCCAATCAAATATGTCTGTCAAGACCAAGACCACTGATTATGATATCAATAAGCAGACATCAGAATTGCAACCAACAAAATTAAAGACGTAATTTCCTGATATGATGTTGCATTGCCAAACCCACTTGTAATTTGGCCGACAAATTAAAGTCTAAATACCGTAAATAGGCATCAGAAGCCCAATCCCCCTGTAACTTGATCAGTTCGCCAGGAACATTGGACCTGAAGGCCAAAGAAGCCCCCCCTCTTCTAAAGCTATGTCCAGTGAAATCCTGGGCTTGAAAACCAGCTCTTGACAAAACTTCCCTCAACACTTTGGTGAAACGGAAAGAAGTAAGACATCTCAACTGAGGCCGCGAAGCGAACAAAAAAGCCGGATCTGAATCCCGAGCCTCAACTAAATCCAACAACTTGGAAAAAGCTTGAACTGGACAAAGAATAGAATTATGAAAGGCAGGCACAGGTATGTAGACATTTCTTTTCCCAAATTGATTAGTCTTGGACCACTTAAGTAATACAATCAAACCAAAAGGTCTGATCAAAATATCTCTCCTACAAAGATGTTTATTTACATCAAAGTTCCTGAGACTAGATGGGACTAAGTTTGATTTCCTAACCATAGTATAGAAGGCTATTAAAAAACAAGCCCAGCAAGCCACATGAAGAGTATTATCAAAATTAAAATATGAAAAAATGGCACACAAAATCTGTGGAGTCATAGGTGCAGCCTGCTTCACCTTATGAGGTTGAACTCTATCCAAACCTCTCAATAATAACTTACAGTCCATTTTCTCAAATATATCAAATTTATACCCTGACAGTAAATGCAAAAGTTTCACACCATGTAAATAATTCCTTACTGCATTCACAGATTTAAATGACCGACTCAGAAATTGAGCATAAACACACATAGTATCAGTAGATGCTGGTAAAAACTTTAACTTGCAAAATAAACAAAATATAATAAATGTCCTCCATTGCGAAGTTAAATTCTTATATGTGCCCAAAGCAAATGCAGCTCTTTGAGAGTCCTTTACTTCTTGACGTAATTGCATAAGCAGTCCACCTGTAAAAGAATATAACTACTCCAAAATCATGCATCAATAAATGGAACAATCACAATATATATTGCTCAACAGTATAATTCAATGCATCTCACAAATTAGGACCATAATGTAATTACCAGTCCGCAGAAAATTGGAAATCTTCTGCTGTCAACCTTCTGTCCTTCATGTCGGAACTTACCAAACTCAAAAATTGATGTAACATTGAGGGATCATAATGAGATCTAGAAAGTAGGTCACTTAATCTATTCTCAGAGCCCTCAATATGTAAAGCCACTATTTGAGTCTCATTAATGGCACAAAGATAGACAATCTCCCTGAGGCAGGCAGACATAAATTCATTTTTACATCTACCTGAATTCAGTACATAAACAGATGACTGATTGTCACAAAGAAGTTTGATCCGTTTGCCCCTCAAGCAATATCCCCACAGTTTTAAGGCTACTACAATTGTCAACAACTCCAAGCAATTGATGTCTAATCCTAATTGTAAAATACAATCAGGAAAATTACTGTGAAAGAATTCTTTAGTCCAATGCGATACCCCACCGCAACCAGAGAGGCAAGAGTCTGTTGATATAACCTCATCTGGAGCAGACCACTGTTGTTGAGGAATTATAGAGACACCATTGTAAATTTTCATGAATGTTGACCACCAATGAACATCCTTAATAAATGACATACTTAGAGGAACTTTGAAGTTATGGGAAAAATGAGAGATTGACCGGAGATGTTGGAGCATTCTAGAAATAAAAATTCTACCCGGTCGGACACATTTAGCTGCAAATTGTAATTTCCCAATAATGGATTGCACTTCTTTCTTAGAGGCTTCTGTTTTAGTGGACCATTCCTCTAAAGTCCTCTGAATGTCCTGGAACTTCTCGGGAGGAACAGAGATATTCATGTCCTCCGTATTGATCAAAATACCAAGGAAAATCATTTTAGTAGTGGGTGACACCGCTTTGCGATCAGCCTCGCTAAATCCTAAGTCGCGCAACAGCTGACGTAAACAAGAAAAGGCTGACTGAGCTCTATCCACTGTGTCAACCCCCCCAAAATCGTCCAAAAAATTAATGGCAAAATACCCTTCTTTTTTGAACAAAAACGTGACGGTATCAGTAATTCTTTGGCAAAACATAGCCGAAGAACGTAACCCAAACGGGAGCGAAACATCAACAAAAATTTTGTTCCTCCAGGAAAACCCCAGTAATCCTATGTCACCTGGGCACACTTTGATTTGGCGATAAGCCCTGGACAAATCAGTCTTAAAGAGCAAAGAATCAGAACCTAGTATAACTAATCTGTCCAGAAGTCTATCAATGGAAGGGTAATGCACAAAAACTTCATGACCTAAATACAGATGTTTGTCAATTCCATCATTGACAGAATTTCCCCATGGACTAGAAAGATCCATTATGACTCTTCTTTCACCTATAGAACCTTTCTTCTCTACCGTATTTATAGGAGAAATAGTCAAAAAAGAACTCAAAGGATTTATGTTAAATGGTCCCAATGTAGCATTCTCCTCCAATTCCTTAGCTACGAAAAGGTCAACAGAATCAGGAAATTCATATGACATAGAATGATTTTTTGAAGCTGGAACAGGAAGAGAATCGGCATAATATCCTATGGGAAATCCAAAATCTAGTAAATCACAAATTTGCAAATCATGCCATTCAGATCCCTGCAATTTATCCCTCCATACTTGGATATTAAACCCTGAAGGAACATGCAGTCTACATCCCAAAAAATTAGGTATTCCAGATTTGACAACTTTGCGATGAATACTCAAATATTGTTTTAATTTGGTATCATCAGTGGGAATCCACTCAATGTTTTTAGGCGTGAGTCTCTTCGGACAAGAGATGATCAAAGGATCATTTATGATAGAAAATTCTGGTAACTGCAATTGACTCTTGAAATCACAAACAGAATTTGACTGAATTCTGTCACAAGAAAACTCTTCCTTGGAACTGTTGCCCAGCATACTCAAATCACTCTCTACTAAATCTGAGCCAGTTACATAATACTCCCGCTGGTTGGCTGCAAAAGAGCACACCTGTTCTGAAGTAGAACTAAAATCAGTAATCTCTAACTTTGATTGATCATCTTTAGATACACTGATTAATAAATCATTATGGATAACATCTGTACCCATAAAACTGTTCAAAACCAAGTCTACATCAGAACTGTTTCTGTCACTCATTCCAGGTGACTGAACAACATTGTCTAATTCGATACAATGTTCTTCACTCTGTACCAGGTCCAAATTAAAATCAGAATCTATACCCAACATGGTTGACTGAACATCACAACGTGAACTGTTTAATTTGGAACCATACTGCTTGCATGACATGCATGCTAGGTGACCACAATCACAACCAACTAGTCATTCTTTACTTTTAAACATCTGCCGCGCTTCCTCTAAATTTTTCCCAAAATACTTGCACTCGTTTGAAGACTCATTATGGGAATATTGCACTCTTTCAACCAACCAGCAGGTGGCACATATATGAGATACTGTACATTTTCTCCCATTCACAAAGCCAGCATGAATCTTACCTTTGTCGCACTTACCAGACTGGAACTGGCGGCAAAACATGACTGAATTAGTTAACCTGCCACTGTTACCATTACTCTTTTCTGATGATTTGCTGGGCCCTTTTTGGCCTTGTCTAGCTTTAATCTTACTCGCAGCACCGTATAAAACCTTTGATTCTATCTCCAATGTTGAATCAGACCATTCCCTGTTACCCCTTTCGATGTCGAGTACCACGGCAGCATGTAACTCTAGAATGGTATCCCAGTCTTGATGAGCTGCCGTATACATCAAACTTTTCAGATACTGCAACTTACTCTGAATTTTGCTTAATCGACCATGCTTCAGATCTGAGTCTAAAGTTTCTAAAAAGCCTGCAATAAACAATGGCATGTCAAGTTCCTCATACTTTAAACCCCTACCGGCAAAATGTAAAGAAAGCATGGAATGTGGCCATTTTTCCCTACGTTTAACAAGATCTCCAGATTTGAAAGAACGGCCAGATTTCCGAGAAGGCTTTGATTTCCTATTTCTACTAATGAACTTTCTGCTGTAAGAACTATGACCAGAAACACTCGTATAGTTCGAGTCCGAAGACGTACCAGCCTCATCGCTCGAAGTGCTCTGACTGTCAGAAGATGAGCTGCGTGAGTTGGGCGATGCCCTCCTGCCAGGTTTCAATGATTTGGAACTGGATGATCGGGCTTGTTTGGGACGAAGAGTCTTTTTCACAGATTTGACGCGACCGCGTCCACTGCGACCTTGACCCTGACTCTCGGCCTCACTTCCACTTCCGTTCTTTTTCGGCATCCGAAAACCTTTGCTCGAATCTCCCCGGCCCAAAGGTACTGTCTGCTGCAAAAGAGAATCAGCTTGTCTCTGGAGATCCTCGAACTGTCTCAAATAGTCCATGCTAATGCCCGCAATATCTGGCTGATTAGCTTTACCGGTGCGACATTGAAGGTCACGTGACCTATTCGCTTTCCGGCTGTGTGACCCTTCACCATGTGTACTCTGTTTGACAACAGAAATGTCCGCAATACTTTCCCTGGTGGCTTTGACTTTGGCACGCAACGATTTAATGACATCAAGCTTTTTCTGTCTGGCCAACAATGCTTCGTTCCTCTCTAAATCTGCCTGGAGCTCTTGTATCGTCGAATCAAGTGCGTCCTCGTCCATTTCGGCTAGATCATCGTGCTCATGAACTACTGAAGAACAGTCATTATCCGTGGAATCAGTATCACCACCAAGTGCGCCTTCTTGTACTACGAGATGAGACATATTCTCAGAATCTTTGATCGATTCACCCGAGGAAAGATCCAAAAGTCCAGCATTCAACTTAGCGTAATCGATCTGTGCTCGATTTCTCAGTCCCGCTCTTAGACTCATTGCATCACAGACACAGAAACCGTCGGCAACATCAAAGTCCGCAAAAAACAAAACTGCTCCGAAGATCGTAAAGCAAGTTACGAGAGATCCGATAGGAATTGCCAATGCCGTACCAATTTTGGTACGATTCCTTGTCATAACGAAAAATTTTACTGACCATAAACTGAAGAACGAGTGACACCTCTGGAGAAACAAACCGAAATGACACAACAAAAGCATTGACGTCACAAGGCGGGAAACATAAAAGACAAAGGTAACGAGAATCTCATCGATGACATCATAACATGAATAAACATGAACTTGATCTTATTATTCTCATCATGTTCGCAATTAATCATTTTAATCATTTAATCAAAATGAAAAAATGCCGTACACCGCAATCAGCATTCTTGTTTTTTCATTATTATTAAAAAATCAATTTAACATCTAACTCACTAAACCGTAACCAATATGTGTATTTGAACGTGGTAGATTCAAATAGCCTTCATGTAAAGCAATTAATAATGGCATTATCTTTGATTAATGTCTTGCTTCAGTTTTAATGCATAAATGATAGCTTTCGCCACTATAAAACAGGCCAAAACCGGCCAAAACCGGCCAAAACCGGATGACAGTCGAATTTCCTCTGCTTCTGACCAGTTTCTACAATAATGAAAAATATTCATGCCCCAGATCAACCCCTTTCCTTAAGACTGCTTATGCGCTGAACGCACAACCTACGCCACGTAAAACTGTTCACTCAGTCTTCAATGCAGTCTGAATTCGGGGGAAAGGGTTAATATTACATTGAATACTAAAAAGGACCCACGGATGTTTGTGGAAAATACAAGAGACATTATAATACGGGTACATTTATGGGCGCCAACCTCTGAATGTCAAAGCTTTATCAAATGTTATTATCTGAAAAAGCCACGTTAAGTTCGGAACTTTATACCACCAGTTTCATTCTCTTCCATCGGTACACGGATCGTCTTTTTATCACGGAGCCACAAGTATTTTGCAGCGCATAATGTCTTTGGCTTTAAATACAGAGAAGTTTAATTCTGCTTTTAGTAAGTTTATTTGGGTGCTCAAACCAACTGTTGTCAGGTAGATCGATAGAGTTAACTGTTCAACTGTTGTCAAAGTCTCTTATTGAAATAAAAAAAAAAAATTTGAAGTATGTACAAAGATGTTACCTTGTATGTCGACAGTTTTAGTTGACGTGGCGCCTGAAACGTCAAACAACGTCAAGGAAAACTGTTCACTTCGTCTCACTCTTGCTTCAGAAAGGGTGAACCAGCTAGACTCTTCTCTAGCTTATCGACGTGTCACGTTCCCTGACACTTTCCCGCTCAAATCGCCCGAAAAAGCCCGGATATAAATTGCCGTCTGTTTTGCTCTTTTTAATTAAATTTTATGTTAATTGAAAACATTTTTGCTAAGAATTGTAAACAAGCCCTATCATTTATATACGCCCCAGGTCAACAGCTTTCCCTGACGCGGGTTGGACGTAATGCGCCTAACAGTCGCCAAGGAAAGCTGTTGACTCAGTCTAATTCTGACCAGGAAAGGGTTAACCACTCCCCCGGTTGAATGAGCAAGATGAAAAATTAATAATTTTTTGCAAACATCTACTCTAAAAGCACGTGTATACATGCTACCAACAAGATTTCGATTTACTGTATGTGCCCATCGCTGAGGAAAATGAAAGACAGAATAATATTAACTGTGACGGGTAGTATAATAGCTTATAGAGCAGCTGCCAAATAGACTGCGTCTATTGACATACACAAAGAAAAATTAATAAGAAGGAAAATTTAATGAGGATCATATAAACCTCGAGTGATTTTTTCATTATAAAAACCATTGTTTTATACAGGAAAATCTACCGGCTGCCAGTATTTTGGAGACATGTCGGTACTGTCAGGAAATTGTCAGGATCTTTTTATTTTTCGACCTGCCGATTATTTTGCCTGAAGCGGCTTTCACAGCGCTAGCTTTTAAAAATATTTTGATACAAATGAGGCCTTGAAGAACCCATGTGGCTGCAAAGGGATTGCATCTTCGATATGTTTATCTATGGTAACAAATATGTCCGCACACAGGAGAAAATGCTTAAAAATCAAGTCGGCTTGTCATTTACATTTTTGCGTCCAAGATAACTAACTCAATTACCTGACATAATTCTAAAGCGCTTGAAATATTAACCTTTTAACGCTATGATAACAAAATTACTCTCACATAATTTCTTTGACATAATAACAGAATACCAGACCGAAAAATCATACCATGTATTTTTTTTTAAATTTTATTTTAGGAAAATGTGGATTTGCCGCATACAGTTAATACGTGATGTCTTTGAACTTACATATTGCGCATTTTGAGGTGGGGTGATTGCTCAGTGAACATTGGTCAGTCGGATGAGTGACTGCGTCTGAATTATATTCTCTGACTTGTGCCCTATTTCGGCTCTGTAGGCTTGCAGCATTATAGCGACTTCACTTTCAATACCTCGTTAGCGGTTGTAAAGCTTCGTCGTCGAGTTCTTCTTCGCGCGCAAAACTTGCATCGCGCTCATATCCTCAGTACCATTCGACACGTACCTCGCCATAAAACTTACCTCGCAGATTCAGAGCCACACGATAATATTTAATTCTGGTACCCTAACACGAAATTATTCAGTGTACGACTGAAAGCAGGACGATCATTAGACCCATGACATGGTTCAAAAATTATACAATTCGTCAAATTTGTAGTAATCATTATTACAGACAAGCAATCTGAACAATTTATTCATAAAGAGAAAATACTCTATAATGTGGCCCAGGCACTGAGCCAGGACAACGGCGTTTTAGTCAGGCAAAAACGGCAATGAGAAACAGGTAATTTAAGGTCTCAGGTGCGCATGCTCAGGAAGCGAGGTACTTTTCACGCGTGAAAAGTATCGGGCGCTGAAGACTGAAGAGCGAGGTCTGAATCATAGCTCGAGAGATGACGTGAAAGCTAGCTAGCTTTCACGGCCCATCAAGCCTTCGAGGTGTCTTGAAGTGGTAGATTCGTGAAAGCTAGCTCGCTTTCAAGGGCAAAGTGTCGATCAAGCACCAGGCTGATGCCTACTATATTTCTATATGTAACAGAAAAAACATCAAAGCATTTTCTCTAAAGTGACACATCGTGCAACCCAGCCGACGTGAAAGCAATATGTAGTCTTTTTTCTGGTCTATAATAAAATAGACTAGAAGACTGACACCGGTATGGGGCCCGACCACTGAGTCCGAGGCTTGCCTCCAACTCTTCTTTCTGTTTAAAGTCCCCCCCCCCCCCACACACACACAAAGACTGATGTTTAGTACGTGGATATAATTCTGTTTTGGTTTGTATATACCGGTCGCTTAAAATAGGTTGTTAAATGCGACTTTGATCATCTTGGAACTGAATCAACAACTTTCTGTAACGCAACAATACACCCGTAGTTCAACGGGGAAACTGTTGACCAGTGGTTTATATCGTTCTCGATTTTTTGATGGAAACAAATGTATTTATGATACTGAATTGTTCAAGGCAAATTTTAATGGGCAAAAGTTATATGTTGATACATTGACGCTCGGTTTCTGCCGGTTACAGAAAATAAGTAAAGAAGACTTGTCCAAAATTAGAGGTTGGGAGAGAGCGGTTTCCGGGAAACTGTTGAAAGCTTAAGGGCTATGATCAAGACCTTCTGGTGGCAGACGAGTGTCGAGGCTGTTTTGTAGTGAGAGCACCTTGTTCCAACTTTACCTTTTTCCTGTCATTATTTCCGAAGCCAAGTGCAAGGGTTCAGTAGTATCCCGTTTGATAACACGAGTTCAATTAGATTTCATGGAAAGATCTGTTGTAGCCATGTCGTGGGTGTGGTTGACCTGTAATGAGGTCAAACTGCAGACTACTATATTGGATTCCATCCACACCTTCAACAAAGACTTCCTTGCGTGCATGTTATACAGTCAAAATGCTTCTGCTTTGGCTGCACTAATGGTGCACTTACCAATTACCCCCACAGTGCCAACTGCGCCTTAAGTCCAACAGCTCCGGATTACGATACGGGTGCTAAATTTATGTTCCTTGTAATAAGACCATTCTTTCAACTACCAACATGTCTGTAGTGACATGGAATATAATGGTCTAGGTTAACAGCTTTCCTCGCAGCACATGGGGTCGATGCGCCTAAAGCGTACAGCGGAAAGCTGTTGACTCAGTACAAAGCGTGGCACTGAAAGAGTCAAACTACATTAATCAGAGCTAGGTAAGCTACCCGTTATCACAGAACAGTAAGCTACACATGATCTGTTAATATAGAGAGACAGACAGACAGACAGACAGACAGGCAGGCAGGCAGGCAGACAAATAGATGGATATAGATAGACAGACAGGCAGGCAGGCAGACATGCAGGCAGGCCGGCAGGCAGGCAGACAAATAGATGGATATAGATAGATAGACAGACAGACAGACAGACAGACAGGCAGACAAATAGATAGATAGATAGATAGATAGATAGATAGATAGATAGATAGATAGATAGATAGATAGATAGATAGATAGATAGATAGATAGATAGATAGATAGATAGATCACATTGAAGAACGCTATACCTGGTGCTCATTGTATGATATCAAACAATTCCTATTAAGGGCTCTTTTTCGATTAAATCCTTGATCTCTCATGTGTTGCTCTTGATAAAATATTATTGATTAAGGCTAGATGTGTTGGTACCAATATTTTATTTAATTAAAACTGCGTAAGCTGATCTATTTGAGTGGTGGGGAATGTACTGCATACAATAACCCTTCCGTCTCTATAAAGTCTCAACACATTTTAAGTTCGTTGGACGTTGGCCTGCTGGCACCAAAGTCAATTGGGTGTTTCTATATAGAATTCAACTGTACACAATATGTGCCTTAAAATAGGCCCTTCTGTTCATAGGTATAAAAATTGATCAAGATTAATATTGCTAATGTCATTATATTTGTGGCTATTTCAATCACGTTAAGTTTCAGGTCAAATTGTCTATGAAAATAATCCAGGTGAAAAAAGTCTACAACTGAATACTAGGCAGTTTTAGGACAGAGAACTCCACACTCAGTTCTCTCTCTCTCTCTCTCTCTCTCTTTGCATTGATATTCCGTCTTAGGTATGACGTGAAGCGCACAGCTAAGGAAGGGTGGTCTTTGGAGTTCATTTGCCCTCAGCAAGTCCTCATATGTCTCATTAAATACTGGCTTTAAAAGCGGAGCTTTATTCGACAAGTCATGTCGAAGACATCGAAGAGAACTGGGTATTTTTGCGTATGTTTGGTGGGAATTGGTAAAGATATTTGAAAGCACCGTTAGGAGTCTATTTTTTTCTCATAAATATTATTATGAGGTACTATACCGTAGAGGCTGGAACTCGATTGTATCTTACCATGTGCGTCCTTGTTTTAATCGTCCCTGTGGATTTGCACTGGCCGTTTCTTGGAGGAAACGTGGTTCCTATACACAAGGCGGATAAAGCATAAAGTGACATTTCTCGTGTCCCAACTTCAAATGTACAGTTTGCTGTTCCTTTTCCTTCATGTTTGTGCTAAATTCTTTCAAAATGGTGCAGATTAAGTCAGAAGCCTTAATCGTGGATGGTAGGCACCAAGATGGTAGTCGACCAAGTGCGTAATTGACACTTATCTAATCAAACTGCAAATTCAAAAAAAGAACGTTTTACTACATTATATGGCATCAAGAGTAAAACTGATTTGTTTTCATAAAAGAAACCTGCTTATTTTCAACTTTGGTGAGGTCGTTCTCATTTATTTATTTATTGGTCCGTCCTGTCATGGAATGAAGGAACTCTGTCTCTTGTATTTTTAATTTTAATTTTAATAGTTTCAAATGAGTAGCGCGTTTAGTTCAGCATTGAATGAGCACACCTCCGCTCAAATAGATGTTTGAAAGTGCATATTGTCTTCAATGTTAACAAAAGATTATCACAAACATTTTGCGTTGCACGGGAATCACAAGGCTGATTCGGTTAATTTACACAACTAACACCAATTTGGACTAACTAACTCTCACGTTGAAACAGATTAGCTCTAGTGACAAATTACATCGTACTCGCGCCTAGTAACGCAAATTTCATGCTTTAATTGGGATTAACTGGAATACGAAATATACCTATTTAGAGTGTGCCGCCAATAGTTCTGATTTGCGTTTTCAGTGTTTAAGATAACCAAAAACATAACATATAAGGAAGCCAAATTAACGATGACATTCCTCTATATTTCTTGGTAAGGATTCAGTATAGTGCCCTGACGCTGAAAACTTGGTAAATTGCCAGGGTCAAAGAGCCGGGGGCTTGGGTGGGTGGGGGTGGGGTGAGGATATTAAACTGACAATGAGCCCAGAACTCCGTGATTACTATGAACTGGTATCAACAGTAAAACAATTTAAGGTTTAAGTCTATTACTTTCGATGATTAGTAATTATTTTGTCCACAGCTGTTAGGTCCTTTTTAAACATTGAATTAATTGACGATTCATTTTAACATTCTGCATTTGCGAACTTCCGGTCCTGCAGGCAATCTGATGTCCGTCTACCCCGCATGGGCCACACAAATTGAATTAATTGTAAACAATGACAGAACATTTTGTATCCTGTATTTGTCTGTATGCATAACACAACCTCCTTGCCGTAACACCGGTCCGTGCAACAACATGACCGGGATAAGTGCCCTACATACCTGCTGAATTACCTTTTGACATAGGTTTACTGGACACTACTTTTTGCATTGGCCCTGTTCGAATTTCTCTTTGGCAATTGACCCTGGTTGTGTATACATTTACATTTAAAATGAAATCTATTGAACATTGTCCAAAAAAATAACTTCGTGAGAACATTCCTGGTAAAATGTCAATATATCAATTTTGGAGCCTGTAGTAGCCGAACGTGTATTTCTGGTAATGGCACTTTGTCTTCTTGGGTGAATGCTTAACCGAGATACTCCACATGGAAAAAGAAAAAACAAAAACAGAAAAACAAAAAAACATGAAATGTTACCGGTATAGCACGAATAACTCTCCACAAGGCACTTGCTTGTAAATGCAGGATCTGTAGACTAACGGGCTGGTATAACAGTATTTTATGTACAGCCTGTATAGCCATGATAAGTGCTAACGCCTGTATGCATATATTAAGATGTGAGTATTTAAAGCGCAATACGTTTTTATGTTTTAGCTATATGTCAATGGTTTTAATAAACTTATCTCAATACAGTTCATATATATATATATATATATATATATATATATATATATATATAATTATATATATACATATGTATAAATTATTTATATTAAAATGAGTATAAGTGAGTACATATGCACGAACACTGATGTGCACTGTGTTTGCAATATATATATATATATATATATATATATATATATATATATATATATATATATATATATATATATATATATATATATATATATATATATATATATACATGCATGTACACTTTAAAATGTGAGTACTTAAAGCGCAATATATTTTTATGTTTTAGCTATGTGACAATGCTTTTAATCAGCCTGTCTCAATAGTTTACACACACACACACATATATATATATATATACATATATATATATATTATATATATATCTATATATATATATATATATATATATATATATATATATATGTATATATATATATGTATATACTAGAATGAATATTATTCACTAGATATATACGAACATTAATCTACAGTGTGTTTGCAAGACACTGATGGGAACCGTAATGATTTACCTTTGGCATAAATGCGTCCACAGGCAATTTGTTGCACCTGATCAGGAGGGCGTCTTACTCATATGAGTTTTGTAACTGCTGCAATTGGTTAAATTCACACGGATCGAGGTTTCTAAGTTGGCATTTAATCAATCAGTTTCACAAAATGCGGAACAATTCAACGGGAGAATAGATTGAGCAAGTCGATCTCCCTGACAGCAAGACTATCGCATTACTGGCGTCTGTATAATGTAGTGCTTAGGTCTCAAAGAATTGAACAGATATTTAAACAAAAAAACAATAAAATGAGTCTTTATCCGATCATTATGCACACTAGAAAACGAAATGAACACTGATCATTATAGAACATTAAACCGATGGAAACAATTGTAGAAAATACTACAAACCGCAAGGAGTTTCTCAAATATGTTATATGTTTTTGAGATACGCTTATTTGAAGTTGGGATGATGGCACATCAAAGGGAAGTTAGCCTTGACCGACTCTGGTAACAAAACGGAACCTATCTACGCTTGTTTTTGACACAATGCATTACGTAAGTTTGCAGCAGATTTGAAGTCCCTATCTCGGAAATTGAAGCAGGAAAACAGATATTTGTGCTCAATTATGATGAACTCCTGCGTGATTGGTATGTAAACGTTGCCACCATCTCACAATATGATATTGTTATAAACAGAAATTCTCCACAAGTAGCTCTCAGAAAATGTAAATTTGCCACACTCAAAATATGAATCTATGTTTATCTGTGACATTATTTGTATATTTATCTATTAGTCAGTGCTAAATTAAAGTGTGCTCTTGAAGGTAACAGGTACCCCGTGAAAGCATGTACAAGTAAAATATGAAAATAATGGGCACCATGCACCTCTCTTCCATGCTGGATGATCCGCTGCATAGAGTTTATTTGTGTTTTATTCATGTAAAGCTGAAGCTTGTTCAAGTGGTGGTTTTTTCCTGAGCGACTCATACAGTAGCCATAGAGATTCTTTCACTGCTTTCGCACCCCGCTATAATTGGTAGAGGGTATGACGGTTTCAAACAAAGTACTGTGCGTGTGTGTGTGTGTGTGTGTGTGTGTGTGTGTGTGTGTGTGTGTGTTTGGGGGGGGGGGAGATTCAGGTAACATATTGAAAGGGACTGATGACCATGGAGTTTTTTTTATAAAGAATTGATAGATTAAAACAAATTAGGAAAAAATGCACGTAGTGTTTTGGTGCTATAATTCTTTCCCAGTGACATATAGATGACAGACATCAGCACTCCTTTAACTTGGACGTGCATATGTTTGATCATTCCCCAACACATGCAGGCTATTAAAGTATTATGTATTCATTTCACTCCATGATTGGTGTATTGCAGTTTTATGTATACCCAGCTGTGATTCCTGAGTGAACAAATAGCGGACAGCTGCCGTTAATTATCTGTGTGGATGTTGGGGTAAACCAGGCTTACCATGCTACGTATGAAATTAACTCAATGGCACCAGAATGACGTTCTATGTGATCATTCTGTTATCCCCTCATACACACCATGTGGGAATTATCGATTTCACGCTTTGGAATTCGCCGCGAACACCAGATTCAATAGACTGTTTTCTACCAGGCACAGGTTTTAAAAATTTTATGCTAGAGAAAAATTGTTGCCAGTTCAGGGATTAAGCCCATATATTAAAGCTTTTCATTGCAACTACCCAAGGATGCAGCCTGCATCATGTAGGTGCCAACAAAAATATAGCTTGACAGTATCTAAGATTAAGAATTTGATTATTTGATTCGGGGTACACCAATGAAAATGCAATATTTGCTTTTCAGTTTCCATGACACTTCATTTGACATATAAGAAAAAGCCACAAGTTGATATTTGACGGGGTAGTGGCACTTAATTGATGTCTATTCATTATGGGCAATTCGGTGATATTGATTCATTCAAATACCAGTCGACGTTCACATGTTTTACTGGGTATGATATTTATTTCTCTGCGTTATGTTGAACAAATAATTATTATTTCTTCCTTTCTTTCTTTCTTTCTTTCTTTCTTTCTTTCTTTCTTTCTTTCTTTCTTTCTTTCTTTCTTTCCTTCTTTCTTTCTTTCTTTCTTTCTTTCTTTCATGCTTCTTCCCTGTCACCTTTCCTTCCTTGCTTGCTGTTTTTTTTTATTCCATTCTGCCTTTATCTATTTTGGCCTATACTTGGAGTCATTATATGTCCGGAAGTTAACTCTTATGCCATGTCACGTAAAATCTATAAATAAATAATATAGACATACGGATGGAATTGTACCTTTTTGGTTTAAAGATATTTCATTGAAAAGTAGTTGGCAAACGGGGATCACCAGCCTATATTAGGGCTCTTGTACATATCAGACAATACGACATCGATGTTTCGAAACACTAATACACAGGTAGGCAACATACGGGACCACAACTTGAGGATAGGTGGGGGAGGAAGCATGTGTAATGTGTACAGAGACAATTACTGTCATCAGCCGAAAAAAAGTTACCAAAATTCAAGTCTAAAGCCTACTTGAATTCATAAGATAATGATGTACTACGTGAAAGTGCCTCATTTTTCCCCCTTTTCCCTTGATTCAAAATGGTAACGTGTGAGTGCTAAAGTTCCATTAAGATATTATTTTAATTCATTTCTCAATGAAGTATCTACTGCGTTGAATGAAAAGATGATGGATGTTCTATAATTCTGCTCCACATGAGCATGATGGTGATCCACCAACGCCCTTTCTAAAAAGATTGACATTAAGCTGGTTGCAGCCCATTCTCATCCTGGTATGGATAACAACAATTTTCTTATTACCATGATGATACTACTTGTTACATTTTGGTTTGCTCTTGTTAAGTTCTCTCTTAAAGTCTTTTAAATGTTCATGGTTCCCCTTTGACCAAGAAAGTCATTTCCGTTCGTGTATATTTGATGGAAAGAATTAATTAAAAAATACATTTTTGTCTGTATGAAAATTACGTTTTTGGTTTGTTCAAGCTGAAACCGTTCCAGGTAATAGTTTTTTTAGATAACCAGAGGCAAGTCCGTTAATTATTTTAAACATGAGTACTAATTTTTTAATTAATTACGTTCAGCCAAAGTCTCCTGTCCCGTCTCGTTATAAATTTGCAGGAGACTTGTATGAGCAAGTGCTTCTGTTACAACCCGTGCTGTGGCCAGCTGAACTAATTCAAGTTTGTCTTTATCATTTGTGTGCATCTATCCCACACCAGACCAGCATACTGTAAGCTGAGAAGTACAAAGGAGAAGCATGAGGATTTTAAGGATCGTCTGTTCAACCTTTTCTGCAAAAATTTTAGTATACCAACTAATCTGTTGGATTTTGCAACAATTTGGTTTATGTGGTTTGACCAGGAATGATCTGTAGAGAGCCAAAGACATAAATGCTTGTGCAGAATTACATTTCAAGGTTGTTGTTAAAATTTAAACAACGATGGTCTGAAGAATTTTTTATTGCGGACAATCAGTGTTTTGTTTTTGTTTTTTTGTTTTTTGGTTTTTTTTGTTTTTGTTTTTGTTTTTGTTTTTTGCCGGTTGACACAGACAAGCTACTGATTGGACCATCGAGTTATTGCATCAAGACTATGGTTTAGTATCTCAGCTGCATCGGCACATTTTCAGGACCACTTTTGTGCAGAGTAGTGGCAATTGTTCTTTTCCAAATAAGTGGGAATTTTTTTTGTTTCAAAAAATAAATTAGACCATCTCATAAGGTGAAGAGCAATACCTGGAGCAGTTTCTCTCAAAGGTTTGGCACTTATGCCATCAGGTCCAGAGGCTCTGGTGGTGCCCAAACTAAGGAGTGCTTTGGGTAAAGAATAAATTATATTGTCAAGTGAGCAGGAAAATCCTAGGAAAGTATTTATTGAAAAATCAATATGACAGTGTTGAACACGAAGAAAGAAAATTAAAATAATAAGTTAAAAAATCAGATTTGGACATACATCAAAAACATGCCTACCTGAAAGTATAAAAGACGGAAAAGACTGTGATTGATGATACTTGTCTTTGCCTACATATTGCTTACACTGTCATCGCAGCCGATTCATAAATTCTGGCTTTGCCAATATCAGTCAAAGGTGTAATGATGGTTGGTTTCACCCAATGCTTTAAAAACATATTGTATGATTATTATCAGCAAGGCCAATCCTCCCAATTATCTTCCCATTCATTTTCAAGAGCATGTGTTGCAAGACGTTCAACACCACAGACAAATTGGTGTCACGTTACGTGTTTGTTTCAAAATGGTCTGACCATATCAATGGAATTTCAAACAAATCTATTGAATTAGTTAACGCTATTAGACATTTAAAGTTTTCGTTAGATACACCAACTTTGGAGAATATTGCAGTAAATTATAGGGTTGTTGTACGGCAACAAAAGAATCTTAATTGAAAGTTTCCAGATAGAAGCTGTTTGCAGTGTCAGGGGTCAATGTATGGAACCAGCAAATGCCAAATTATATGAAGAAATCGGATGTCAAACTTTAGCCAAACGGCTTAAAATTTAGAAAGTAGCTTTGATCAGTAAATCACTGAATATTGTTAAGCTCCAGATTTGCTTTGCTCGTTGATGTATAAATAAGTGAATAGATTAGGTCCAGATTTACTCTGCACGTTGATTTCCCATACTTCTGCATCTGACACTCTGACCTACAATACCGTCAAATATTGACCCCCCCGCACTATATAATTTTTTTTTATTCCTTCGACAGCGACACTTTTGTTATTCGGAGTTCTCCTTCAGTTTCATTATTTGAAATCGAAGTACAACTCACTAAGATACTCTAGCTACTTGTGTCACATATAAAATTTCCTGCATTTCGGTAGTAAACTACTATATCTACTACTGTATCTATTCATCATAATCGTTTATGTTCAGGCGCAAGCTGAGCCAGTTAAATTCTTATTTATACAAAGTAAATGTGAACAACACAGTAGCATGCTCTTGTGGCTTACTTTCTGCAGACACATGGCATTATTTAGTTTCTTGTGGGTTTATTGTAACTCATAGGTCCAAATTACATATTGAAATTGTTGTTATGTCCTGTTCATCATATAAACTGTCTTATATGGTTCACCGAACTGTTATTTAACTGAAAACTTGTTCAGCCGTTTCAGACTTTGTTGTTGAAAGTGGGTGTGTCAAACCTACAGGTGCTGATTAAGATATATCCTGCATAAGACAAATTCGATTTCAGAATAAAAGTTGTTAATCATCATTGACCGTATTCACAAAAATTGATCTGATCCTAACTTTAATCCCCCAAAATTAAATTAATGTGGTTTGGGCCCTAATCTACTCAATACTTGAGTCAACGTTGGATCAAACTTTAAGGATTAGCCAATATATGCTCTTGGCTACAATTTGAACTTAATGAAGACAGGTTCATTTTATTAAATCAATCTTAGTTTGATGAAGTATTTATTTTTTTGATCCCGGATTAAATCAAGACCTATTTAAAGAAGGAGACAGGAGTACGAGGTAAATGAATACATGCATGTGAGGATGACCTGACTAAACCATCTGTACAGTGCGCCATTGTAGCATCACCTTACGATGAATCTGAGAGAACATCATGACTTAACAGTATAACGGGACAGCATACAGTGGGTGCATACAGAAGTAAAGACAAGACATTCCGTATCTTAGATCCATCTTAACACTTTCATTGCCAATTTCCACAAACTCAACACGTTTTAGATTAACATATTCTCCCATAGTTACCTATGTGGAAATACAATTGTTCCCAACGTATGTGTGGAACGATTTTACGACCGAAATGAAATGCAAGGGATATTCCATGTAGAATTCTATATATGTCCGTGGGAAAACAACAGTACTAAATTGAAACTATTTGTTAAACGACCATTCATTCAAGTACCAGTATGCCCACGTTGAGGACAAACTATAATGACTTGGTAAACAACTTTCCTCGGCACGCTTCGGACATTTTGCCAAAAGCTCCCCGCGGTAAGCTGTTGACCCGCAACGATTTGGTACTAATAATATCAGATGGATTATGTTGAGATTCAGAAAACCCACAATTTTATAGGAAGCCAAATACATGAAAATGAATATCCATAGCCGCAAGAATGAACTGCCGCGTCTCTGCATGTATATAACCTTTTATCACACTTACAGACGTTATGGCTTCCAACAATTCCATACGTTAACAATCAATTACAAGGCATTTTGGGTAAATAAATGCAATGTTGTAAGATTGTTACATATTACTTAAAGGTAGGCTGTTATACAAACCGGTGCAACAATGCCACCTCCTCCTTGTAGTTCTGAACCAAAATAGAATTTGATGGGACAGGTTAGGACAGGGTAGGCTTCGATCGGATGGGATCGTATTGGATACGATTGGGTAGAATTATTTTGGATTGGATTGGACTGGACTAAATTAAACAATTCAATCTCTCTACGATACGATGCACATTGAATCTGGTTACTGCCTGTGTCTAAACCTACATTTTGATAACTATTACCACGTTCAATTAAAATTTCTTGAAAATTTAGGGTTTCAACAGCCAACAAATGCAAATGAATTTATGAAGGGGTCATCAAAAGGAAATCATCAAGCATGTTTTCCAGCCTTAAAATGGCACGTTGTGAACCATAAACATGGATGGTGGCATGCTTGCAATACGACATAATCGTGTTACAAATTTTGTAAGCAACTCGCAAACATGTAAAAAGTCTTCTATGACTACTCCAGGCAAATGCCAAATGTATTGTATTCATCATCATCCGAACTACTGACATGAAATTCTGCAAAGTGAGTAACGAAATACAAGCCTCTTGAGTTTTGGGGGAATGTCTCCACTTTGGCAAACTCATATTGTTTTTTTTTTTTCTTATCTGAACCATTGACCATTCTGAAACTGTCGCCTGGAAAAGAGAGAGAACGCCACATTGGCAAATAGACAAATATGCTTGAAATTGCAAGTTGAGTGGGAATGTGCGATATAAAAGTAGCGAATTTAATACATCAGAACACAAAATCATGAGTACATGCGATTTATATCTATTTGAGTTTATTTATTCACACTTAATGGCAGTTCTTCTTCAAACATATTTTAATACCGAATTGCTTTTTCATCCAACCGTTATGCATAGCTCGTTTGGGGTATTTCAAAAGGCTGGCAAATTACATGGAATGCGCTGTTTAATTTTGTATCATCTCACGATTTACTACTTAACCTACTTAACCGCATACGTACATAATGGTGATATGCTAACAATATATATATATATATATATATATATATATATATATATATATATATATATATATATATATATATATATATATATATATATATATATATATATATACATATATACAGTAAAACCTGTCCTTGTGGACACCTGTCTACTGTGGACACCTGCTTAATGCGGACAGTTTTGGCCAGAACCGAATATTTTTAAGTCATTTTCATATTGGTGATACCTGTCTACAGTGGACACCTGCCTTTTGTGTATTGCGGACACTTTTTGGGGTACCAATGCAAAAACAACGTGTCTACTGCGGACAAAATACATCAATGCATTTTTTTGCAACTTGTGATGTTCCAAGTTGTAATGCCTGAGCAATGCTGTGCATGTTAAGCTGGAATCAAAAACTAATCCATTGTTTAGTGGCCTGTAACACATAATAAGTTCACTCAGCCAAGCAGTTAGGCTGCAATGCCTCAACGAACATGCCAGGTGTCTCTGAGCACTGGTGCTCCTGTTGAGTGAGGTTGCTCACACTTTCTCTATCAAACAATTAAGCTCCATAGATCAGTCATTAAGCCTAAAACAAAGGACCCCCTGAGACTCATGTGAAGTTATTCACAATTTGTAACTATGGCATATACAGTTATACTGTACTCAAAGGATCGGATATCCCTGTGGTATGTTTGTTGTTTGTTTCTTTTCTGTTAGTAAAAG
The DNA here is from genome assembly GCA_964020975.1 of Hermodice carunculata. NCBI lineage: Eukaryota > Metazoa > Annelida > Polychaeta > Eunicida > Amphinomidae > Hermodice > Hermodice carunculata. Next base: position 102,980,661 of record OZ026616.1, on the reverse strand, counting down.
AAATTACGCAAACTTTGTTTAGCCTGCTAAGCCCATACATACACAATTTTTCCCTTAAAAGATAAAAACTGTAGAATTCCAAGTTAAGATGCATTTGAGTAAAGTGTCAGGGGCATAATGTACAAAAACTGAGAGCAAATGTACTCTGAAGTCCCAAAAGTTCAGCCCCTGCCTATTGTGGACACCTGTCTATTGCGGACACTTTTGCCAGAACCACAGGTGTCCGCAATAGACAGGTTTTACTGTATACATATATATACATATATATATATATATATATACATATATATACATATATATATGTATATATATGTATATATATATATATACAGCAGTTACTTTTTTTCTTTTGTATGATCGTAGAAACAGGTTTCGCATTCTTGATGTAGTTTTGAACCACCCCAAAATAACAACATCGAATCTCTTTGCGCTCTATATCCAATCAAATAACTATTTGCGCCAAACCTTTGCCCCGAGCAATCCCTATAACAAGTTTCAATGCAAATACACACCCACCCACCCACCTACCCCCATATATATATATATATATATATATATATATATATATATATATATATATATATATATATATATATATATATATATGTATGTATGTATGTATGTGTGTGTGTGTGTGTGTGTGTGTGTGTGTGTGTGTGTGTGTGTGTGTGTGTGTGTGTGTGTAATAATAAGGAATTCAACGATGTAATATCCAAATGCACTTGTAAACGGGCCATCAGTGGGAAAGAATTAATCATGTTTTGCAGCCTTAAATGCCATGTAGGTGCATGATACAGGAGTGCCTTGCTCCACATGTGTGCATCATAGAGATACACTATTCCTCTATGTATGTCTGTAGTAGAGGTCTACTATTGGACCATACATGCGCATAATAGGGATATGTATTATTTGATGAAAGAATATAAGGCTACTATGGATGGCCTATGATGGCTTAAATGAGAAAACATAGCAGAGAGCATGAAATTATACCCCCAAAACTTTATTACTATAATTGAGTTTTCAATTCACAAGATAAGTTCTTACATATCTAAATATCTCTCATACGTGTTTTATTTAGAACAAGCAGTTAGTTTGTTTGCTTTTGTCTCGGATATGATATTTTAACTGTACTGTGAAGTCACCCTTGAGTGTGTCTCTTTCTTTACATGCTATACCGTCGTGTACGTTTTGAACTTACAACAAATCTAATTTGTGATACTTTTGTGGTCACTTCATTGCCTGGGTTACAAAATACAAGATACAAAGCTTTATTTAAAGCCGGCACGTGTACAAAGAGAAACATTAGCCTAAAGGGCTATGAAAACCGACGACATACATACATAAAATAACGCTAAACGGTTACTTATAACTAAAAATGTCAGCAGTCATACACAACTGAAAAAAGTAGCACCACAAAGTTACAAATGATTGAATATAAGACAGTCATGCATCTCGCTCATCTTGGTATTTGGACTAGAAGGTTATATTACATGCTGCGCAAGCGCATGACTCGTCAAAGGTCCAGGTGGCAATCAGTTTTTGTTTTGTTTTGTTTTGTTTTTTAAATGACGGCATCTTTCATGCCATTCGGGACCTGGTTGCAAACTTTGACACCTTGGTAGCACAAAGAGTTTTTACCACAAGTCAACTTGTTGTATGTAGGAAGGTTAAAATACTTAGATGAGAGGGAAACTTCATTTGACATATATTGTTTAAGAAATTCTTGTAAATAATTTGGGCTTTGGTCCCCCAGAGCTGTGTAGGCTTCAATGCAAAGTAATCGGAGTCTGCCAATTGACAAGGTGGACAAAATAGCATTTTTCAAAAGTGAATGATGATCACTTTTGTAATCATCGTAAACAAGACATAGGCCACGTTCCTGGATTTTCCAATTTTTGTTATCAGAGGAACCCCACAAAAGTGCCAGACAAGAGAGCAGTAATTGAGATTGTATATAATGAAAGACCTGAAGATCAATAACTTACATTTAGAATCTTAATAATTGCTCAGTCTCTTCAGGACATTGAGGTGTCTGGCAGCTTGTTTGCAATTTTGCAATATGAATGTCAAATTTGAGCTTGTTGTCTATATTTATACAGAGGAGTTTCACATGATCATCGATACTAATGGCCTCATCCTTAGCTCCAAAATTGATATTAGAAGAGTCCCTTCTATTAGGGCACAGAACCAGCGCTTGGATTTTTTTTCAGGATTGGCCATTATTTCATTTTCTGAAAACCAGTCTATAGATTAGGAATCTTTAAGTTCAAGTTTATGTTGACGACTTTCAGGATCTTGACGACTAGAGGATAAACTGTTGTCATCTGCATAATTATACAGGCAGCAACCGTTTATCCTGCCGTACATGTCGTTGATCAAAATGTTGAAAAGAGTTGCCCAAGAATTGAACCCTGGGGTACGCCTTTCCAGGCAGTAAGCCAGTTGCTGCGCTTATCACCAATTTTACCTCTCTGTTTCCTGTTACTCAAGTAACTACTCATGAGTTTAAGCCCTTCGTCCTAAAAACCATAGGCTTTAAGTTTGGAGAGGGCAAGAGCATGGGAGAGGCAATCAAACGCCCGAGACAAGTCCATAACGATTGCCTTTACATACTTGTCATTGTCAAGTTCCTTTCGCTAGTCTTCAGTTATTTTAATCAGTACGATGTTGCAACTGAAAGCTTTACGAAAAGCAGAAGAGGTAAAAATACTGATTCAAAGAAATCAACAATCTGATCACTGATTATGCTTTCATTTTTTTTGAAAGGCATGGCAAACAACTTATAGGTCTGTAATCTTTTTAACTAGATGACGTTTATTTTTGTAGGCTGATGCAACTTCTGCAAGCTTCATGTCATGTGGAAAAGTAGAGGTGGCAATTCTTTTGTTAATTATCGCGGTCAGATGGGGAGCTAGGATATCAGCAGAGATTTTAACTGTTTTTTTTGGGGGGGGGGGTTATCGGAGGCAGTAGCTTTTTTGGTGTTAATCATAGGAAGTTGTTTGACAACCTCATCGTTTTCAACTTTTCGAACAGTGAATCTGTCATAAGGCAAATTACATTGTTCACAGATTGCTCAGACACTGGGATTTTCAGTTTATGTATCCATATCATCAAAGGGTATGTGACTGTTCGTATTTCTGTCAATGTCATGAGAAATATTTGCATAATAGTTGTCGAAAATATAACATATTTTTTCTAAATCTGAAACAAGTGATGAACCATCACTTAAGTTCATATTTCCATGAGCGCTGCAGCCCTTATTGGTCAAAAATGGCTTAATAGTAGGCCAAAATTTACTCCTAGATGGCGCGCCACTACAGCGCTCATGAAGTATCTCTTGATGGCTTTCTTACGTTTTTTGCATGCAGATAGGCATTTCTTTATATTCTTTTTTTAAAAATGTTTTTTTCTCAGCTGAGCATCTACAAATGGAGCTTGTTGTGCCCCCCACCCTTTTGCTTTTTAAAGGAAAATGTTCATTAATAACCTCTTTATAATAGATATGTGAAGGCCCAGTAGGAATCATCAGCATCATCAAAAACTTAAAACGTTTATGTCACAGGATTCCATATCTTCATTGGAAGGCAAAGAATCAGTTTTTTTTCATTTTCTGCATCAGCATTTGAATCTAAATTATAATCCTCACCCATGCTAATATGTGCACCACCAAAGAAAGGAAGTTCCGCAAAGATGTACTTGGGACAGCGCCAGTCAAAATCCTGTCCCTTTTTCTCTTGGTATAAGTAGAGTTCAGGTGACACATTCCCACTTTTGATGTAACACTGCAGATGACAGTTATTACATAGAATGGCTCTCTGGGTCCTGCCAAACGGCTTGCAACAAACACTACAGGGTTCCTGAATGGTCCTGGGTTTGTAGGGATATCTCTACACAGTAACAATGTCATGATTAAAGCAGAGAGTATATTCTTTCATAACGCTCGTGGCAGTCTCCGGGTTCAAGGGGTTAATATCGGTCTAGTTTACGAGGCACATATATGCCCCAAAACAGCAAACATAAAACAAATATGGACGGTAACAGTCGGCAAGAATACCTTCCTCACTTTCTCTTTGCTGAACAATTTAAAGGTATCTACATGTATACATATATAAGTACAAGCAGCATCACATTCGGGTAATGAGTACACACTAACTGCGGACTAAAGTTTGTCTTTTTGAAGCGGGATTTACGACGTAAGTCAGTCTTGCTTATTCGTCCATTTTGAAATCTTTCGGTACTAAATATTGACTGAATCAACAGTTTTCCTGGGCGAGCCTCGAGTGCCGAAAAAAACTGTTGACCTTGGTCATTCTCAAGTTCTTTGCAACTATATACACAACATATACATTCCCATACTTAAATGTCAGTTTACAAGGAGTAGGACTGTTTTTTTTTGTTTGTTTGTTTGTTTGTTTGTTTTTTTTTTTTTGTTTTGTTTTGTTTTTGAATTCAAAGGACACAAATGTTTGGTCGAAATTGGCAAAACGAGAGTTAAATGGCGACACAAAGGACCCAAGAATCACAGCGTATCACGGTGCTGGCAGCTGTAATTTATGGACAATTCCCAAAGTGGGTCCTTTCATTTGGATTTTTTTCAAAATTGCTCTCTCCTATTTTAAATAGATAACATACTGCAAAGCCATATTTTCAGAACATATGGTTTCCTCTTTTTTTTTTAAATTAACCAACAAGACCGCAGAGACACTGAAATCTCCTTGGGAATAATTTCCTTTCGTCAGAAATTAATTTCAAAAACACGAAAATTTATGACCTAATCCATCAAACCAGACTGGTAATTTGTTCATCAAATTCTAACGACACCATGCACAATCAGGGTAGTTTTGCAATATGGCATCAGCGAGTTCATTGAGGATATAACGGTATCGATTTTTCGAGCAGTTTCAATAATGGCATGCAGCAAAATTTACAGTCACAGAAACAATGCACTGGACAAATTTCACTTGGCACGTCTGTCTATAATGAATGGAACATGCATAGAAAAAAAAACACTACTCAAACCCCATGTGTCAAACACATAATAGTTTAACCAATATGAAAGGAAATACATGAATATGACATCTCGATCTTCACGATCACAATCCGCTGAAGAAAAAAGGTGACAGTGCCAGAGAAATACAGTTTAGTTTACAAGGTGCTAAATTATAAGAAATACTATTACTGCCAACAACAACAGTTGAAAACTGAAAGTTGCCGACGGTTACCTCAGTGTAAATTTAATTTGAACCCATTTTTGGCAACTTACATAAAACATAAATAAGACAACAGCCAAAAACAAATTGGGAGAGGGCTAAGCCCTGCACCATGCACATGTATCGGGCAAGAACTACAGGACGTTACTGGACACATGACACCACATAAAAGATGACACAGACTTCGGCAAGATGGACAGCGGGTCATAGAATTTATGCCCGGTTTAATTATTAATAATGGAAACATAACGGCATTCGGCATAATAATACATGTATAAATAAAACACATGCAGCCAACGGTGGACTTCAGAGAGCAATTAGGGCATATCCTCGTGAAAGCGGTGACCCCAAGAAAGGGAGCCCTCAGGACGTTAGCAGCCAACAACCTGTGTAGCCACACTTGGTCAAAAGGAAAATTTCATTGTACTGTGCTTCAGCTGCACATTTATAAGCTGAGTTTTTAAGAAGAGTTACACGGATCAGCCAACGCCATATATTTCAAGACACTTTGTTCACGTTATAAATTCCTGAATGGCTGAGAAAAATACATTTTTGGCTAAAGAAATCCTTCTTAAAAGCCACACAGCACTGTTTGTAGCATAAAATGAACACTACAAGATATTTTGGTCAACAATATTGATCGATTTGCTCACTGCTAGCATGTACGTATGATCAGAAAACTTAAAATATGGCTTCGTCTCATAGCAGGCATGTGGCCAGGAGCCGGATACTGTGCCTCCGGGCAAACGGGAATGTAGAGGGACCTGCATTCTTGGATTCTTTTTGCTTTAGTTGTGGCATTTAGTTTACAGATAATAGTGTTCACATCCCTGTTGGGTTCCCTTCAATTGGTCTAGTCCATAATCCACAATGATGTTACGCAAAGGGAGACGCACGCCAACAGTGCCCCCTAGCCAGTATACCAATATATCTCTGTATTAGATCCAAGATGCCACAACCTTGGAGTTGATCTATCTATCTATCTATCTATCTATCTATCTATCTATCTATCTATCTATCTATCTATCTATCTATCTATCTATCTATCTATCTATCTATCTATCTATCTATCTATCTATCTATCTATCTATCTATCTATCTCTCTCTCTCTCTGTCTGTCTGTCTGTCTCTCTCTCTCTCTCTCTCTCTCTCTCTCTCTATATATATATATATATATATATATACTCTGTATTTCGAAGATACAGACCACAGCCGACTATTTCCAGGGTATCCTACTACTAGTTTTCAGTGTTTCGCTGCAATCATCTAAATGCAGCCTCAGGTATGTTAAATTGTACCACAGTGATGGCCTTCAGGTTAGAGTTTGATAAAGAACATCTTTACTTAACAGGATCAAAGCCCAGTTTGTGCACCTAACCCCATTTTAATGTTTATTTATTAAAATAGAGATGCTTAGGTAAAACAAATCAAAGTTGATATGTCAAGAGGTTTTCATTTTGTGAATATGTCCAGTGGCAGGTTTCGTTTCTTGTCGGATAGAATAAATGGAATGTAAAACATGTGTACGAAGCTAATAAATGATTGACGTGTTTGCAGTTCTGTACATGAAGGGAATACAGTAAACCTTGGATTCTTTCATATTATGGGCACTCTTCTAATTCGGAGCTTGTCCAAAAATACATATTTTTTCAGTCTTTTTGATAAAATGTGACCTCACAGTAGTGATCTTCTGTCTAATGTGTAATGCAGACGCTTTTTGTAGTACCAACTGCTAATTAAACCTTGTGTGTGTGTTGTGGACCAAAAGCATATGGTTACAATGCCAATGTCAAACAGGTCGTCCTTCTTTCCTCTATCAACCGCCCAATCGTAATTGTTTAATCTTGAGCCAGGAGTTCTATACGCACACCCAAGGAGAAATGAAGGCTGTCTTATGTCACAGTGACGTTCAATCAGTCAAAGATACACACAAACACACACACACACACACACACACACACACACACAGACACATATATACACACACACATATATATATATATATATATATATATATATATATATATATATATATATATATATATAGACACACACATATACACACACACATACACACACACACACATATATATATATATATATATATATATATATATATATATATATATATATACATATATATATATATATATATATATATATATATATATATATATATATGTTCAAATGGAGAGTCCAGTAGAAATAAACTTTTTTTCATCACGGTGTTTTCTTATCGCTTGTGAAGAGTGAAATATTTGGACTGCGGCATAGCGTGACGACGACTAGGAATTGGTTGTAGACAAATAGATTCAAGTATAATTAGCAGAAGTATACTAATAATTTGATATTAATAACCCGCCATTGAAGTTTTGATGAATCGATGTACTTTTACTATACTGGAGTTTGTACTGTTTTGTAAACGATTCAATTTTCACCATTTTGTATGGAGACTGTCATCATCTGGTGAATGCATTGTATTTAGGCACATAAATTTACCAATTAAATATCATCAATATATCTAAAATATATTTTGCTCAAATTCAGATTATACTTTTTCACTAAATGTTTATATGTGCTTAGATTATTATGTTTGGATGTTATCTAGGCGCCGATCCATGCTAGAACGTCACTAAAATAGATTTTATCTTTCAGTCTGAAATACCCACCAAATATTGCCGACATTGTATAATATGATAACATGGCGGACATCTTATTAGTTTAGAATAGCCATCTTATTTCGACATACCCATTTGTACATAAGTTAATTTCTAGTTTTTATTTTGTCCATTAACTCCATAGATTGACAGATCAACTGGTTTATTAACATATATAAAGGATAGAATAGCGGTAATTGGAAACCAAAAAAGGGCAGTTATCGCAATGTATTGTCTGAGCCCATACGGCTGTCAACTTAATGCACTCGTCATAATTCATGTCCTTGTCATCAATTCCCTTTGTTGACAAATAGCCTTAAGTAACGCTTGCCATTCAGTGAACTTATGAATCTGGGACTGTGTTCAATACACTGTGCGTTGCTGACCAATAAACGTTATGTCGTGCACGTAACACTGTGTTGGCCAGTTAGCATAAAGAGACGCAACTGTGTCCACCAATGAACATTTAGTCTGTTGGTCATGTTGACCAATCAATGTAAGATGTGTTGTACCGCGTATGTCAATCAGTGCCAGGTTAGGAAGGTGGTCATATCTATTTAACTGACATACCAAACACTGACGTTTCCTTAGATCTCATCGAACAGGAAATATATTGTAGCACGACCAGTCAAGGACAAACAAGGGCATTGCTTTATTTCAGCCGTTAAACTGGACAGGTGAAATATCTAAGCTGAAACTGAGTCATAAAAATCATACACTTTATTTTATTTATATCCATATGTAGGATCTACGTTTGTTTGTTTGTTTGTTTGTTTGTTTGTTTGTTTTTTTAATTTGCGACAAGGGGGGGGGGTATTTGACAAATAAAATTTAGAAAGCGATAGCGTTGTATATCTGACTTTATTTCACAAATATTTTTCCATCATGTTACACCTTCAAATCACAACGTAATTCTTTCATGTGGACAGGTTAATGCTATGTATTTATAGATATTCAGACTTCAAACTCACGTCGCAGAATCAGCGAGATATGGACTAAGTACATCGAAATACGTCAATATGCGACAATTAAAGACCTTAGAATATGCGAAATTTTGGTCCTTAAAGAAACTGTCAAGCTGTTCAAAAAACCGGCAGAACATTCCATAATTGTCTCTCTGGCAGACAATTCCCGTTTTTCCATACGATCCGTGAAACTACTGTATTGTGAAAGATCGTGTGTTTAGACACGATAATATAGGCGTAGCTGGTTTCCTCGTATTTACAGCCACACTCAGATTCTGCCATATGATGTGTCAAGTCTGATTAGTCTGCTTATTATAAATTGCAGTTTTCTGTTTCCCTGCTTTGATAATAGAGAGTGAGTCCAATGTACTGCAGGCATTATGTGGATCAAGTTAAGTTTCCTTATCGAGAACTTATTGAAAAATGTCACGGGAACAGCGCTGAAATGAAATCAAGGACTGGAGATCACGATAATGATGATGGGATAGCTCAAGTCAGTCAAGCTAGACATAAGATAATAGTATATGATGTACTATTTGAGATGATGGATTGCCACATAGGGATAATTTAGTGTCCTATCTTTTGCAAATGGATATTTCCATGTCACCACATCCGCAGTTTAGGAATGATAAGAGACTGAGTAACAAATCAAATTTGTGTGTTCGGTTGATATAACCTCTTAATTTACATCGATCTTGAGAACTGCCCGAAGAGACACAGGACCCAGTACTTAGAAACATTCTATACGACCAAAGGAAAGCTACAATAATAAATACATGTGGGATAAGTAAAGATGATTAAAAAATGTAACAAAGACATAACAACTTAAGAAAAAACAACATAATGAGGACAGGGGGACACACATTAAAGGTAATAGGTAGTGCGCAGAAAAAGTGGACCACTTTTCACTTCCTGGGTGGGCTTATTTGCTGTGATGTCATCCTACAATGGTCATGTGATAATTAGCCTTTCTTTCATCTCTGTTTGTGGGCTGAGCATGCCATCCAGGGTGACATTGGTAGAGGTGTTACCCACTTCTTGAGCTGGCAAGAGATTAAATATACTGGTCTGTTCCATGAATATAATTAACATACAATTAGCCACCTGGTGGTAGCAGCACTTCTCATTCCCTTTAAGATCTTTAACAGATCGCTATCATGGGTGCCACCCTAATACCAACTGATAATAACAATACAGTTGATCATGGACGACAAATTTAGGAAAGTATGTAAACTGATTAAGTTCTATAACTTATCTCTCTCATTTTTGTTGCAAATATAACAGTTTGGTATATGGCAGGACATTTGATATATCATAATATAATATTTCTTAACATATTGAGAGAATCCGGAATAACTATGGGTATTTTCCCGCAATTTTTTCAGGCATTTCATTCAGGATACGTGTAACTTCATATCTCAAAATAATATTTAGCAAAAACATATGTCGAGTATGCGTTACAAAAAAAAAAGAGAAAAAAAAGTTTCCTTCTTATATCATGCTCATGTATTTAGGTGGTTGACGTCATTTGTGTACAGCGAAAAAAAGGCAGGGATCCTATCATTTTGTAATTTGTCCAGAAAAGGGTCTTTAAATTGTGTATGCCTTGTAATTTCAATAAATTTCTCGATTTAAAATTGGTTCAGTATGAGCTTTATACTTACTGTGGTTAATTACTCGAACGGCCTTTTTTGAATCTGAATAAGTTTTTCGAATTTGTGTCCCCAAGGAAGGAGGCAATAATTAAAACGTAAGAGAAGAAGTGAGTTATAAGTAGTTTGCAAATTATATGGTTGGAGAAACATTTTCCTTTTATTAATAACGCTGTAGTCTGAGAAATTTTGGGTGCTACTTTTTGAATATTACTACTCTAGTTAATATGCCAGTCTAATTCAAGTCCAAGAAGATTAAAATTATCTACGCATTCTGTTGATACATGATCAATTTGAAGCTCTGGAGCATTTAAGGACACTTCAAAACTCAAAAACCTTTGCATGGCCGATTTTGAAATTTTAACGGTTTTTATAAAATGAATGTCCGTTCTATTAGTTGTCAAAATTTCGAGCTTTTAACTAAAGTAGAAATGTGAGAAAAACGCCAAAAACCACACAGGCATGTGGACATCCGAACGTCCATGTGTCATTCTTTTGGTTTTCAGCCGCCAAACGGAACAATGCCAGCCGTCAATCATACTTAACAGCCTGTCACGTGGCTGCAGGTAGCAACGGCCCATGGCACAAAGACAGTGGTATCAGGGCGGCAATGCGAAATAAGGCAGCATGCCGAAAGTATGCTTGTGGGCAGGGAAAAGATGCAAACATGGTAACATATCATAGCCTTAGTGGTTTACTCTATAGTTATCTTGCTTGTTTCGCGTTCTAATGAAGGGAGACTTTAAATGTTCAAGAGGAGCGGGAATCGTCAGACGATGTCCCTTCAAACTTCAAAGCCCCTGACAAAAGCCGTGCCGCGATGGATTACCCCAGTGGTCCTTCACACCAAAGACAGGCGGGGGAAAAAACTTACACCCTAATCAACGATACCCACGCACATAATAATACTTTATCGGAACCCAGGGATGAGGAAATAAAGGTACAAATAAACACATTGAAATAAGCATAAACGTGAACACAAGAGAAAACACACAACCTAGCGTTAGAAAGCTCAGGTTGGGAAGAGAAATGAAACTCATTGAGAAATTAACTACAAAATAATGACAAGCTAACTAAGTAAAGTGTAAAGACAAGTCTAGCAAGCTAACTACATAGAGTATACAGATACGAGACGAGTAAATACAATAAAACACAATCCCTAAAAACGGGGTGAAGAGGTAGGAGGCGGAAGACCAAAAAACCCGCCATCCGTGCACTGACCATGAGCGGCCGCAGGCCGCCCCACCGAAGCAAGGCAAAGCAACACAACTTTCGTTGCCAGGCTAGAGGTCACGGGGCCGGAAGGGCCGCCTCCATGACGTCACCCTTTGAAACCAGACTGTCGCTATCGCCGTTTGACAGATCGCTGAATAATGTTTTCCGTACTTCAAAGGCTCTTTTATTCATGTGATTGGCCAAGAATTGATTGACAACCTCCCCAAATGTTCAGGGACGATATTTGCTACGTTTTGTACAAATATCAACTCAACTTGAGCAAATGGTATTGTTTGAGAGGCAAATGATCAACATCAAAGGCCTTTGAAGCTTGTTTTCTCAGAAAGGATAATAGGACGAGAGCCCCACCTAAGAATGGTTATTCCAAGAAAACGGCTGGGCGAAATTTAATCCGGTTAACGGCTTTTTATTCTTTAATGTCTGAACTGCCATATTGATTCAGCGATTTTCTAAATTTTGCTTCGTTCTTTTCCTATGAAATGAAGAAAATGAACATCTTGAAAATCAAAGGGAAAATTGAAAGGTTTAACTTTGAGGATGGATAACAGAAAAACGAAACCAAACATAAAATATCGCAGGATCGTTTTTTGTTGCCAATATGTCAGGATTAAGATCCAAGTGTAATTATGATTTTATCACAAATAATTAGAGACTTATATCGACATTTATGGGGTGGATGCTTTGCGGTCAACTTTCAATTGTTTATTCAACAATTAACATCACAGACACCCAAATACGGAACATATAAATTCTTTGGAGTATGACGAGTACACACATATATGATATGTTATTCTAACGCAAATACATTTTGAGCTAGGATTGACTAAAGTGGGATTTATTTTTGGTGTCTTACCTGTCCTTAAGGATCTTTGAGATTGATAAAAGACCATACATTTAGTTTTAAAAATATTCAGAGACAACCTGTAAACCCTTAAACAAGTGCTTATTTTCAGGTCAAAATAAGCTGCGATACTTACTCATCTGATCCTACTGAACTTTGATGACCCAATGCAGTAAATAAAGTAGTATCATCAGCATATGCTATGAATTTGAAAAAGGAAGAAACTGCTATTATATCATTTATATAAATTAGAGTAAAGGACCCAAAATAGACCCTTGAGGGACACCAGTTTGATTGAAAACTCAGACACAATTAACCCCTGCAGAATCACCGACCTACGTACTGCTGCATTTTTTATTTTATATGTTGAGAGGACCATTCCGTATATATATATATATATATATATATATATATATATATATATGTATATATATATATATATATGTATATATATATATATACATATATACATATATACATATAAACATATATATATGTGTGTGTGTGTGTGTGTAGATGCGTCCAATATGACGTTGAGATATTACATATCCCCCCCAAAAAACAACAAAAAACAAACAAAAGAAAACAAAAACAAAACAAAAAATAAAAAAAATAAAAAAGGAGTAAAATGAAGAAAAATATGTAACGTTAGCATCCAAAACAGAAAACAAAATTAAATTTCATCTGATTGCTTGCTCAAATTCTGGTCCACTACTTTAATTAGCAGTCTATATCACAAGTAAATTACTTTATTGTTATTGAAGTGAAAGTTGCTGAGTCTGATGCTAACTTTTTAATTCCCTATCCTATTTCTTATGGCATGATTTGTTACACAAACAACAAAATGTACATTCTGTATTTTAATGGATCGCACCTTTTCTCGTGGAAATGACATTATTTCTCTTGGATGTAAAGAGCACAATTATACAGGTAAACTCCCCTAAACACATTCACAATAAATGTGTCCATGACACATGCAATATGGAGAACAGCCAGTAAGAACTCCATCTTACTCAAGTCAAAGGCAATCCTCCACTGCCCTTGGTTACAATCCTCCACTGCCCTTGGTTACAAGCCTTAATACTCTGACCGATATTTACGTACAGTACATAAAGGACCCACGGCAGCCGTTAAATGGAGTCTCTGCTGAGCCCGGAGCAGGGCGAAGCCGGGCAGGCTGTTTCTTTTTGATAGCAGAAAACAAACCGGCACATTTGCCTCCACGGCACTCACCTGGTTCTGCATTGAAATAAAAGTGTTTAATACTTTGTCATTTGATATTGATGAGGCAAACGTATTTCGTGATGGTAGGCCAGATAACACAAAGCAATCCTTATTTCTAAAGGCCATGTAGATTGCTGCAGTCGGAAATATCCAAACATTATATAGGTCCTGAGTTTTTAACAGTAACATGAAATTAGAATATCTCCTTATAAGGCCCTGCGACAGAGCAGTTTTGAGAAAAAGATGATGAAGAATAAGGAGAATAAGACAAACAACAACAGAATGAAAAATACCGTCAAAAAAAAAACGTTTTACCACAAGCGCCGTCATACAATGTCTGTATGGTAATACCCAACCAGTTTTGGATAATGTATGTTCATTTTTGATATTTTGACGTTTTGGTAGGCATATATTTTCTGATAGCTGGTTGTTCTAGTCCCAATACAATCTGCAGTCCATGGACCATGTTAACCTTTGAACTTTGATCACAAACGATAGGTGTTTGCACAAAAATGTCTAATTCATGTGGATATTTCTCGGAAACTAATATCTGATTTTTTATTTTAAAAAAAACGGAGAATCAAAGCAAAACTTTAAGACAGAAAAGTGTCAGGATTTTCTAAGAAACCTAAAGTTCTTTTTCATATGTGTGTCAAATATGAAGAGCCCGCCAGACTTATCAATATTGACAAAACTAGCCATTTTGCAATTTTGATGTTAAAAATGCAGTTATAAAAAAATCTTGATGCGTTTTATGTAGAGACCTGTATCAAAATCATAATAGCACAAAAATGAGCATTTTGTCTTGAGAATTTATCCAGATTCATTAGCCCTCACCCCCACCCCCACCAAAAAAAAAACAAAAAACAAAAAAAAACAAAAAAAAAAAACAAGAACAAAAACAAAAGGACCCGAAACGCTTGTGTGTATACAACAAAGTTGTAGAGTTCCATGTTTAGTGCAGACATATCAGACATATTCTGAAAGGCCTTGTGGTCAATAAAGCAAATAGGTTTCTTATGTAGGGATGCATATTTCTATGATATTTGGCCGGGAAATGAAGTCACCTTGCCAGGTTGGACATTACCTTAAACAGGTTTGAATTGCTTTCTTGTTCAATTTCATCTGTGAAATGTGTTCACTTCCCAGAATGCCAGACACGTGATCAATATATCGTAATGGTAGAGTGCCTTATGACCATAATCCATTCCCCGCTGGCCCCTTTACAGGTGGACATCAAAAGTTGAAATGTTCAAACCCGTTCTCCTGGGTACCGTCAGCCTGTCCATTAATGAAAGTATTATACAGAAATACGAGACCTAACTGCCTTTAGGAAAAATCCTTGTCGTCATATGCCTTTTTCAAGTCAAGCAGCAACGTTTCAAGTTGTGGTACTTTTATTTCTCGCTGCACTGCTTTCCGTGTATAGTAGTTTTGTGTGGCTGTTTCCTGGAAAATTAGACAGGGATTGGAAGGAGAACAATAGGGATAAAGGGGTATTTGATCGGATTGCATGAGTTTAATTCAGTCGAGATATGTACGTGTGCAATATTATATATGGCAGCCTGTGTACGTGTGCAATATTATATATGGCAGCCTGTTTCAAGTATTTTGGCTGTATTACTTTAAACGTGTGCAATATTATATATGGCAGCCTGTGTACGTGTGCAATATTATATATGGCAGTCTGTTTCAAGTATTTTGGCTGTATTACTTTAAACGTGTGCAATATTATATATGGCAGCCTGTGTACGTGTGCAATATTATATATGGCAGTCTGTTTCAAGTATTTTGGCTGTATTACTTTAAACGTGTGCAATATTATATATGGCAGCCTGTGTACGTGTGCAATATTATATATGGCAGTCTGTTTCAAGTATTTTGGCTGTATTACTTTAAACGTGTGCAATATTATATATGGCAGCCTGTGTACGTGTGCAATATTATATATGGTACCCTGTGTACGTGTGCAATATTATATATGGCAGCCTGTTAACGTGTGCAATATTATATATGGCAGCCTGTGTATGTATGCAATATTATGTTTCAAGTATTTTGGCTGAATAACTTTAAACGTCACTTTTTTACAAGAAGTCGGCTTCAATACATTCCCTGCTTGTTACAGGCACGTAATCTCGGGGATGGGAATACAAGTGACATCAGGGGTTGCACCTGGGGGTTCGGACTAACCCATTTTTGTATCTAGCCCATTCAAGGTAAGACCAGGCTGTCTTTTCGAGCACCGTATCATTGTATATTTTAACCCCTATAGTGCCACATTTTGGACCCAGTTAACACCTTTCCTCTATGCCGACTACCATTATTCTATGTAACTTCAGGCATGCTGGTACTTGAATTAAAGTTTTTAAATACAAAGAACATGAATCCAGCATCCATATTATAACTAATTAATTCGACTCCAGGCGCAGTTGGCACTGAGTGAGTCATTTTGAAATATAAAAAAGAGGCACTTATGACAATTTGTCAGACAGTTTAAATATACTTTTGCATATTACAGTGTCAAGTCGGTTTTGTAGGACGTTATGGGACAGCCATAGAGGCAGATTGTTTGAGTCTATTTCAAGACCATTACTCACCGATCTCAACATCATATACATTTTTTAAAAAACTCTAAATCCTGGGACTAAAAGGGACAATTTAGAAGCACTTATTCTAATGTGTATGCTGCATGATCCAAGACCCAAGCAACAAGAAAAAATCCGAAATAGACAATTTTGTTCAGAAAATTTCCCTTTTATCCAGATGACTTAAATTCCTTCCAGACTTATGACAGGGAATGGCGAAAAGGCTGTTGGTGTTTTAAACCGATCCACTCGAGCTTCAAATTGAAACTTAATGCATAGGCCTACGACCATAAAAGATTATGTCTATAGTTTCATCCATGTTAGTTCACATTCCATGTTTGATGAAACAAACATTAAATAAAAATGCATTTGAAAATGCCTCTATTGAGCAACACGCATCTTAAAAATAAATGTATAGTGTTTGTACATATGCATCAGAAAATGTACACTGTTTCTCTAAAATCTATAGCTGACGGGTTTTTTGTTTACATGAGCACGAGTACTGTTTAATTTTTAGCTCAACTGGCCTGTCAGTGAGCTGACGTTTTTGGATGGTCGGGCCTGATATATTGGTTACACTGGAGACACAATTTTCTGCCAAACCATAAAGCGGGTTCACTTCAAAGTTTGTAAGGAGATGCCTAGGGTGGCTGTTTATACAGTGTGCAAATTGTTTACTCCCCAATAATTTTGTCACTCTGATGAGGTTCTTTTATTTGTTTTTGGGGAATATTAAAGAAAATATTTTGTAAAAGAAGTGTTTGATCAGTTGTTTTGAACCTACAGACTAACTATATTTGTAAAGAATATTTCAAAGGTTGAGAGGACCAGTTTAAAACCACCAGCTGTCTTTTAGGGACGACTGCCTGTCTCAAGTCAGGAGTGAAATTTGTTTCTTCACATTGGTATAAGGAGACGGATGTTGATGCTTTGATTACTCTGGAATCTCTTTGCTGTCATTGTTGGTTTTGGAATTTATGAATATGGGTCATGTTGATCTTTAGTATTTGATAAAAACGTCGTTGGCTATGTTTTGCTGTGGGCCGTGTTCTCCGACTCATAGTTAAAATGGAGGTAGAGTTTGTTTATAATGTTCCAGATTCATAAATATCACAAAAAAACCGATGTAGCCTACTTTCTTCTTTTTCTAGAAACTCAGCTGACTGACAAGTCAGAGGAACTAAAAAGTGATAAGCCTACCAGGTCTCTTTCAATTTTTGGCAACAGTAATAAACTTCGGGTGATGAGTGGTTAGGCCTAGACATTTTGGAAACACTATAGTATGAAGTTGATGAAGAATATTTAAAAGGTTGAGAGAACCGGTTTAAAACCACCAGTTGTCTTTTAAGGGTGACTGCTTGTCTCAAGTCGGGAGTGAAATTTGTTTCTTCACACTGGTTTGGAAGATGGATGTTGATGCTTTGATAACTCTGGAATCTCTTTGCAGTCATTGCTGGTTTTGGAATTTATGAATATGGGTCATGTTGTTCTGTAGTATTTATTAAATTTATGCATCTTTTTGTGTTCAATCTCTTCCAAACCAAAGGACTTGCTGTATCATCTTCAAGCTCAGTAGAAATGTAACTTGACCCGGTCTGCACCAAGCCTGTGTAATCAGTGGTCTCACCATTATTGCCTTGTATTAACCTATGTTTTTAGATTAGGAAGTGAGTGATGTGAATGCATTTTAGCATGGTAAGATTGGCATACTAATGTCCATGTATTTGTACAAACTTTTTTTTTTCAAATCCGTTCCTCCCACCGTCTTCAAACTTGTTGGAAACGAACCTTGGGAGGATCTTGCTAAAACCTAATTACAAAATTAGTTGTATGATCCACACCCGTATACCATCAGCTGAAGGTTAAGTGAAGGTTACCTCCGCTCATTCATCTAAGTTCAAGCTGCAGCTGAAGTCCAAGTCAGCCAATCGGAGGTTGAAACCAATTTAGTGCTCATCCTGTCATGGTTGACTGAGGATGGGTTGTTCATGAAGCATCCATTGTCCAATATCATTCCATGGACCTGCGGACTCCTTGGGTTATTCTTATGATAAAACGATAAAATGCTTGACTGCATTACCTTCCCAAGTTTTCATGCATTGTACACGTCATATATATTGAGCACGATTCAGAAATACACATGTTTTTTTTTCAAATATTTCTAAAAGCTATGAAATAAAACATAATTGCAAAAAGAATCCTTATTATATGTCAAATGTTGGCATAGTAATCAGGTTGCACAGCATCGTCAATGATAAGCAATATGCTAAACTGACATAATGATTTGTTATGTCTGAAGTCAGTCTTCGTATGTTTACAGTTAGCATAAAGTTCAAGCTGTGACTAGACGCATTACTGGGAGGCCTCTCTTGTAGCATAAATCTTTTTAGGAATTTCAACATGGTTCTCTCTCTCTCTCTCTCTCTCTCTCTCTCTCTCTCTCTCTCTCTCTCTCTCTCTTTCTTTCTTTCTTTCTTTCCTTCCTTCGTTTCATAAAACCTAATTCTTTCTCTGATAAATGTAGTAGAATTTTACAATCATAAGGACTGTTTTACATTTTGATCTTATGAACTTTACAGAACCATGATTAAGATGTACATTACGCTTGGCTGACTTGCAGATGACTTACCATGGCATACTACACTTTTTGAATTCTAAATTATTACCTTAATAAATGGCTTATTATGGTTTCGAAAATACTTTTGGAAACCATACTTGAAATGTCACTGCTATGCTTACAAATTTTGGTTATTGTAATGCAATTTTGACTACGGTTTCATGTTTTGAGGCCCGATGTCACTTGCTTCTGGCTCATGTTTAACATTTGAACCAATGTACTTGCCAACTCTGACAATGTATTGACTTTTCATCACTATATTTGCAGATTCGAACACTTTTCTTTTTGAAATACTCTTAATTTATCTCCTTTAAAACAACATCATGTCTTTATTTAAATGTCTAAAACACATCGAATTGTATAATCATGTTGTTTGGATTCTTGTTGATGGTCATTTTAGGCCTAGGGGGCTTTTCTGATGGATTTATGTTGATGTTAGTGTCACTTTGTGGACTTGTATGGGTGATGATCATTGTTGAGGTGGTGATTCCAACAAGTACCTTTTTAAATGCTGAATTTTTTACATTTTTAACAAATTAGGACCGTGTGATTGCAAATTATCTGATGTGCTGCAAATTTTGCTCCCTTTTCATGAATTGAACGGTCCTGTATGCACATGAATGATGTACCTGTTCAAGCCAATGTAGTGAAATAGGCCTATAATGTTTAACAAAACTTTCTGCATTCTGTCATGTTAAAACTAGACATGGCTTTTTTGACCCTATGGACCTTTTCACATACGTTTTGGTCTTTTTTGGGTAAAGACGTACTATAAATTTATGTGATTTTTCACTAGACATACCAAGGAACATTGCCTTTGGTCGGAATTGACCTGGATTTGTTTCATTAGGACAACGGTTTGAATATGGTAATGTCACTGTCTATTTTGATCAGTAGCAACATAATAAAAATATGTAGATATGCAGAATTTTTCAGGTGCAACATATAAGCATTAAGTTCCATTTCTTTCTCCCAATACGATGAATAAAAGACAACAAACGCACATAGTCCATGTTACAAAGGACCGGACCACAATGGTGACTTAATTATGTGCAATACATTTTTACAGCTCAAGATATGACATTTGTATTAATACACCGCACACAAAGGAGTCAAGATTAATCCAAACTCTAGAATCTTGGTACTTTCGTGACTTTGTCCTAAAACAACAATACACATACATAAGATACAGAGGAAGTTTACATTCCTACAGCAGGTATATAATATATAATAGACAAGACATTGAACCGAGTGGAAGGTCGGTGGTGCCTTTTGCATTATATTTCTGCCTATACTTATCACAACATGTGACATATAGAATTATTCATGAACCTGTATTATGCAGGGACCATTTGTGATAGCACCACACATACAACAAGCAGTCCCATATAAACTTCCAGTGGCCCCATCAGTTGCCTATGGTCTCTTTGACTGAGCATATCGACTTCGAGATGACAGCAGAATCAATGTTACATAAGAGGTCAGCAAACTTGTGCATATTCACTACAAATATTCTCACATTACCATATAACACAAACAAACTTCAGAGTAAACTGGGGTTTTGTCCTGGTTTTGCTTGCTGCATGTACATTGCTTTAACCGTTTCCTTACTAAAGGTCCAACAAATTGTTTTATAAAATAATTTTGGAAAAGCTAAATAACAGATCCATATCACTGCCTTCCCCACCTCCTCCAGTCCAAACCAGGTCCCCATGTTTTTGAGGAAGTTCAAACACACAGAATTGCACAAGTTTAAGAGTCATATCAAGGTAGACAAATTGCAAAGTCCTTTTGATGTCCAGTCACTGAGTTCCTTTATTACAACAGGAAAAACCAAGATGGATTCTGGAGTAACATGCAATGTAATTCAGGGATGGAGAATATGCATCTCGAAAACAAGTACAGTATTCAAAATGCAGAGGAGCCACGTTAAGAGCCAAATAGTAAACCCAATGGTAGAGTCCCAATGTTAACATTTGCACTGTTGTCATGCTATATGGTATAACCTACTCCACAAAACAAACTACAAGGAAGTGAAATAATACACAAAGTCAATCTATCATGGCTAATATGCAAGCAAGCAGCTTGCTTCTTGTATACTAGCTGGTGTTTGGGTAGCAATTCAAATCATGTATGGAAAACAGTGTCACTCAAATATTTGTCTCATTCAAACCAACACCACTGATCATCCCATTTGTGATTAGACTAGACATGCCATCTCTGCAGGGAGGTGGGGGGGGGGGTTATTTCAAACAACTTCTACCTACCTCAAACGTGTTCATGTTTTATTTTCTGCATAGAGTGTTAGATGAGATAGGTGAGTTCTTCATTATCACCAATTGGGCAAATTGATTCATGAGCCCTTCATCCTTGACCCAACCTAATTTCTGAACAGATTACATGTCTGTAGCTTGGTATCTGTTGGGGCGTTTTTACCCTCCTACAACTTTTTCTTAAGTAAGGTGTGATTATTTCTCTGAGTCTCATTATGTGTTTCCTGAATCAAGGTAATGTACCCTTGTCAGTGTTCACATCCCACACAGTTTTCAACCCTGTCTTGTCCTTTGTCTTATTTTGTACAAGCTTTTTGACTAATTTCTCACAGTTTTGCTAGTAGCTACATTGTTGTCTGATTTGGGGAGGTTCCACGGATGATTATCGTGTACAATTGGGCTGACAGTAGTGACACCTGGGGGTGGAGCCAGTATGGCAGTTGGTTTATCAGCCATTGACTCTTTCCTCCCAACTATGCCCAATTTTCCACAGATTAGTTGTCGCTTTTGCTGTTTTAACTGGTCATTTGCCTTGCTTACCCAAGATGGCACATAGTCAGCCAAATAGGCTTTACCCTCTCATGATGTAGGATTTGTATGGCCTCTTAGGCCACACTTGTAGCTCAAACAGTAAGTCAAACAGCAGGTCTCATCTTAGGGCTCTTCAACACAGTTTTAGTTGTGTCATGATAATTCACTGAATCACCTGCTTCATAATTGTCTGCATTGCCATCCTAAGTTGGTTTAAAACTTGCAATGCACTGCGACAAATATTTTTGTCATAGTATCTCTTAAATTGGCCTCAAGTCATTTACAATGGCCCTGGTTTCCTCTTTGTTGCTGGTGGCCCTGTTAGCAACAGTTGTATGGGCAAATATATTAATCTGCCCAATATATGCATGTTGGGGGGGGGGGGCGCTTTGTGTCTTCATGCTTGCACCTCCTGTGGGTACGTGTGGGAAGAGGCAGAGAGACATCTCAATCACACTGGTTATCACTCAAATAGATTGCAATCTGGTTCCAAAGAGTATGATTAAAGTGACCAACCATCCCATTAGCTGCTGGATGACATGGAGAAGTCCTCGTCTTATGTATTTCAAGGGGCTTTCACAGTGTGACAAAAATGTTGCTTCATATTGTTGCCCCTGGTCTGATGTATTTGTCAGGGGAGGCCCCAGCATGCTTATGGATTCAAAACCAGAGTCTCAGCAACAATTTCTGCTGTTTGATGTGGCATAGAATGAGCACAGAGCTGGTCAGTAAAATAATCCACCGCCATCAGGATATTACTCTTGTAGTTTCTGGCAATGAGTCTGTTATGTCAACCTCTACACAGTCCATAGGTGTGCCAACTATTTAACTGGCATGTGGAGCCTTTCAGGTCCTGTTAGACCCCTTTTTCCTGCCTCCACACTTTGGACATTGAATATTCCAATTATCGACTGAATCAATCACTTGGTACCAATAAAAGCATTTTCATAGTTTATAGAATGCTTTCCCCTACCCTGAGGCCCCAGAATTGTACGCAGCTTGTAATACTGTGGCCTAATAGTTTTTTTTACCAACATTTGAAAGTAACCCTCCATTTTGTCAATGGATTCCCATTTACAATACAATATTCCATTTATTACTCACAGCTAGTCCCAAAACAGCCACAAATGTCACACAGATGGCCTCTCGTCAGTCACTGTATCCTTAGCTTGCCTGTCCTGGGTTGAACTCAACCATTCCACTACCAACTGCAGGTCTGTGTCTTTATCCATGTGACATGTATCCGTTCAACCACATTTGACTACATCCCAGCAGTAGTATACTTTACTTCTGTACCTACACTTACTGCCAACCTAAGACTTGCTAAACAAATCATCTTTGTAATTCTGAACTTTTGCACCATGCATGCCGACATATTCCTTGGCTCAGTTATCAGTTGTACACCACTCTGCCTTGAAGAGCAAAGATATTGTGGATAATACTCTATGGAATCAAGCTAGATTTACCTGGCCAAACCATGCACAAAACTGGTATCTGCAGCTCCCTTTATGTAATGCCCTGCAGGGCACAGTCCTCTGCTTTGATATCAATGGTACCACATTATCAGTGTCAGCAAAGAACGATCACAGCTTATGTTTCCTGGTGCACTGCATGCATTCACAACATGGTAATTCACACAATATTGTAACCTCATCACAACCTGCACATTCATTTGGACTACACTGTGTATGACTACGGCTGTGGGCATCCCAATGGCAAGCCCCTGCGTGATGCACTATGTCAAAGTCCCACTTCAATAAAGCTTTGTCCTGTGTGCTGTTTGATCTAATGGCTTTTTAAAGGTTATGACCTGTGTCAATGTACTATTGTTTATGCCAATCACAAATTTCTTACCCAAGAGGTAATGTCTGAATTGCTGCAGAAAAAGACTAGAGTGAGCAACTTTTACCTGGCTACACAGTACCATCTCCCAGGGCATGAACCTGATTTGCTGCCAAACACAACAGATCTCTCTTATTCTTTTTGAGTTATGTCAGACCACTGCATCTGTGAAAGACAGCATCCAATTCCAACATCAGATGCATTACATTAAATAACAAAGATCACCATGTCATTTGGGGATACCATTACTTAGTCTCCTGGTAAGGCAGACTTTAGAGTCTAAAAGGCCTAGTCACACATGGCTGTCCACTCAAAAGTTCAATGGTCCTCCAGGAGCTGAGTAAATGACTTGTTAATTGTAGCAAAGTTGCTCCCAAGTAGCAATAATATCAACATGATCCAATTAATAACTGCACATCAATTACTGTATTTTTAACTGGCCAGTTCTAAACTATTTCACACTTTACCAGGTTAGGTTTCAGACCTTCAGGTGTTACCCTTTGTCTTAGGACCACCACCTCTTCATGAATGCATTGGCCTTTAAAGGGCTTCAATCTAAGTCTAGATTCACCTAACTGTGTCATGGCTTCATCCAATTTTTGTATGTGAGGCATAAAGCAAGGGCTATATGGGATGATGTCATCACGATAAAGACTTAATGTCATCCATTGTTACCCACGTAATATGAGCTCCTTGTATCCTTCAAAAGTGCTAGGCAAATGGCATCCAGTACTGAAACAGGCCCTGTCTTGTACAAAATGTACTTTCAGTTCAGTCAACCACATTGACTTCACTTTGACAATAAGCCAACGCCATCTCCATGCATGAAAATATATGTGTGCTTCTCAAACAGTGTAAGTAATCATCTGTAGGAGTTAGGGGATATATGTCCTTTGTGTCACCTCATCCAAGTTGTGGTAATTGACACAAAGTTGCACACTCTGATCTTTCTTATGCAAATACACCATTGCCTGTCACAAGTCAAGAGTGAAATTTGCTTCTGTACATTGGTATTGGAAGATGGATGTCGATGCTATGGTAACTCTGAATTTTCTTTGCTGTCATTGTTGGATTTGGAATCTATGAATATGGGTCATGTTTTTCTATACTATTTGATCATACATCATGCCTGATGTAGAATCACTGAGACAAACACATAAACAAAGATGGCGCACCAGTTTGGCACTGAAAGTGGGCATAGGCCACATTTTTTTTCCAACGGATGCCCCATTAAGCATAGAATGAAAAAACTTACATGGCTGAAGAGTGAGTTACAATTTTTTCTCATTCGGGATTCCTGTAACTGTGGAAAATCACTCGTAACCTGCAGTCACTCATGATTTTTCCCACCAACAGTGATCCCTCTTAAAACAAAATTAGTAACTCACTCTCAGCCATGTATGATTCTGTCTATTTGTTGGCCTGTGTGGTGCAATCCAAGTTAATTCCAGGTATGGTGCAATTCCACTGCTGTTACACCAGTTAAATGCCATAACACCCTGGCATTAATTTGTTTTTATTATATTATTATTATTATCTTTATTATTATTTTTGTATTGAATCTTTTACTGCAACACTTCTTTTACAGAGCTTGACAGTATTTTGAAGCAGACACACTCTCACTCTGATTTGTAAATCTAAATATCAGAAGCTGCACAATGACAATTTCTTTTTTTTGTATTTGGGATAGGCAAAGCATGTACTAGTTTAAGCAACATGAAGTAGGGGTGAACTCCTGTATACAGTGTATAATCCAAAAGCAGATTTGCACTATTGTGTTCTGCTTTTTGACTCAATGCAGAACTATACAGAACTAAACAAAGTAGACAAAATGGATTTGCACTGAACTGCCTTTTATAAAGCAGGCATTATATAACATGTGCGGCAATCTTCAGGACAAGAATTCAGTGTATGGAAATTTGCTGGAAGACATCTTGGTGAAGGCAAACAAAAACTGTCAAGCAGTACAAATTAGCCATAGTTTGTGTGCAATCTGCAGGGGTCAAATTGGCCTGTAAGACGAGAGGTCAGTGAGCTTGTGCCTATTTACTCCCAATATACCCATGTTACCAGACAGCAGACAGTCCTCACAGTAAAGGGGGGTTCTTACCTGGTTTGGCTCGCGGCATGAACATTGATTTGACCCTTTCCTCACTAAGGGTCAAAATAGCTTCTGTAACATTCTGTTTCGGAAAAAATATTATGGAAAGCCTAAATCCCAGAGCCATCTCAATGTCAGTTTCAGAAGGAGCCACGTACTAATCAGGATGTGTATCAATGTTCTTGTATAGGATGTACTTGGGCTCATACAGGTTAAGGGTTGGTTCGCTTGGTATTGCGCTTCCACTAAGAATATTCTGAAACCAGTGTTTCAGACAAAATGCACTGGAATACTGTTTCACCATGTTCAATAAAGAGTGCCAAAACCTTAAAATTAAAAGACTTTGTGTCTGGCACTGTAGAGCCTCTCACTTCTACATTTATCTGGATGATTTAACAAACACTATCTATATAAGGTGTATGGTGCCATATGTGGTCCACATAATGTTCTTACACAAACTTCAACATGGCTTGGAAATGAAATCCAGTCAATAGTGTGTTGTTTTAGCTTGGCTTCTCCCTTTCTCTTTCTCTCTCTCTCTCTCTCTCTCTCTCTCTCTCTCTCTCTCTCTCTCTCTCTCTCTCTCTCTCTCTCTCTCTCTCCCATATGTTACTTTCTGGGCCATATGTTAAGCGTATTAGACAATAACGCCTGTTGACAAGTTATGAATAAGGCAGGAAGATGGGCATGCCACCCGACTGTAACTCAATGCCCTCTGACAGCAAAAAGTTGTCTTGATTTTCTGCCACAAGTTGACTTCAAGTATTTATTTAATTAAAGTAATATAGAAGCCTTCTTTTTACAAAAGACAAGCATATTGAAAGTAAGGCTGCCAGCAAAAGGCAAGAATCCATCACCAAAGCCAGTATAGCAATGCTAGCCTTTGTCACATAAATCCATCCATCAGTTTTATATGAAGGTCTACAACTCACATTTATCTTGGAACTTAACACAAATGGCCATCCTTCACATTTGCATTAGCAACATTTCGTGTGATGACATCTACATACATCACCTGTTTTAAGGCAAAAGCAAAAGGACTTTTATGCTAGGAACGGTAACCTTCAGTGTAACATTGCTGTATGCACCGCTACAGGTAAACGTGGATGACATATTCTGCTTGAACAATCTGTATTTATGTTACATTAATTTCTTGCTGGTATTTTGGACGCAACATAAATTGAAAAAAGGCAGTCAAAAAGACAAGTTTAGGTTTTGTTTCATTTGGGAACACATCAAAATTAACAGCCTGAATGGAAATTGCTGTTGTCCCTTTGACCACAAAGGTATCAAATCGAGTGAAAATATGACAATCTCAGCACCTTTTAAACTTTAAAGTTCATGGCACTTCACTCCCCCCCCCCCCCCCCGTGACAAAAATGACATTCGCAAACGTGCAGTTCTTTAATGCAAATACCAATTCTTTGTCTATGTTATACAGAACATTTCTGGAGGGCTTTGTGTGAATACTTTTATGTTGATGTCTCCACGAGTTTTGTATGTCCCTGCGTAAGTCATTGTTTCAGTTCAGATTTTTTTTATTTTCAGATGTCAGCTGCAACAGCTTCATGTAAAAATAAGTTCAAAGGCATGTCACAAGCTTTCTGTCCCAGATATGGACACTTTAACATGAGGCAAGGCCTTTTACTTGTGTAAATTCGGGAAACTGTGACAAATACTTCCATGCGGACAAACGTAACCGCATGTTCATTAATTTAAAAGAGAGAATGGTGACAGAGTGTTGTGCTTTCGTGAGGAAGCACTTTCTATGGCATTTACAGACGAAAGAGCCAACCAGATTTTCTGTACGTTTCTTGTAAATATTAACTAAATGTACAGAGTATTACATAATTAATACAATATAATTAATTATCCATAATGTGTATCCATTATCGTATTATACCAATGACGTAAAGGGAGATCTGAGCATGGAGTGTCCTCTATATTTCTTAATTCCTCTGACCATGTTTATCTGTAACACCCAGCAGCTGGGATGACATCCTGCCGTTATTTCTATTTTCCAAATAGGTTGTATTTTTTTCAAAAATTACCATGCATATCACCTATCACTGGGACACCTGTTTTAGATTTATACAGCGCAGATCAGTATCAACAGCGATCATGAGAGGACAGTGACTCCAGCGTAACAACAATAATAGGCTTCACGAGTTACGTGAATTAAAATTCATCTTGGTCTTTATATTGACGTAAAATTACCGCACAGAGGATGAGACGATAAAAGCTTATATTTCACTACAACATTAAACTATGAATAATTAATGGCATTTCCAGTCTGTTCCTGTCTATATAATGTATGGTGCTTTACATGCAACAATAACCTGCACATTTATCATTTTCGCATATTAACTCTTTCCGTGTCGACTGCGACTAAAGTCAAACTACTGCACAGGAACTGCGAATTGTGTTAATGAGAAGAATTAGCTGTGTAATAAAGTGTACTCACATATATTTAAAATCTGTTCAGGAACAAAATATTACGAAGCATGCAGGGCGCAGAAAAAAACGTAATCCAAATGAAATCAGGAATGCACTACTTTGAGTCCTTTTATACATTGTATACAAAACTGTACAAGAATAACATCTGCTCTTCTACACAGTTTTATTGCCAGAGCAATGTTTCTTTTGTCTAAAAAGCAACTTTTTATAGTTTAGTCATGCTTAGGCATGAGCCAAAATTAATCTATGGATATAATTTGCCATTGTGTTATTGTTTATCAAGCTTGCCTAATTGTACTTGACATCTTGTTAATATTTTCATTGCATTCTCTTGACTTAAATACAAATGACTTTCATTCTTTTCTGACTTGCCCTATAATTTTACTGTTAATATCCAAATATTATTAGAGAGTTTGGCCACAATAATTTACAGTTTTTAGACTTGTCTGTTTTGCTACTTAACTTTATCTTTTGGCATCTTTCTGTTTTAATATTCACTTTCAGACATTTTAGGCTTACATGTTTTCTGTCTGGTTAAACCCCCTGGAGCTGTCGGTAGCAAGCAGCGGCCTCGGACAGTTATATGTTTGCCTAATTGTACTTAAGATCCTGTTAATAGTTTTGGTAACATGTTTTTGGCATAAATGCTAATGACTTTCATTCTTCTCTGACATGCCTAAATGCACATTTACTCAATATTAAAAAATTTACTCAAAATTGACAGTATCTTCTCAAATGTCACAAACCTGACACGTTTCGTTGATACATTGACTCAGGGTTGGCAGTGAAATAGAGCTTAATTGTTTGAGGAGCAGGTGTCATCATGGAGTTTATTTTAGATCTCTGGTGCAGGATGTACATTGTTGCAGTCCTTGTTAGGATTTCCCTTGGTTTATACAGGTGATCTAGCTGCAACTGTTTATTTTACAATCACTTGGACTGAATACAATGCCCCAGCTTGTTTCCACATTAGTTGAGCACTGTCGGATAGTTTAATTAGGATAGCCTGTCCAGCTAGAAAGGGTACATATTGGTTCAGGGGTAAGTCAAATTGTTCTTATCTGAACCTGTACTATACAAATTTTAATTAGTAATTATGGTCTGTTTTATAAGTATTCTTCTTTCATAATGAAGCTCTGCATTTATAAGCAAAACTTCACGTATTTAGCTAATTCATCATTTGCCACGTTCATATTTATTCATTATTATGTGGGCTGTCTTTGCTAAATATTTAGCTTAGACAAGAAGCTGCTACTCAGAGAGACATGTACGGGTAAAAGGCTCCGAAACATGTTGAGTAGTTACCCACTGAAGACCCTTTAATTTATTTGGGCTAATACAGCCTGTGTCAAAATTTTACAGAGGAACGTGTGCAATATGGACAATAGTACTTCTAGATGTATATAGGTTAGACAGGGACAGGTTAGCTTATGGAGAGTAAAGAGTTAGGACTGAGGAATAGGGTAATGACTACCAGGAAATGGTTTTGGGCAAAAAGACACAAATACAATATGTTTTTCGAAAATAGATTCTGTCTTAACATGTACACACCCTAAGATTGTAGCTACTGCAATGACAGAGTATGAAACAATAAAAAAAACATCGGAAACATAAACAAAAAACCACGGATCCGTCTTTAGTTCGCCAGGATAAGTGTTACATCAGTGCCCCATAGGTACAATTAGACCATTTACAAGGCTGTTCGCTGTAAAGCTACAGATTCACTATGTTTGTCTACTTGGTCAACGTACACATAATTGTTTATACATTGATCATTGTGCAGCCAACGTTTACATTGATAGTGCGTTACACAATACCAAAGGAGACTACAAAATGATTTATATGTTATAGGAAGTACATTCATCCAAAAATATTGATTTTATGTTCCTTACTCCACATTACCATCACTGGAGATTTCTGCCATCCCCAACATGTTTGCCCCGAACATGATCTCACTAACATCTGCTAACATCCATGTAACAAGTGTCAAGAGAGTAATATAGGCAGGCACTTCAAAGCTTTGGGCCTATATAATCATGTCCACGTACCAAATTAGATACAATTTATTATCAAAATTCCATTATATCTTTCAGGGTCATACTTTGGACTACGTCAACAGCTTTACTCGGGTCGCTTTGTGTGCATTGAGCTGCTGACCTGGACTATTATATTCTGTGTATCTGCAGACTCGTTGGCCTTGAATGAAAGGTCTTTTTACAAGGAAACATGAATGGAGCGCCCTTATTACAGTTCTGGGCAGTTCTTATTAAGTTGTTGGAATTCGGTCGCATTTGACACTGAAAGAGTTAAAGGTAATCTGCTGCAGTGTGATATTTAGAGGATCACTGTTCGGTGGCGGTTTCGTTCCTAAATTGTTTTGTTAACATTGTTCAACAAAGTAGCTGTCAAACAACTCGTGTTTTCTTACGTTCCTGTGCAGTGACAAGAGCAGCATCTCCAATTTGTAGGTGGATACTCAGACGAAAGAGTATTTCGCTTTGCAGGACCATTTTCTTTATCATGTTGCTGCTCCCCCACAGTGTACCCAGTGATCATCAAGGGTAGTTTGTTTGGCTCTTGCGAGCTTGTGCGTCTGTTTCCTAAGGCAAGTTTGACAGGAAAAACAGGACTTATTTCCTCTGTTACATACTTGGAAGGAACTTTTCCCTTTTTATGGAAGTTTCAAAATTAAATCATTCAAACTATGTCCTTGAGGCTACCAAAAATCGTTTAAGGCAACACAATTGCCGTATGCATATATACCTATTAGCCTTTATAGACCGTCGATCTGTTTACTGTTGCAGATGAATTGCAAAAGGTGCCTTGATGGCCACTCACACTGAAGCATCAAATTTAACCTTGTGAACAAACCAGATCAGGGCAAGAGACAGTAATTATATCAATCCACGCACAAGACTCATCAGTGACTACTGCTCCCTCGATCAGTGACAAATTGAGTTCATTTACAGCTGTCTAAATGTAACGTTCACTTACTGTTTTCAATGCGTTTGTCATCATTTAAAAAACTACCGTTACTGCGTAATTACTGATGTTTGTTTCTTTTCTTTTACTAATACGCAGTTCAAGATTTGACCAGAATTAACCATTCACACGATACTCGCAGTGGTAGCTGAAAGACAATCTGCAACAACTTTATTCCATACAAATTCTATTTCACTGGACGTAATATCCACATTTTTTTTCACAGCAGTATCATTTTATGGCAGGTATTTATTCAATTGTATTGATTGGTTCGTCAAAAACTTGAATACACGGGGTTTTCATTTATAGGACTTTGCGTTAGCGCAATGTGGGTTAGATTTGTGTAAGACGGGGTCACTTGAGCGGACGCGATTGGAAAGTGCGTTTTAATTATGACTTAATCTTGCAGTGTCTTTTCTTTCTTATGCTAAATAGTTGTCCACGCACCAGTGGACCGCTCGTTCTTCCAAATTCAGTTTTGTCGTGTGCATCGCCCTGTCAAGTCGCGTATTTCGTATTTCCTCTCGCCCGCCCTTTAGCCTGATTTTTTCTTCCTCAAGTGATATCATGGGAATTTATTTTACTCAGTGGTATACATACGGGCAAATCAACCCAATTATATTATGAGGAATCATGCCAAAACATAGACCATCTCAGTATATCTATTGTTTGTGGACTGTGCGCTTGCGCATAACTATGTCCCAATTTTTTGTATGTTAAATGTCTTTATGGTATAGTATATGTTTCATGGGATATATGTGGATTGATGTTAATAAAATTATGAAACTATACACCTCATCGTGTTTGGCAGATTTAAACAGTAACTACGTCTCCAGGATGACGTCATGCTGACAGGCGAAAGCAGTAAAATTATCCTCGTTGTTTCCGAAACTGCCCATATACAAGTAAAGGACGAGAGGCATTTTACTTGTGACACCTGAGTGGCATTTCAAGCTTTTGTCTTCCACGAGAACCAAAGCTCTTGGAGTTTAAGTAAAATTATCAAAAACACAAAAAGTGTGACGAAGCACATATACAAACAAATATAAAGTAAACGCATAGTAAATCCAACCATGATGATTTCTAATACACACTGGGAGGAGAGCTTCAAATAACCCCTGGACCAACTTTGTGGTGACGACTTTCTGGCTAGTTATGATGAATACTGGTCTAGTATCATTGTGCAAATAACATTGACGTGTTGACCTCTTGCAGACATGTCAAAATTAGCTTCAAAGTTCTAGCGGCATGATAAAAGATATCTTACATAAATATTTATTCGATGAAAAATCCAGCAAAGCCATAAAGTGATGTCAGGGAGGGTTATTCAGAGGTCCATTATGCAACTCAGCGTACCAGAGAGAATTTTTATACTTTAATTATTTAGTTGGCTTATACTTTACTTCCAGAAAAAGTTAATTAGAGAACAACCGATGGACTCACAATGTCATAAGTGAATAAATAAATAAATAAATAAATAAATAAATAAATAAATAAATTAATAAATAAATAAATAAATAAATAGATAAATACGTGAAGACCTTAGGATAGGGTCATGTTGCATAATTTCAAATCGTTTGGTTTCGATACTGAATTGTTCAACCGATTCTCTGAGTAATTATGATCACCAAACAGAGAATGTCGCTTGTATTGTTCAGTGTTGTTCCACAAATCTTAAAATATGCTTTTGCTGTAATTCGTATCAAATACAATCAGGTGAATATGTTTTGTACTCTCTATTCTGTGGCCAGAAGAACATCTCATATAATCAACATTATATCCAAACAAATGACGGTTAAGTGAACCGGACTTAGCTGGACTTAGAACGTGGTCAAGCATGTAAAATTTGTGCCTGTTGCGAGTCGGAAGAGCAGTAACTGCCAGTAATGGGTACTTTGTTCACTGCGTTGTTTAACTTTCGCTTAAATGAGCTCGCCGTTGAGGTAAACATAATTTGATATGGTAATTGATTCCACAAGGAGACGATTGAATGATATTAGGAGACTACTCAAGTAGAGTTGTTGTACAAATATAATAATTGAAATATCATTTTCATTACTTAGGTTATGCCCTGGATCTACGAATTTGTACATATAGACCAGTTTGCTTTTATTTTCGAGAGTGAAGCATCTTTCATCAATAAAAAGAATTATTTTGGACATGTTTGTGTTCATCTGTTACCACCCTTGCTGCGTCTGGTTGTACACGTTGAAGAGGTTTTGACTGCTCAGTAGTTGTACCACAGTGCATCGTTTTATTCGATTAAAGGCCAAATATGTCACATATACAGTTTTTCCACTGTTTTCTCGGCCCGAGATACGCAACATATTTCTAGCCGAAACGTAATGAACATTTATTGACGTGTGCAAACCCATCTTTTCGCAGATCTTAGTAACAAGAATGTCTGAAATACATCGTTCCATCTAAATGCCTTAAGCCCTGAAACAGGCCATTCGATTTATGTAATGCACCTTTAAGACTTGTTTTCCTGTTCAAATTAGGCGATTTAACAAAAAATAAAATAATAAAATCGCTGGCCACAATATATCAAAACATGTCTTCTGTTGACTTTCAGATACATGTAGTTATGGTCATTTACATAATTATGTTCATGTCGTATGACTTGTTTCCCAATCCCTACTCCAAGTCAACATGAAATAGATAAATTAGAATGAAATCAGCAAATTAGACGATAATAGCTTCAGCAGAATTAACGACGTCTCTCGCGTCTATGATAAGATAATAGGTGAATACTACATCGCTACGGCTGCGAAAAGATATGTCTTAATTTACATACACGCGATCCTCTACACGTAAATACGGCTCTTTCGAGACCCATTTGTGATACAATCTTAAACTTTCTGATAAGGGAGCAGAAACATGTCAATATATGTTTCTTTGGAAATATATGACATCTGATGCTTTCATTTTCGCACGCCGTCAGGTTCTTCGTTGCTCAATGCAACAAAATGTAAATAACTCTCTCTCTCTCTCTCTCTCTCTCTCTATCTCTGTCTCTCTGTCTCTCTCTCTCTCTGTCTCTCTCTCTCTCTCTCTCTCTCTCTCTCTCTCTCTCTCTCTCTCTCTCTCTCTCTCTTGGACGATTCATAGTTTTACTGCCTTCTCTAACGAATCAAAGGACGCACCAATTTCCACTGAAGCCTTGTTTTTATTGTTGGTTAAGATGTCTTGCCTAAATGAGAAAACAGTTCAAGTAAGACTGCTTGTTAAGGACAAGAATGACCGCATACATGTGTTCAGGGTGTCTTTCTATGAGATAAGGTCAAGTATCAGAGATATGTTACAGGGGCTACATTGCAGATCGGTATGACGAGGAATAATTTTCTCGCTGAGCAGTTGCTGGTAATGTATAATGGACAAAAGTTGCATGCCGATATATCATTATCAGTGAGCATAGAATGCTTTGCTTACTCCATGATGTGAGGATCCTTGAGGTTAAGCCAGCACAGAGTATGTGCTCCGATGGCTAAAGTCAATTGTAAACTTGAATCACATCTCAGTGACCTGAAGTATATATTATGTGATGACGTGTTTCTTGTACTGCCAAGAAAAAAAGTGAATTCCCAAGATTATCTTCGGGATGCAACAAATACTTGTAAATGCCATTTTCTCGTGGCTCCCAATCACTATAATTACTATGAGTTGCCCCGACAGTATCTTAGACAAACATACAATTTGTGATTCACACGAAAAGGTCGCACAAGACATTTGATGCGGCCCAACACGTACTGTGTCTTTCGATCGATAGTGTTCACAGGCGTCCTGGCGCGTGTTATTTTCAAGCAACAACAATTAATCAAAAGCAGTGTAAACCAATGCTTTGTTGGTCTTGCCAATAAGCTAATTAGCGCTACACTTCCGACGCAATTGTTTTTGGCCAGGGTCGCCTTCAGCTCATTTGATTTTGGTGATTACATTTCTTTACCTGCATTTGCAGGTACTTTATCTAACAATATTGTAACATCGTGCTTGCCGAAAAGGCTCATGACGCGGTATCCAGAACTACACTACTGTCGTGCGTTCTGAAAATAATGTGACGTAATGCAGGTAACTCGCGGGCACAGTAAACAACTTCACTTCCACATGTTTCTTCATCTGTTACATGTATGGTGCAGACAAAAGAATTAACACCCTCAGAGTTTGAAGAAGCATACATTTAAAACAGGGCAAAAATTGGATTCAGGACATTAATGAAGTAAAGCAACAATCTGTACTGTATCTTGCAAAATGTGTGAAGCAACCACAAAAGAGTGCCAGCGTGCATTGTCATAGCACATGAAAGAAGCCTTTACCGAACCATTCCAGGGGGGTGTTTTTTGTGCCAACACAGACATTCCATTTTTGTTGGTTTTCATTCTTTCTTTCCTTTTTTCTTCTTTACCACCAATTTTGTCCGACAATTTTATCGGACACTATTACATTTGGAAACTCCAAACTTGTCATGATTATAGCTCCAGACATGAGGTCATGTCTTTTTATTAAGAGGGTGATAATTTTAAAAGTTATGCAAATTAGGGCCATTTTAAAGTTAAATCTTGAATATTCCTAAAACTATTATAGGTCCAGGTAACCAATTCACCTTGAATGAATATGTTTGTAACACTGCATATTTTTGTAGTTTATGTGTGAGCTCTAAAGGTCAAAGGTCAATGTCATTTTGCATCTGAAATTTTCTTCCAGCCATAACTCGATAAATTGTTATCCAATTATAATGATGTTGGCTCAAATTATAGATATTGTAATAGTGCTTATTTTTGTAATTTACATGTGACCTCTAAACGTCAA
Source organism: Hermodice carunculata (assembly GCA_964020975.1). Lineage (NCBI taxonomy): Eukaryota > Metazoa > Annelida > Polychaeta > Eunicida > Amphinomidae > Hermodice > Hermodice carunculata. The sequence continues at coordinate 102,944,679 of OZ026616.1, read as the reverse complement.
ATGTAAATGTGATTTGACCTTTTCAAATTTTCAGAAATGAAAGAAAGAAAGAAAGAAAGAAAGAAAGAAAGAAAGAAAGAAAGAAAGAAAGAAAGAAAGAAAGAAAGAAAGAAAGAAAGAAAGAAAGAAAGAAAGAAAGAAAGAAAAGCGTGTGTTGACACACACACACTTTAGTAAATGCACACGAAGTGTTTATCCCACAACAAACGATCAAGCTCTGTCAAAGGCCCGCATCTGCCGTTGAGTGCGAGGCCCAGTAACCTTGTATCTTGGCAGATGACAACTCCGTTCGTGGAACAGGCTACAGCAATAACACGGTGTTATCAAGTAAGATGTGCTTTCAATCTCCTTTGGGCCCTTTGTACACTTGGCTTCAAAGACGGAAGCAAATTAACACCAACTGTCCAGGGGGATAGTGGTCTAGGGGGATCGTGGTTAACCCCTTCACCAATTTGCAACTTGCGCACGAATACGTAATAGTTGTCATTGTGAACTGACGCGGTCGTATAGGAGATCAATACTCGTGAGCATATGAAACGCAGTGGGTGACTACGTTATCTGCTGCACACGGAACAAGCTTGTGCCTGGGAATGAGATGCAGCTGTTTTGTTCTAGAGAGTTCTTTCTTACAACACAAACAGTTTTTCAGCCTTCACTCTGTCTTTTGCAGGAATCTATGACCACTTTAACGACGAAATTATTCCAAGGAAAGGCATTATAAATTTTGAAAGCCAAAAAAGTTCAAGGACATGGTCTTCGTGAATTAATTCCTCAGGCCAAATATTAAACTTTGACATTGCGCCCGGGAAGCTGTTGATTTAGTCAAACATTACATGGCGGGTACTGCAAATGTGAAGGAATGACATATGCCTTATTCTATTCTACAGATTATAGATGAGCATTTTGCAAGCTTGTCCTTGTGAAACGTCCGAAATCTCAAGGAAAGGAAATAGAGTTTAAATTGTCTCACTGCCAAGAGGACGCTGACAGTTCCTTGCTCAGCTGACCCAGCATATACAGATTTAAGATGCCCTGCAGCCTTGATAATTAAATCAAGGTCACCAATGTGAAGTCACAACCTGGTCCCCATCGTCAAACTCAATATCGACGCCCTCGACAAAACAATTTTTTAAGACATCATAAGACCATTAAAACTCACCAGAGTATCCATGTGATTTCGGGAATTACGTCAAGGTCACTCATGCGCAGTCTCACCTAGGTTTTAAAAGTGAATCATTATCATGTGCTACGATTCATCCCAACAGTTATAATCTCCAAAGAAAATTCACAAGTGTTACCATTTGATTTTGAGGCCTATGTCTACATCATCCAGACACAGGTCCGAAACGGTCCGTATAACACAGGACAATCACCGTCGTCAATTCCAAAGACTTAGCCTAAATAAGCTTGGAGCATCACCCCAAACCGAAATCCATTATAACTATCCTGATGGCTCCGGAAATTTGATAAAAGTCACTAAACTTGACAAATTCTGGATCCCCAAACGTATGTCTGTGATCCTGAAAATGATTGCTTAACTCTTTGAAGCAAGATCTGCATCTGTTAGGTTTTCCCAAAACTGAACAATTGTTTTCATTAAAAGAAGGACCTGTTTGTAGCATGTTTTTATCCTGGGTTTGATGTAGATCCACCCAGACTACAGCCTCATCAAAGAGGATCCAGGCGACAGTATTATAGCAAATAAATAAAAATACACATACACTTACAGCGATATTCTTGTACTTACCATGCTTACATCCAGTCTTATTGACCATTCAGTATCATTCTAAATGTGAGAAATCCAAAACAACAGCAACGGCATCTAGTATGCAAATTTTCTACCATCGAAGAAAAGGAACATTGCTGCAGGAATCAGGAATTATTATATTCGATCAATACATACAAATTTACATTACAATATCATTTGTAGTAATAAAAAAGTACATATTGACCTGGGAGACTTGCACCAGGTCATACCTGACCGATATCATGCCAGCCACCCTAAAACGTAGCACAGTGTTGAATGAGTAACAGGCAACATTTGAAGAATACATCAATAACAATTCAAATGTGTTTAGATTACAATAACAATATATTCGTAGTACTCAAAAAGGACAATAACAAACAGATCAATTACCAGTATCGCAAACATAACAATTCTGTGTACAACATACTCTTTCACGCTTGTCTATGAAATATCTTTTCACATAGATTGTTAAACCTTGGATGCTATGTGTGTTTACTTTGTCTTTTATTATTGCTAGTATGTCGTTCAAAATATGGCCAAGTTGATGCCCAATGCAATCCAGTATACACGCACGAGAAGTGCAGAATTGTTTAAAAAGTTGTTTCTGTTTCTTATGTTATATTCATATATTGCCCTGATTGAAGCAACGCCAGTTGGCGCTTTTAGTGAGAAGTTTCAAAACAAAACCACAGAAATTTCCACAAGAATGCCAGATAAAATCGAGGCACCACTTGTTGCATAAATTGTACTCTCTACTTGTCATGGGAATATATACCAAATAAAATCGTGCATCCACACGTTGAGCACACCCACCAAAAGGAACAAAGAAATCCATTCAAAACCCGCAATTCTGAAACGTGACCTTTTCATACACTTGGTAGAGAGCCACCAGAAGAACATCCCCATAAAGTTTGAAAAGAATCTGGTCAACGGTGTTACAGCTAATTAGATATACATGCTGGTATACTGGTACCCCTTTATCAAGCATGCTACCAAGTGCTCTAACGGATCATTGTGTAATTTAAAAAATCTGGATTCGCCCTAGAAATAACACACCTTACTTTTAAACAGCTTTATTAGACACCGCCTCCAGTCTAAAAAGAAAGAAAAAGAAGCTTACAGAACTAATAATCTCAAAAACAGAAAAAAAAAGAAAACAAATCACTGCCCCACTTTCTGAAAACGTTTACGTTGTATGCTATCCAAAGGTGCCGCATGCACGGTGAGCAATTGGTCCTGCAGGTTTCTGAGCAGAAAAGTTATAATTTTTCCCATCTATTTAAAAAAATCTAGATACTAAAAAATTCAACGAAACATGGCTATTTGGAAAAAAGTGTGGTTGTAATCTATCCAAGAAAATTTCCCAACCATGCTTGGAGAGGATCAGGCAAACAATTTTTAAAAGTAGAAAAAAGAAAAGAAAAATGTTGATGGACGGACTGCAGGCGGACTGATGACGGGTGCAGACCCATTTTTTAAGTTCAGCTCACTGACAAATCAGCTGAGCAAAAATAAGTGTTGCTCTAAACATGTCGTCAGGTGGCTTGACCTTCTACACAATGAGTAAACAATCTTCTTCGTAATCCACCAGGGTGCTCCGCAGAAAGCAGCTGCCTGCTGGCATATCTTAATGAAAAAAAGCAAAACAAAACAAAAACAAACAAACAAATAAACAAAAAAAAACAAAAAAAGAAAGAAAGATAGAAAGAAAGAAAGAAAGAAAGAAAGAAAGAAAGAAAGAAAAAAGAAAGAAAGAAAGAAAGAAAGAAAAGCCAGGCAGACGACTTTTGGGACATCAGATGCTTGCTGCTAACTCTTGATGAGTAAAATTGGTGCGTGAAACTACATCAACGTTAGGTTTCTCGAACTGATTTCTCTATTTATTGATCGGTGCGCCTGAAGACTGAAAGGCATAAACAGAATGGATGTGTCAAGGAAGTCTGCGTTGTGTGCATTTACTTTTATAAGTGAATAATTGATGAGGAACTTATCAGATTATCGCACCCTACCTCTGCATGTGTAGTATAACAACAAACTTTAGTAACTATGCACTTAGATTATAATCTGCCATTCGCAAATGAGTCGATATTTATGACACTCTTTTTGACACAACGTAAGCTTCTCTACCGGTTTAACCAGTTCCGTGCTGTGACTCTTCGTAACATCCCCCCTCGTGCTTCACTGTTTCTCCACCATTTGCTTAATCTGGACACTGGAGTTGCTTCAGCGCACCACCCTCTAGTCCACCAAGTACTAAGTACCACCACGTTCACTGCATCTGCCAAACTTCGTCATCCAGATCTGTAAGTTGGCGCGTGTGTACACAACAGGAGCAAGTGAACAGCTTTTGCTGTTCTTTATAATATTTTTTTCCTTTTGATTATTATTATTATTATTATCATCATCATCATCATCATCATCATCATCATCATCATCATCATCATCATCATCATCATTATTATTATTATTATTATTATTATTATTATTTGTTCACTCTTTAACCTCATCACCATTAGCTTCTAGCTGCGATGACTCACTGTTTTTTTCGTACCCCATTGCAGTTATTAAACCTTTCCTGCTTAAATCGTACCAAAACACCTGGGAGTTATTTGTTGTCGGCTTCTTGCATTTTTATTTAAAGGTACTGTTAAAAGAAATCCTTTTTTACTGAGAATTGTAGATATGACCTCTCATGATGGAGTGCCGCAGGCCCACAGCTCTCCTGGGCGCGGGTTGGGCGCAGCTCATTGCGCCTAACCTGCACTGACGAAACCAATTAATTCAGTCTTACTGAAACAACCTAAGGCTCTGATGGTCTATTAAAGAACCTTCTTCTTAATCCACTTCCAGCTTAATTTCTTCATTAGGCTATTTGAAATGCACAATCACAAGCTTTTCGTATTTGTCCTTTGGTTATCGTATTCCTTGAAGTCAACATCTATCATTTTGCCGGTCTTTCCTACGTTAAGGACTCTGGTGATGTCAATCGCTGTTATTATATATACAGTCTGGACTTAGTCTGAAAAAGCATTGTTTTGTAACTAAAGTGGAAGTTATCAATATACCCACCCCCCTTTGTTTTTAATGTTAATGAGGTTCCTCCCGCTACAAACTGGGGATAGAAGGTTTATACAATTCTGCTGAGTAAATTTATCTCTTGTTTTGATTAAATATCCACATTATGCAGCTTATTGCCCATCACTTACATTTCGTGGTCGCTAAGTTTTAATTTGCTATGTTTAGGGATCTAATTGAAAGAAGTGTCATAAGCCTCTCCAGACAATGTCCTGCACATTTGATGATCTTTTTAAAATATACTTTGTGATTTCATTAACAAATGATTGCGTTTTCATTTCAAGCAATGTAATACGCCAATGGGACATTTTCATTCGATATATTTTACTCTTTTACTTGTTCAAGGTTAAAATTGTGTGAAGTGTTCAGCAAAATTATGTCTTCTTTATCTTAACTTGATAACTGTATAGTGTCGTGATGGTGGCCTTCTAACCTCTCTCAACAACATTAAATAACGTATAACTATGTTCTGGTCCTAACACTGAAGGTCACAACTTTTTTCCCAAAATGTACACTTGGCCATTATAAAATTTGAAGGATAACATCATTAAATTAGCAGTCTGTGGTGCATATATTTTATACTTTACCCCACCCAGTTGAGGTTTACGGCAAAATACATTTATTTTATTGACAACCTAAAAAGAGAGCGTGATATTTAATACGCTTCGATCAAGCTGATAATGAATGAACTGTATTGCTCCTGTTTGAGTCGTGACCAACTTGCTTGGCAATGGCTTAAGATTATACTGGCTACATTTGCGGCCTGTTAAATATTCAATGCCCGTGCACATAAAGCTTGAAAGGTGAGTATTGCGAACAGAATTAAAAGAATTGCTTAAAATCTGTCTTTCTTCAAAATATTGGTGCTGGCCGTTAGAAGGACATGCAGAGTACAAAACCGTTTCATTAATGTCTGCTTAGAATAACAACTGTCCACTAAAGGGACCAAAGGCAAATAGACTTTTCTCTTGCGTTCAGACAGCGCCTAATCGCTGTCCTCAAATCTCAATTTCTCTGTCTTCATTGAGCAAGTTTATAGGCAACTGTGACCACACGGGTAACACATTGAGGCTCAGGATGCTGAGACTGATGGAAAAATTAGGAGTCACCGACTTAGGTCAACAGAGCTCTGTCATGTGCTTGTACTTCTTGGAAATTCTTCATGCCTGAAATTGGCGGTTTAGGCAACTCTGTCATTTCACATTTTTTCAGACTTTTAACCAGTTCATTCGCTGCTGGTTTTGCTCACGCAGAGACGACACATTTACACAATTAAGTGTTGACTTAGCTCATTGATGCCGCTCTCAATTGTCTGTTATGAATTATGAAAGACCAGCACGGCACGGTTGGATCTGCAGACCCGTCAGCGATGTCACATGGCCTGGTACCACGACCTGCACTGATCGATCAGTTTGTTCGAGCATTTTAAAGCCAATCTCAGTCTATCGATCTTACTGCTATAACTCTCCCTATTGTGGCTTTTGCCTGACTCGCCTTCTTCTGCATGCGTGTTCCGGTCCCTGTTTTCTTTAATTGGCTTTGGCCTCAAGGCAGATCTCAGTGACAGTCAATGTATGTCATTTGAGTCGCAAAGCACTGAGTGGGTGCGAGCAGGTGCTTTTGTAATTCATACAGTAAGAGAAAATTACAATAAGGCAGGGAACTTGTATACTCCGAGGTTGATAGGAGGTATTCATAAGTAACTGTGGTCATGTGCTATCCTGCAACAAGGAACTTGAGAGGAAGGAGGGCAGATTCGTGTAATTAGTAGGGCAAAATGTGGTTTGTACAAACAAATAACAATCTGAGAAAGCAAAAGCATAAGAAGTCATTCATGTGGTTCAAAACATAAACAGCTGCTTAAAATATTCAGAATTTTTCTTTTGCTCAGCAGAAAAGGTATAATTTTCAGATTTTTCAGCACCAAAATTGATGAAAGTGCCGATATCATTTTGGAGGCATACTCATGTTGCCTAGGAACAACAAAGGTAGCAAGCACCTGTCCGCACTGACTTAGGAATTCCTCCTATTGAGGGCTTCAGTACACACACATTGATTCTTCGCTATTATCCAATGGGGGTGAAAATACAGGGCCATCTGTAGCGAAGGCTATCACCCCATGCAAACAGAACTAAGCTTGTTGAATCAATGAAGGAAGTCGAGAGCAAACCCACAGCATCGCTATTTTAGGGGTAACGTACACGGAATCACACAAAAATCCATGTGTCCACCACACATGTACAGAGATAAGGTATAAAACATCTTTCTTGTTCAATGCTAGTAAGTCCCGCGACAGGCACTACAGAATATGCCGTCATTTAAACAAAAAAAAATCTTCTGGTTTCAATTTTACATTCCTTTGGCGCTTGCTATTTGTCAAACTTAATTTTTAACCGAAATATTGGCATTCGGACTTACAAAACAGAGGAAAGTTAACTTTATCAGAGAGAGAGAGAGAGAGAGAGAGAGAGAGAGAGAGAGAGAGAGAGAGAGAGAGAGAGAGAGAGAGAGAAAGAGAGAGAGAGTGAGAGAGAGAGAGAGAGAGAGAGAGAGAGAGAGAGAGAGAGAGAGAGAGAGAGAGAGAGAGAGAGAGAGAGAAGCATCCCTGGGGAACATATTAAACATGGCACTCAGTTAGTGAATTGAACAAGTGCAACGTTTTTCTTAAAAGCTTCTACAATAGTTAGGTTTCCACGTTAGATATATTTTGGGCGTTTATAAAACTAGGAGCTGTGGAAGTGAGTGGACATTCCTCTGTGAAGGAGGAGCAAATGCTTATTGATACCATTTCAAAATATTAAAAGCTTCTGATATGCAAGAAGTTTAAACGTTATCACACCTACACACCACACACACTGACACGCACGCACGCACGTATGTACGTACGTACTTGTGCAGGTATGTATGTTATACTGACTTTGCTGCATTTCAACACTTATCCAGGGTCAATATATTTTCCTCAATCAACATGTTGATAATGCATAGGACATTTTGCTATATGCTGTTTTTATGTCACAACAGAGAACCAAACAATATAATTTATAATTTCCCAATGTGTCAATACAGAACGGTGAAACATTGACGGGTGCTATTCAATCCCAATAATGACAGCTCAGTCATACACAAACATAAGAACGACAGTTGCATGTTTGTACAAATATCGATCTTATCCGGGAAATTCTCCTCCTTGCAAAAAAAAAGAACTCCACGCGCCAGGCGGCTGGATTTTTCAAGGGCGCTTATTGAGATAAAACTAGCAAAAGAATCAACTCATAGTGAAAGCTGGCGTCACCGAGTGCTACAGTGTCGGGATGAAATTCCTTAACCAGTCACCATAGAATATTGAACGTAAAGCTCTAATCTTGTTAAGCCCGCAAAATTCGATTTGCATTGGGTGTGTGTGTGTGTGTGTGTGTGTGTGTGTGTGTGTGTGTTGGGGGGGGTTCTTGTTTTTTGTTTTAGTTTTTATTCGGGTTTTTTGGGGGAGGGGTTTTTTTTTTTTTTTTTTTTTTTTTTGTTTTTTTTTTTTTTGTTTGTTTGTTTTTTGTTTTTTTGTTTTTGGTTGTTTTTTTTGTATAAATGGTTTCCAATTAAGGATTTGAATGTAATTTCAAACTTTACTTCGTGAATATCAATTCGTAAGTGGACTTGAATTATGGAGCATGTAGAAATCATCATGTGAATAACAGGTACAAAGTGGCATGCTTTAACCGCTAACCGACATTTTGCATAGAGATATTAGGAGTAAATTTTCTGATTCGTTGCGACAATATTGTGAAGAAAACTAGAACCACATGATTAGAAACTGATAGCGGCCAGTAATATCTGTGACACGTATTCAGTTCTGAGCAAAAATCGTCTTTTCGTTGTAGATAAAAAGGTAGAACGTCGAAAGTAGCTTAATTTCTGTCATTGTATTTCCTAAATAAAGCAACCTTAAACGTCCATATATGTCTTTTTCATCTCTGTTAATAAAGCAGGTATTCTCAAAATTTTTACCACGATTTACTTGAAGGGAAACGGTAAAGCAGGTGCCATTTAAAAGTACCAGTTGCTGGCCACTGTTTGTCGAGATGTACGTAAATGTCCTTTGCACTTCATCCATCATTCACTTTATCAGTGCAAATGCTGACGGTAAACATCGGTTTTGCTCACGTTAGAAATGTACAAGTCTGTGCAGATACTTTCTCTGCTACAAACTTAATATCGATTAGCAACCACCCGTGTGCTTCATTTCAGTCCAGGCTACAGTTGCAAGGTCCGACCTGTCATTGATTTTCCACTCACTTGCTAAGAGTTGTATGGCCCAGCAAGGCATTCAGGAAACCCGGCCATCATTGTTCACAAATTCTGGACTTTTTAGGCGAGCACAGCATAAAAGCTTGGGAGTCGTTTCACATGACCCAGACTACTACCATGTTTGCATGGCCACAAAGACTTTCACTTGTCGGCTGAATGACGACATAAGTACACAGTGCCAGAAACAGGCCTAATATGATCAGAGGGTTCCCAGCATTTTCTTGACTTCGTGGGTAGTGCTTCAGACAAGGCTTCATTTTTAATACAAAATTCAAGTACAAGATCAAAGATAGAGTGCCGATCTACTCAATGGCTGGCTTGTACCGTGATTCTATGATCACGCTCAATTTATTAGAAAATGCTCTTTAATAAAATTATTTAGAATTGAAACACGCTCTCTATGAAAGGTAAAATGCTGTGTTGGATAGGAACCGATAGTGTGTGTATTGAAGAGACGACAACAATGTGATCATGATCCTTGGTATCTTAAGCTATTGTCGTCTCCTTAAAATATGTCAGAATAACTCACAACAAAGCGACAAACATTTTAGTTTAGAATCTGAATAAAATTGTGATAGAGACCCTACGACCGCGTATGGGTAGTCAAGCGCATGCGTCAGAATGTTCCAGGATAGCTGCAGCACCAAAAATGGTTCTAGAATAGTTTCGTATGACCATCTTAGCGTCGAAAGGGTTAACTAACGTTTTGTTGTCTGACTTTTGACCAAATAGCACGAACTATGCTCTAGAGTTTGCAGAATGTATATTCATCAAGTCGTATGTGTACATCCGTCGAAACAGAAGACGTAGACGTGCAATTTAGATTTGTTTGTCCGGGGATAACATCAGAGAGGAGACATTGTTGGTAGACATGTAGTCAGTCCGAACGGTGGCAGATCGATGGTAAAACATGCAAATATGTTCAGCAATATGTGGCATTAGGACATGTGGCACGACACGAAGTCATACGCAGATGATCAACATGCTGAATACCAACAACAGGAATCTCAATAATACACAGGAAAATATATATAGTCACGAAAAAGACTCACACAAGAAAAGAAGATCATACTGTTCCTGTGCTCCGCTCACTGCAATCTCCTACTTCTGCAAGTGCAGACTTTACTACTCTATACATTTACTGTATTTGGGTTTACCAACAGTTGACGAAAGGTTTGATATTGCCAAGATATAAACCGATGTGTCTATATTACCTTTCAAGGCCACTCATTGTCAAAATCAAAACAGCCAAAAGAAACGCTATTGATACTTCGCTATTGATGTGTACATGTGATATTAACGATGGGCTTAAGATCCACCATTATCAAGATATAAGCCAATATGTCATTTCGACCTTTCAAAGTCACTCAAAGTCAAAATTAATTACGCCAAAATTATCTCTAAATTTACTTTTCCCAATGTGTTTCAGTAACCAAGGTGCTGGCATACGTTACCAAAACAAAAGCCAACATGTGAAATTTACTGACTCAAGAAAAAAATAAAGGAAGAAAAAGCTAAAACTTTACGAGACAGTTTGCATGCATCTCTGTCAGAGGATGCAATATGATTGTAACTGCATCACCAATCATCATCATCATCATCATCATCATCATCATCATCATCATCATCATCATCATCATCATCATCATCATCATCATCATCATCTCCTTTGCAACTTTGGTGAAGGTTTACCTGGGCTACACCTATAATAATAATAAGAAGAAGAATAATAATAATAAGAAGAAGAAGAAGAAGAAGAAGAAGAAGAAGAAGAAGAATATTATTATTATGATTTTTATTATTATTTATTTATTTATTTATTTATTTATTTATTTATTTATTTATTTATTTATTTATTTATTTATTTATTTATTTATTTATTTATTTATTTATTTATTCATTCATTCATTTATTCATTCAGTCATTCATTCATTTATTAATGAATTTTTTTATTGGATACTCGACCCCTTTACAGCGGCGGCACCAGACACTTGCGGTAAGCCTCTGGTGTGTCCAAGAAAATAAAAGCTCAATACAAACATACAAACAGGTATAAAACTGAAAAATTAAAATAACTCGCTGGTCGGTCTTGGCTTGTCCGCCTAGAACATGAGCTTCACAGTCCACAAATCCTATCGAACAAAGCCCCAACGCTGTTGTCAAATATGTATCCATGGTCTCCTAAAAACAAAGTTTCGTTAAAATCGATGACCCCCAGTAACGATTCGATAATTCTTCATGTCCCTGGTTCTGAAGATCGGTTTCCAATTTACTATAACATGCCTTCATAGCTATACATGCATTGTATTGCTTGTGTTATCCCATGCCGACACATGGCTGCAAAGCTTGATATTCGTTCAATATGCTATATCTGGGTTAGTTCTAAAATCGCCTCAAGGTGGTGCTGCCCATCCTGTTCATGGTTGACGGCTGACAGCTTGTGCTCACTTCCCATGACCCGCACGTTTTCTCCATAGATTAACAAGGGGAATTAGCAGGTATAAATAACCTCTCCATATGTTGTTAAACAAGCATTAAACTTTCATTTTATCACACCTGGGTGTATTTGAAGGATAACAATGTGTACTTCAGGTAGATTAGAAGATGATAATTTCAAAAATCGTCCTCATATGCAGGGTGCAACTTTCAGGTTCACTGTAGTGTAATGGGCTTTGCTGGCCCACCTGACCTCAAATGGCATGGGTTGCTAGGTGTCACAAACATGCATCACGGGAAGAAAAGGCTGTGTGTCACGGAATTCTATGCAGTATTTTTATAAAAGAAGTCGCGTATAGACAAGCCATGCATTCCTTACTGTCCTCATCACTTTTAACATTTTAAGTGCCAAATTGTGGATTGAGTCAACAGCTTTTCTCGGCGCGCTTTGGCGCATTTTGCCCAACAGCGCCGAGAAAAGCTGTTGAACTGGTATAATTTATCTGGATCTATAGGCATGCTGGTACTTGAGTGACAGTCTTCTTCTTCTTTTTTTTTTTTTTTTTTTTAAGGAATACGAATCTGAGACCTTTATGATAATTCAGACTAGTTTGACTTGAGTAGATCGACTTTAGGCGTGATCGGCACTGAAAGAGTTAATTACATTATGGGTAGCAAAGTTTTCTTGAAAACATATTATGAACACACAGAAGTCACATTTCGTCAATGGATATATTTGTCTAATGATTCTATGCAAAATATACTGTTGCCTAGGAACAAGAACACTCGATTGATATTGTCGCCTAATGGTAAAAGGCACCGAAGTGTCATCTAGTCATATATTTAGTGTTTTATTCAATTGTGGCGTTTGAATCTTCTGATTATTTGCTGTGAATTCCCATTACAGCTCATGAGAACTGAATTATGTGAGACCGACGATATCATATGGTGAGTCGATACAATAAAATAGTATTTTGAATGATGCATTTTCGGTGGAGACCAATGGAGCTATAACCGTTTACGCCTGTTTCAGAATACACTCTCACAGTCTCGCCCCTCGCCCTTCAAAATGATTTAACGTGAATGTGGATCAACTTTGATATTAATGGTAAACCTTGTAATTTGAACGACAAAACCATTGTAGCATGTAGTTCAAATGCATGTGAAAGCAATTCTCCAATATTTCGAAAGTAGGAAAAGCTGTCTTGGGAACCAAATCTAATCTGCTGTCTTCGCGTAATGGTCACAAGATGGCAGAAAATGTCCGTGACCATGCTTACCTGGGTATCTTTTTATTGTGGTTCATCAAGACAGCAAAAGGAAAAACCTTTCATGACCATATTTGCTCAAATGATAAATTAAACCGTGTGCACAACACAACTAACATTCAGGTTTATCGCCAGCGTAACAGGGAATTCAAACTATAGACGATCAAAGGATTTTTTTTTTTAAATAACATGCTCTGGGAGCTACAGGCTTGGAAATTGCAGTAGGGTTATACCTGTAGTTGTACACATTATAGAAGTGATAATGAAGTGTCTAGATTTGATATCTGCATGATAAAATAATTACTACACCGCAGTTTAGTTACTGTCAGAGCACGTTAAAAAGGTGCTACATGATTAAAATCTGTACTGTGAATCAGAAATCGGTCTCACGGTAATGTTGCTTCAAGGTACCTGTCACGGCACAGCGTGATCGAGTTCAGGAGAGAGGTCCAGGCCTGCGCCACGTTTTATGAGGCTTTGTAACTCGTTCCAAGCTCTTGTAACGTGTGAAATCAGGGAGGTGGATCCGACATGCATGATCCTGGTGAAATAGACCTCGGTGTCGCAGCATGCGTTTTGACATGTTCTGGTACCTGTTTTCTTTTTGTTTTTCTTCACTTCCGGTAGGGTTGTTATGAAGGCCGGCGCCAGTATAAAATGATCTGTGTGCAGCACGAACGTTTGTGCTTGGGGCACGGCTTGCTGTTCGCGTTACAAATTGAGTAAAATTTGGCCACTCGCGCCTAAATAATGCGGGTTCATGATACGGAGGATCTATAAGCTAATTATCTTGTGATAAAGCTTAAGGAGTCACGCGCTGGTGCACGCATGTTTTTTTTAACGCGGTCATGGAGGAATGAAGACGGCGCATGCGCAGATTTTTCGTCTATAATTATGGGAAAAGTCTATCAACGTCGCTTTCAAAGCAGCAGGGGTTGTTCACGTGAAAAACACCATTTTCTCTCTTTCCGGTAGCGTGATCACGAGCGAGGTCCTGACCTTTTGAACACAAGGTCTGCTTATTTCTGCAAGAGGCACTTGATTACAGATCTGTCATACATCAAGGACTTGGTTTGGTAGATGTGAGATATAATAATTATGATTCAATATATTCTCAACAGCAGTGAAGTTTTTAAAAAATGACGATATTTCAGTTTTGTGGCTTTCTCGCTGCACCTACGCTAAAAAAATGATAGATGACACTCAGTCAGTACATGCTACCAGTTACTCTTTTTGAACGCAATGGAAAGCTAAGGCCATTGACTGTTGGAAAATTAAGTTTTCATCCCCGCTTAAACCAGACTTTTCATGAATGGAGAAATTTGCAGCCTCCTATAATCTACAACTTCCTTTCAGTTCGTTTTAGTGTACCTGGTTCATTCGGGCTAGGTTGCCATGATTGAAACTAAATGCACCTTTCTCCTGGCAAAATTTTAAGAGAATTAACCGATAGTAAGCACTTGATGTTGATCATTTACTTCACCCACCAAGCCACACTTAATAATTTCGTCGCAGTGCAATGCTGGCTTTGGAAAAGACAAGCATGCAAGAAAGCTTTCTATTGCGTATTGCTGCATTTCAACTATTTTGTTCAAGAGGATGCAACAAATGCTTACTTCCTTTAAGAGGATGCAACAAATACCTGCGTCCATTCATCGAACTTAGCTTTAGTTAGGGAAAAAGGCTTATTCATTGCAGGTAGTTCTAAACGCGTTGTTATGCAATTTTATTAGCATTGAAACGCCCATTCACTTGTCAATTGGCAAAAAAATATTGCTGTGTAGGAACGCTGATACCTTATGTAAAATATAAAGAATGCCGGTGTAGGTTTGACGGGTTGCCAAGGTATCACCACTACAGAAAATTGGCAATCAACTGTGAGCCACTTGCATTGAATTAAAAAAAAATATATATTAAAAATACTATTTGCACTTGAAAGACTTATACTGAGTGTGCTTTTGACTTTTCCACTTAAAATTCTTTTGTCCATGTCATCCCTAGGTAGGGCATTTTTAGCCACACAGTGTTATAAAGTAGACCAGAAACCTCATCCGTTACTGCACAATTCACATCGTTTATGGAATCACCTTTTACAGTACAAAATATCAAATTTACCTTAAAATGTGAAATCATAATGTGATGCCATACACGGAACTCCTCCAAACTTTACGTGCCTGCATAGGTCACATAGATTTTTGGGGCAGATAAAATACAGCACAGTTGAGCTTGAACTGCCAGATTTATGTAGCTTGGAAAAAGCTGAGGAATCAGCTACAGGATATGACGTCTCCAGATGGCAGTCTCGCAGTTAATGATTATTAGATGCTTAAGACAATGGGTAAATCCTGTTGAATGTATAATTTACTCAATGCATTTGAAAAGGAAACAGCCATTTTGTGAAGGTACATAGATGCAATGTGTTTCCATGATAGTGGGTTACATGTCGTTTATAGATTTGAGACTTGCTTCTTATTGCATATTGCAGAGTGGCAAATACATTTTCAAATATCGTTTTAAATTATACATCAGCAATGAGAGCAATGAGCCATCTTTGCTCGCAAAGGAGCAAACAAGAATTTTTTCCCGGCAAATTCAGTTACATCTAATGAAAAGCCTTACCCTTTGTTATATAAAGAATCCGACGTTATATATATATTGAAATTGCTCATTTCCCTGCCCGTTGCAGTTCTTTCACATGTTGGCTGGGCTAAGATAAAAGCTATGCGTGCAACACAAGTGGCTGAGGGCCTTGTTCGACAAAACTAATATTGAAATTCACCAAGTAATCTCAATCAATAAATGCTGGATACAAAAGAAGGATATGCATATAAGTATCGTTCAGTACTGATCCATACGCTATGAACAGAACATTGTGTGAATAGGGGATACCAGAGCCACCAAAATATGCAAAAGTTCATAATTAATGAATTCGTTTGGTAAGGCCGAAGAAATTGATAAAGAAAATGTACGTCCTTCTCTGGCAATAGGTTTGGCTTGTATTTTTTTTCTTTAGGACAAATGAGAACAAAGTTTGTCATTAAAGCATGTTGTATTTAAGCAGGCAAAGCTAGGTATAAATTTACAGCGATTGGAAAAAAAATGTTTATAGCTAGCCTCTGGGATTAGGATCATTTTGTAACTTTTCGATTAGTCAACATACTAATTTATCCGTGACCTTCAAATAAAATTTATCATGATTATCACCACCACCACCACCACCACCATCACCATCACCATCATCATCATCATCAGCAGCAGCAGCAGCAGCAGCAGCAGCAGCAGCAGCAGCAGCAGTACCAGCAGCAGCACCACCACCACCACCACCACCACCACCTCCACCACCACCACCACCATCACCATCATCATCATCATCATCATCATCATCATCATCATCATCATCATCATCATCATCATCATCATCATCATCATCATCATATAAGTTCTGATGACTAGGAGACTAATGTAGCGCAAAAATGACGCAGTGTTGGGCTGGTATGGCTAACTCGGTCAAACATCTGGCTTTTATTTTACATTCGAATCAACGCTTTAGTTTGCGTGTAGGAGATTTAGGCTAATAAAAAATAATACTGGGATTCCATTTAATTAAAATTATTACCCCCGGCCACTTTTGTAGCCAGGGTAATGAAAAAAATCTCTTGGAGCAATCTGACAAAAAAAAAAAAACAAAAACAAAAAACAAAAAATAAAAAAACTAACAAAAATAAAAAACAGCAAAAAACAAAAAATACGAAAAAAAACAAAAACAAAGACACCCCCCAAAACACACACACACACACACACACACACACACACACACACACGAAAACAAAAACAGATATTGTTCAACTCAAATGGATTCAAAGATATTATGCATTATGAAGTATGCAAAAATGGAAATATAACGGCCTTTCTAATATTTTAAGCATATAAAAATTAATGTTAAGTGCTTTAAGTCTCATTTGCATTACAACTGATCGATTTCTTCTTTTATCTCATTCTTCATTTGGGAGTTCATGGAAAATTGCATCAACGCAAACTGAAACAGAGACGATCCAGACCTGACAGTAAATTTAATGCATGGTTCCCCAGAGCAATGTGAGTGATTTTACGCAATATACACTGAAAACCATCCATTAATACATTATCAGAGTGGGATATATAAAGAATTACTTGTAACTATATAATGAATCAATTCACACAGTCTATCGGGCAGGTACACGCCCATCTGTCGTCCTCTCCTGAAGGACCAGCGGGCTTGGGTCTGTGAGATAGTGTCAATGGGCTGATAGTAATTATGTCTGTGTGCCAACACAGACATATTGTTTTTCTAGAAATTCTTTATTTCTTTCTTTTTTCTTTATTTATTTCTTTCGTTCTTTCTTTCTTTCTTTCTTTCTTTCTTTCTTTCTTTCTTTCTTTCTTTCTTTCCTTCTTTCTTTGTCTCTTTCTTTCTTTACAGGCAAATTTTTATACTGAAAGGTCATGCTTTTCAAAATTATGCAAATGGGGGCTAATTAAAGTTTTAAATCTTCAATATATTATACTGTAGTAGGTGTGGTTCCGAGTGTATAGGAGCTTGATCATAGCAAGATTAAGGTCATCTCAAATATCAAGGTCATGTCTAGGTCAAAGGTCATGTCAAGGCCGAAATGCCCTTTTTAAAGTCAAGGTTCACTTCAGGTAGAAGTCATCTCAAGTTCAAAGGTCATTTCAAGGTCAAAGGCCACTTTCGATGGTTGCTCTCTTCTAGCCAAAACTTGGGCAATTTTTATCCAATTTTGAACATCTTGGGCTCAAATTGTAGATATGGTAACACTGCACATTTTTGAAACTTACATGTGGCCTCTAAAGGTCAAATGTCAAGGTCATTTGGACCTTTGAAAGTTTCATCCAGTCAAAACTTTGGCCAATTTCCATCCAATTCTAATCATGTTGGACTCAAATTGTAGGTATTGCAACACTGCACATTTTTATAGAAGATGTAACCTCAAAAGGGCAAAGGTTAACGTCATTTGGCCCTTTGAAAGTTTCATCTTGCCACAACTTGGTCAATTTTCATCCGATTTGGATCATGCTGGGCTTAAATTGTGGATATTGTAACACTGTGCAATTTACATGTGACATGTAGAGGTCAAAGGTCAATGTCATTCGGACTTTGAAATTTGCATCCAGCCATAAGCTTAATGTAATGTGAGGTACCAAAGGGTAAAGGTTGTAGCATTTAAGATTTACAACTTTTGAAGGCACATAGACAGATTTGCATTGAATTAAATCTTCTTTTCTAGTTATGGTGTATCGTCCGTGTGTATCACTTTGTCACTTGTTAAGAAGGTTCACATCATTTTGTGGTATTCTTGAAAGTCGTTCTTTGCCGCTACCAAATGTGAATGTCCCATCTTGTCGAGTATTAAGATCTGGAATGTTTTGTGTTCTTGAAAGTCGTTCTTTGACGCCACCAAGTGTGAATGTACTTACTTGTGAAGTACTAAACTCTGAAATATTTTTTTCTGTTTGCTGCACTGGGGTGTTGGTGTTTGTATCATGCTGATTGCCTTGAACACTTTTTACGTTACGGCGTGTTTACCGCAGTGTATCTTGGGGGATGACCGCGGACAAGGTCGAAGCGGCGCATATAGTATAATACCGTTGTGGTCGCAGTATGACTGATGTCCTCGTAATATTAGATGAAAACTGCGTCCCCGGTGCAAAACTGCCTTCTGCAATATTATAGTAGAAGCCAACTCTAACGAAGAGCTACATCTGTGGCCTGCCAATGAAAAAATGGGCCGATACTTTTAAATAACATATATATATATATATATATATATATATATATATATATATATATATATATATATATATATATATATATATATATATATATATATATATATATATAATCTCGAACATCGCTCCATATTTCGTGTTACTTAGGTATATCAATATTCGTGATCTCGTTTACACGGAAAACAAAACAACTATTCATGACACCAACAGTAAATGTTGGTAAGATCTCTGGGTAGCCATGGACACCCGGTTAATTTAGATTTATCGCTGTGTCGTTGCGATACATGCTTTTTATCACAGTTTGTTCCCAGGAAATCATTATCTGCCGTGCCCTGTGGGTTGCAGGAGACAGCTATAACTGAGGCTGAGCACGCAGTGAAAACAAATAGCCCTATTACCACAGATGACTAAGATAAAGTCACGAGTTCGCATAACGCAGTGGCTTGTCATAAGTCACTGCCTTACACAGCTCAAGATGAGACTTATTAACTTGTTCTCAACTTAAGTGAAAGATGTACTTGAAGTAAAATTAGCTACTAAGTTTTAGATTACCTTTATATGCCTCGCAGAGAAAAATGATGGAAATGGCCAACTAGTGACTACCATGGTCACTGACAGAGGAGATCTTGAGAAGAACGTGTTTCTTGCTTATACGCCTGGATCAGTATCAATTACTTCTGTGGTATTGTCAGCTTCAGGTAACTCATTTTTTTCCTTTTCTCAAAGTATAGATTAAGCTTGACTCACTCTTTTAGAGCTTAAGTGAAATATTTATCTACTGCTACAAAGTTGATCGTTGGTGGCATACCTGAATATTAACTGGAAAAAAAATTAAGCCAGATGGAAAGTGACAGAGAAGAACGTCTAAGACTCAGAGTAGCGAGTGTCCGTGAGCGTGGCAGTCTGTGTCTAAGTCCATACGTCCTTCCAATTCGATATCTCTAGAGCCGCTTCAAACAATGATGAAGATATATTCAGCACAGTAGCATGGCGTAACTTCCATGTGCAACCGGGATTATAGGTAAGTTTAACTTATTTAGAAGGTCATAGGAGCCAGAAACATGGTTTGGGGGAGCCTCTCTTGTTTAATTAAATCTAGGATATCTTTACACCAAAGAAACATTCTATATAGGATATCTTTACACCAAAGAAACATTCTATATAGGATATCTTTACACCAAAGAAACGTTCTATATAGAATATCTTTACACCAAAGAAACATTCTATTACAACTCGATACATGCATTGTTTTTGGTAATATCGACATATTTTGAAGGTCACAGGACCAACAAATGTATTCGTGTTATGTGTCACTCATGTTCCAAGAACTGATGGAGCTTTAGTTTTGAAATTTACGCCATGCAACAATCTTATCAGAATTTCATAAAAGTATTATTTTGGCCAACCTCAATCTATATCCAGAATGCCAGGAGTAACATACATTGACATGTTGTAGCGCCATGCCATTCATTCTGTTTACCCGTAATGGCAAACCAACAAACTGACTAATATTTCACCGCTTACGTACATTATTCAAAGAAGAAAAGGACTGATACTGCACAGTATCCCCAAACAAAACATCACCAAACTAGAAAAGATGATTTGCTGCATAGCAAATCAGTGTGTGAGTCTTCAAAGCATATTGGTATGGCAATGTACATCTATTCCATAACACAGGAGTAGAATTTAGAATGGCATCTCTATCTATCGTAGCTTTGAAGTTATTCACAATTTTAAATTTCTGCTGGTGCTACTTAGCATTATTTGAATTGCTACAATTTTTGTTTTTGATTCATTAGGTGCGCAATGGTCAACAACCCCCTAGTAGAATTGGAATGACATCTCTATCTATTAAAGTGTTGAAGATATTCAAGATTTAATTTTTCGAATCCTGTTACTTAGCATAATATGAATTGCTAAAACTTTTGTTTTAGATTCATTACATGCGTTATGGTCAATAACCCGCTAGTACAAGCTGAAATGACGTCTCTATCTATAGTAGTTTTGAAGATATTCAAGTTTTAAAATTTCAAAGGCTGCTAAATAGCATGATTTAAATTGCTACAATTTTCGTTTCACATTCATTAGATGTGCTATGGTCAATAACCGCCTAGTAAAAGTTTGAATGATATTGCTATCTATCATACTTTTGAAGATATTCAAGATTTAAAACTTCAAATGCCCCCTAATTTGCATAATTTTAAACATCTTTATTCATCCGTATAAAAAAGGTTAAACTCCTTCTATAGAGGTACAATCATGCCACGTTTGGAGTTTCTATGTATAAAAGTGTCATAGAAAAGTGTCGGACAAATTCACTGGTTAAGAAAGAAAGAAAGAAAGAAAGAAAGAAAGAAAGAAAGAAAGAAAGAAAGAAAGAACAGAAAAGTGTGTGTTAACACACACACTTTAATGATAATGTAAGACCTGTTATACATGGTGATAGCTGGTTTTAGAAGAACAACATTAACTTAGCCATAAACAAAGCAATCGGCCAATTTCAAAAGTCAATTTGTGCATTCGCCCACTGAGACTCTCTTGTATCTTGTCCATATATCATCAGTATATGTATGTATATATATATATATTAGGTCTTGCACATGGTAAAAGATATTTCCAGTTGGTGAGGCAGCCAGTATCTCAGCGACATTAGGAGTAACGTTCTGCGATACAACCACCAGTCGCCAATGGTCTTTAAGTCTATCAGCTCCAGGACCTAAAATTGATACATTTAATCACCAAAACAGCTATTAATGAATCACGTGTAATCAATATGGCAGATTGTGTTTTTATTGAAACGGACAGCTATTAATTATATATCCTTTTCATGTAAAAGTTGCTTATAGTCTATTATAGTCACCAAAGAACGCTTCTGACAAGAACCTTATAGACCAAACTGGTTTTGATCCCAATATCCAGACCAAATAGACATTTTCCAGCCATATACTTTGAATAGCGATCATTTTGCTTTCTAATTTGTCATATCATCTTTTACTTTTGTGTACCTCGACCGTCATTTTCAATATTGTCACTGAGTGTGTTTGTTCTTTTGCTTTCAAACGGTCTCTTCGCTGATTATAACGCTGCAAATATATACAGAAGAAGTCAAGCTTTTCACTAGATTATATGAAGTTATACGACAAATTAGTTTTAGTGGCCAATATGCCCTGAAGAAATCATCGATTGCGATTGTCAGTTTTAGAAACTGGAGACCTGAAATTGTAACGATCATATTTCCTATGGGAATGACTTGCAGGCAAGTATCCCAATGCTAACCACAAAGAAAGCAGGATTCATATGAATTGTTATAATGTTTCCAGATCCAAATTCCTTGTAAAAAGACCAGGACTTTTCGTTCAAATACCAGCATTTCGGTAGTTCCGGAAAATGCTAGGGCAGACCAGAGCTGTTGAAAAAGTCGGCAGCTTGGCACTCAAGTATAGGTTAAGAATAGCTCACACTTCTCCTACAGGAGTCTATTAAAAAACTAATACTTGTATCGAATGAAAACAATAATCATTAGCTGCAGTAAATTGCCAACACACCAGGATATTACTTTGTAGCATCAAACCATGATGGGGGAAAATTTCATTCTCAACCATTGAAAGTCATGATAAATTATTCTTCGGAATGATCTTCACGAGCATTCGAACGAATTTCCACGCTTTATAAAATCCCATCTCTGTTCTGTTGATATCTGTGGTACAAATACGTCATTAACAACCCATGTGTCATTCAGCTATCGTGAATACAATTTATTTATTTGTTTATTTATTTATTTATTTATTTATTTATTTATTTATTTATTTATTTATTTATTTATTTATTTATTTATTTATTTATTTATTTTTTGTTTGTTTGTTTGTTTGTTTGTTTGTTTGTTTGTTTGTTTGTTTGTTCGTTTGTTTATTTATTCAATCATTCATTAATTATCCTGGATTTCTTTTAAACATGCTTTTATTTCACGATTGAAAAAGGAGCATTTCTTTATTTTTTTAATTTTTTTTTTTTACTGAAGAATCTGTAACAGTATAAGAGCAATCAATCAAATGAATATTGGTAAGACATTTGCCTTTAGCCCTGTAAAAGCCGAAAATGTACAGAAAATCATGTCTACACGTAATGTAAAGAAGGCAGTAGGTTTTGATCACATTGGTCATAAATTCATTAAACCTGCCGCGGACCTTCTAGCACCATCGTTTACAACTATAGTAAACCATGGTGTTCAAACCTCCTCCTTTCCACAGGATATGAAATTTGGTGAAGTGAACCCTCAGTATAAAAGGGAGACAATCTATCAAAAATAAATTTTAGGCCTGTAAATATACTCCCTTGTCTGTCAAAGTGATGGAAAGAATTGTATGTGATCAACTTGTTCCATATTTTGATTCCATCTTCTCGAAATACCTCTCTGCCTTTAGGAAAGGATACAGCTGCCAATCTTTTTTAATACGCCTCATTGAAGACTGGCGCTCAGCCCTTGACCATTGAAAATATGTAGGTGCTGTACTAATGGACCATTCGATGCCTTGCCCCATGGCCTGCTACTGGCCAAGTGCAGAGCTTATGGACTAAGTGAGCAAGCTGCTGCCTTCCTCCAGAGTTATCTCTCTAACCGGAAACAGAGAGTAAAGATTGGCTCAGTCCGAAGTAACTGGATGTCTGTTATAAGAGGAGTACCACAAGGATCAATACTCGGGCCCCTATTATTTAATGTGTTCCTAAACGATTTATTCCATATTGTGAAGGATTGCAAATTATATAATTTTGCAGATGATATTACTATAAGCGATGTAGCCAGCGACAAAGAAACTTTATCTGCAAAGCTGAGAAACGGCTCAATATTATCAATAAACTGGTTTAGCTCAAACAAAATGACGGCCAATCCAGAAAAGTTTAAAGGAATTATCATCTCCCCGACTTTAGAAGACTGTTCCAACACTTATTTAGAATTACCTGGTGTGCAAATAAAATGCGACCAAAATGTGAAATTACTTGGTGTGCTTTTAGATGACAATCTTTCTTTTAGCTCCCATATATCCAACGTGTATTAGAAGGCTGCAAGACAAATAAATGCATATAGCAGAATATCACACCTTTTAGACTTTCAAACCAGGAAACAGGTTTTTTACGCTTTTATCAAATCAAATTTTACATACTGTCCACTAGTATGGTGCTTGTGCTCAGAGACAGACTACAAGAGGCTTGAAAAACTTCAACTGAGAGCACTGAGATATTTGTATAGAGACTTCAAGTCTCCATACGAGGATCTATTGAAGAGAGATGGTATCCCATCTCTCCGTCTGTGCCATCTCCGCGCATTGGCTATTGAGGTTTTTAAGGTCATCCATAACATTGCACCAGAGTATCTTACTGACCTGTTCAATATAAAAAGCTCAGTAGCCCATCTGAGAGGCGGTGCGACTCTCTCCCTTCCAACTTTTAATCGAATTCGTTTTGGAAAGAGATCACTTCGTTACAAAGGTGCTTATGTATGGAACCATTTGCCACACGGAATTAGAAACACCGTGTCTCTAAATGAATTCAAGTCACTACTCAAGATGTGGAATGGAATAGATTGTAGGTGCGTAATGTGTCGAAGTTAAATTCAGACCCATTGTTACTGTAGACCCGGGGCTGCGTCAAGCCACCCTTGGCTACAGGCTCTGGTATCCTCTTCACACATCTCTCATATTTTACTGGTGTTTATTTAAAGTTATCAGTTTACTGAGGGTAAAAATATTTCTGTAATAATTTAATCAATACTATTTTTGGTGCTTCATAAGGATATAATCTCAACCTCCAGGTTATATTCATTATTTTAGCTATCTCGATGTTACATGACTGTGTAGTTATATTTATATATGTGACGGCAAGGAGCCATGGCTCATGTTTTATACTTGTTGTAAACCCGTCTTGAAATAAACTTACTTACTTACTTATTAGTTTCCTAGGTTGTAGTTACCAATTATGTAAACACCCGCCAGTACTTTCGGACCTGTATCCATTGTCGGGGCAACCTGCTCCTCTAAGCTCCAGCTTTGACACCGTGGGGGCCCTTAGCTCCTGTACCCAGTGCTGCTACTTAATTCATAGTCCAGGGGCAACTTCACTGTCTGATACAATATTCCTATTAGGGGGAAAAAAATCTCAGGATCGCTTGTGGAAGGATTCTGTTCGAAGCAAATATGCTTGTCTGGGCCTGTGAAAATTGGAATGACAAGGCAAGGCACCACAGCACCATGTGCTTTATGGAACCACATTAGGACCTACCCGGCCCGGCCAGGGCAAGGACGGCGAAAATATTGTTGGCAAAAATTAAAGCCGCTCACATCATAATTGTATCGGACAATGTTAAACTTGTTTTGTATGGTATGTGCATCCAGAATATTTCTTTCTTTCTTTCTTTCTTTCTTTCTTTCTTTCTTTCTTTCTTTCTTTCTTTCTTTCTTTCTTTCTTTCTTTCTTTCTTTCTTTCTTTCTTTCTTTCTTTCTTTCTTTCTTTCTTTCTTTCTTTTTTAGTCTATATTTACATATTTATTTAGCTAGTTAATGTTTATTATCTATTATTCAGTACTCACCCGTTTACCTACTTATTCACTTACTTGCTCGGTCTGTAAGTCAGTCAGTCAATCAAAAGTCTACTTTCCGTTATGTCGCTGTCCTCAAAACTTCGCATGCGGGTTATTTGAATCACAAATGTGTATTCCAATTAGCATCGCAGGCTAGTAAGGTGTGATAATCCGATCTTTATTCATTATCATTTTATTTAACCCCCATTACTGGCAAATAAGAGCATATGTACACCTAAATATAAACCATACAAAACTCATATAAACTCAAACATATAATACTACCATTGCATTTGTGTCTTTTTGTCCAGAATTTCCTAGTAGTCATTACCTTATTCCGCAATCCGAGCTCTATACTCTCCAAAAGCTAACCTGTCACTGTCTAGCCCATATAAATATCAAACTACTATTGTCCATATTGCCCACGTTCTTCTGTAGAATTTTGACATAAGCTGTAATATCCCAAATAAATTAAAGGGTCTTCAGCGGGTAAATACCCGCAATGACATGACAGCCCGAAAGGGCAGCCAACATATTTTTATATAAGTGGTAAACATGCAAAATGATCTTTGTCAGTGGCGGCAATAAAGATGTGATTTAAGAAATTCTTCAGTTGGTCCTCTACCCGTTTCTACTTCCATGTCTAATCAAAATTGATCGACCATGGCTGAAAGATTATATCGAGAAAGTGGCCGTCGTGTGCCATTAGTTTGCAGTAAGGTCAGCTCAAACACAGTAGTTTATTTCAATTTGTCTCCAGTGGAGGGTTAACTTGGGCCGAGGAGAGGATATTTGCACAGTCACGATGTTCGGTGAGACAGCAAAGCCATAGCGAGGGTTGAAAGTTTTTATAGAGAAAGCGGCCGTCATGTGCCGTTATTTTGCAGTAAAGTCAACTCAAACAGAGCGTTTTATTTCTACTTGTCTCGAAGATTAACTTAGGCCGGGGAAACAGCGCAGCAACTTAAAACAAAGTTCAATAACGCATTGCCATGGTTGTTCGGTGACACAGTATAGGCCCTAGCCTCGCCTATTCTGTAATTGTTATCATGATATTTCGCTAGGTTCCAGGTGTCCGTTCTCTGAGTTTCCAGGGAAAACGATTGTCAAAGTACTTTTAAAATATGACTTACTGCCTTATCTTTAATCTGCCCGTTCGGTTGTGTTTGAAGCAGTTATCATTGTTCGTTACGAATTCAAATGCGACAGCTTTTTCCCAAGCATAATACCAGAACTTTTGACAATCTCTCACTTTAGTTACTTGGGGACACCAATAAACCTTAGGCCTAAAACTACGATGCGGCAAACATCGAGCCGCTTTTGCAGTACTGTGAAATGCTTCAGTCAGATTATTTACATAATTGTCGACAGATATTTGTAGCTCATCATTTGTTAACGCAATAACGCCAGTAATTGGACCAATGAACTGTAGTTTTTCTTGTAATATAAAGTTGTACTTTTCATTGTTTTGAAAACTTGACCAATTTGGAATAGGTAACCTCTTAATGTTATGGGATATATTGCTCACATTAAATGCATTAGATCCTGAAGTATTAACCTGTACAGTACGTCAACAACCAAGTTATTAGGGAGGTGGCCACGTACATTAAGTGCCTCCCCTGGTAAAAATAAACAGTTCTTAATACAGTGAAAACTCGTTATAATGACACCATCTGTTCCCCAAAAAATGTGCCAGATAACTAAAAATGTCACATCAATGGATCGAATAAGAAAAATATATAAAACTTTTTTCATGAAAGTTCTTCTCATTATATCTGAGTGTCATTATAATGAGGTTTTACTGTATCCTATACACCAGATGATGGCGTCAATGAGTAAACACCTTTCTTATGATTCAGATACGTGAATTTTGTAGTTTGATTATTCAAAAATTTTGCAACAGTAAAATTATTCGCCACCATAAAATCGTATAATATTGTGAGTGTCTATTATATCCCTTCGATGGGATACCATTTACTGTATAACTTATAACACTGTGGTAGCTAAGCATTCAGATCACCACGTATCTTAACCAGGGCCGTTATAGCATATCCATCCAGAACGGTCTGAAGGGAGTCCAGCGTGGACAAAAACAATTTGGTTTATTCAGGACAGCCGAGTTGTCCAAAAAGGGACCAGGTACACTTTTATAATTATCGAAACAATAGACCACGTGGTATCACTGACTACTATTGGGACTATTCTTTCACATGGAGCATCTAATTCCTGGAAACTTAAAGTTCTCTTTATTGACCATGTTCAAATTGGACACATGGGTGACTCATGGGTTGTTCTTACCACACTTGTACAGTGCACTTAAAAATGGATGTAAAAATAATACTTTTATTCACATTTTTGTTTTAAAGACTCATTGCACCTTCAATCGCCGCTTTCCATTCATTTCCGACACCCACAAGGCGCTACAGGTTAGTGACGTCACAAACGCAACACCGTTGGCTGACAGGGAAGACTGGCTAGGGAGCCATGGCTGTCAAGTGTCACTTGGTTTAAACATATTTTATTCACACTTCATCAACAGAATTAAAGTGCATGTAGAAATATTTATTTTCGTCCCTGTTTCTCCCCTCAGGATGGGTCGGTGTGTTGCTGTTAATTGTAGCAATACAAGTTCTACAGCTTGTTTAGAGACTTGAAATAACGGAGCGCGTGGACCCGTACGGTCAATATTTACAGGGACAAGTGGCAAGGCCCTGGCTACTGACATAACCTATGCAGCGAACACTTTGTGGAAAGTGACTTTGATTTGTAAAATATGACTATGTTAAGGATAAGTTTGACAAGAAAAATGCTACTGCTGTTGCCAAACGCGGGGGAACTGATCAAATTAGACATTACTCACAAAACCAGGAGCAGTGATTCATTATTTTTGGTACAGTATTTACAAATAATTTTCAGTCTGATTCTGATTTCAAAGCTTGCATCACAGTAAAGTATAGGTCTAGTAATTCTACGACTGTTACAGTGTATCACATAATTATCAATTGAAAGTCACAGTGACCACGCCGGTCTGGCATGTTGTTACAGAGTAACGTTGTAACAAAACTTTAGTATGTTTAACCATTTTGATTCAATTAATGGAAAAAATGGGTTTAAAACATGGACAAACAAGGACCGCTCTTGTTCCATGCCCAGGTCTACGGTTGAATAGTCTATAGCAGGGTTGAGTTAGCTGGCCTCTGTAATGTGTATGTCCAATTACTACCGTATATTGGGAGGTGTTTTATCGCATAACTACATTGCACT
Source organism: Hermodice carunculata (assembly GCA_964020975.1). NCBI lineage: Eukaryota > Metazoa > Annelida > Polychaeta > Eunicida > Amphinomidae > Hermodice > Hermodice carunculata. The sequence continues at coordinate 102,916,231 of OZ026616.1, read as the reverse complement.
TGTTTGGATCACAGGGGCAGCCAGCAGAATGGTAATCATCAGCCATGTTCCTGATTTTGACAGTATATGACCAGCTCTCAATAATAATCGAGTGTACAAAATTCCATCTCAATCTCATTGTGCCTTTGTCGTTAGTATGAACACAGATAATAATTCAGTCACAGGGAAATATTTACCACTGTTACATGATGGATATGATCTAAAACATATATCACAAACACCGGTAATGATGACTATGCATACCGAAACGTAAATTATTGCCCTCCAAGGGTCGCAAGGCTACTGCCGGGTAAGATTCTGATATTGAAAGCTATTCATAAATGCAAACTTCAATTTAATCATCCATAGACCACACAGATGGGAAGAGAAAACTGACTATTTGTTCAGACGTTTATATGCCGTAGGCGCAGGCCGATAGCTGTTTCCGTGAATGCTAGAATTTGAAACGCTACAAGACCTGGCCCATCCTGACGCAAATTTCAATTCAGTGCATTCATGCTTGTTCTTGTCAAATGAAATCCAGTATTTTTTAATAAGAAATATCTCTTTTGCAACGAAATGACATTGCTCAGACGACAAGTTGGGATCGTCCGGCTGTACCGCGGCTGCACTCCCTGCAGGATTGGTGATGGTTGGGTTCTGGGCGTCGCCTCATGTGTCTAATGATCTTTTCCTCTGCTGCTACAGCTTTTCTTATTAATTCTTCTTCATCCTCTTCAGACCACGCACGTGAAAAACTCAATTCAGACTCTCCAGAATCACTATGCTCTGCTCTATATGCCCTGACTCTTGGCAAACTAAAGGCATCCCGACTTATAACACGTGCACCATAGCCAGCGGCTTGTATTTGTGAGGTCACTAACACTTTCCCATATCGGGTCATGATCGGAGAAAATTCCCACGCTTTCATGACGCAAACGTGGGGCACTTTGGAGCTAAAAAAATAAAACGAAATTCGAAAATGAAATTTAACATTTTGGTTTTCAGATATCATTTCTAACCACCCTATACATCAACTTTCTAATTTGCGGTAACCATTCAATCAAGTTGACCTTTAACTGCTGGTCCAACTTACACAGTACAGCCGAACCACAGTAAGGACGCCCAGTAATGTAAAGATTAGCACCATCCATACTACTTTTCGTCAAAGTAACAAAATCACAGTGACCAGGGCAACTTAGACTCGTAGAAGCAGTCAACATTTTACCTGGGCCCTATGGAAGAACAGCTTTTAACTGTATAAATAAATAAATAAATAAATAAATAAATAAATAAATAAATAAATAAATAAATAAATAAATAAATAAATAAATAAATAAATAAATAAATAAATAAATAAATAAATAAATAAATAAATAAATAAATAAATAAATAAATAAATAAATAAATAAATAAATAAATAAATAAATAAATAAATAAATAAATGAATGAATGAATGAATGAATGAATGAATAAATAAATAAATAAATAAATAACTAGATAGATAGATAGATAGATAGATAGATAGATAGATAGATAGATAGATAGATAAATAAATAAATAAATAAATAAATAAATAAATAAATAAATAAATAAACTTTTCCTTATAGTCCACCTTGCGATGTATATTTCACCTTATCAATCTGTATGTGTTGTACATATAGAATCTTACATGGCAGTGAGTGAGTTACGATTTTTCTCTCACGAGGGATCGTTGTTGGTGGGGAAAATCACGAGTGACCGCAGGTCACGAGTGATTTTCCCCACCAACAACGATCCCGAGTGAGAGAAAAATCGTCACTCACTCACTGCCATGTAAGATTTTATTTATTCTATGTTTAATCGAGTATTTACCACAAAAATTGTCGCTCTTGTTGCTTAGGTGTCGCCATTTTGAATATACATGCACCGCGGGTGTAAACACATTATACCATTGCGCGCTTTAAATAAATCCGCATGCTCGAAATGTAAGACACTCAAAATGAAAATAACAAGACAATTCCACACCAGCAACGATCCCGAGTGAGAGAAAAATAGTAACTGGTGCCGTGTAAGATTTTGTGTATTCTGTGTTTGATTGGGTATTCATCGCGGAAAATTATACCCCAGGCCTACTTTCAACGCCGAACTCTGATGTGCCAGGTTTGTTTACGTTCGTCGTGGTTTGTCCACGTCACGCATTCACGTATGATACTATGATCAAACCTCGCTCGTGCACATTTGATTTTGTCTAACTGTCAATTGATGCATCACGTCACAATTTACCTGTAACAATGTTTAGGTCATGCGATCTACAGTGAGTTACTATTTCTGGATTTCACTCCAGAAAATGATAACTCACTGCCAAACATAGAATAAATAACAAATTTACGGTGGATGGCTCAATGTTTAAATCAGGAAAAAGTGAACTGATACTCTTAAATGGACCATAGTGAAAGCAACATTCTGGTTTGACAATATATATGACAAAAGGGCTGGGTGAACAGCCCATGCTCAGCTGATCTTGACATTCATCACACTTGCAGCTCTATGAACAGAGAAAGGATCAAGGTCACCAATGTTTTGAGTAAATCTGACCTTTATAGAAGAACACTAACATGTGCAACATTAAAGTTCAAGTAGTTCTCGAGTTGTAATGAAGAGAAAAATTCATGTATGTTGCACTGTGACCCCAGAAACGAGGTCAAGGTCATTCATGTACTGTCTAAGCATGACCTTCATACAGAAACATTAACATGTGCAGCATCACGGTACTAACTCAAAACAGATCTCAGGTTATCAAGTAAACAGTAAATTTCGTGTCAGTAATCCTGTGAATTAGTATTAGAATGCCCATTGACTTACATAGTAATCAATAGGAAAGCTGCATTGACCTATAAGTACCCGAATTGAAAATCCTTGAAAATCAGGAATCCAAAGCAGTGCCACCTGGGAAACAACTTTGTTTGACCCTTCCACAAGAACATATACATCACATTTCAGCTTAATCTGAGTGACGGTTCTGAGAACAATTGAAAAAAAGCAAAACCATACAATTTTTTTTTTTTAAATTTGAAAAAAAAATTGCAGCCCCACCTGGTGAACAAATTGGGAACTAGGTGTCCCTGGGAGTGTCTATGTACGATATCAAAGCAATTGGGTGAGCCGTTTTAGAGGAGAGAAGTTTTTAAGGTTTGCTCCAAAAAAGAACAAAAAGAAAATCAAAAAAATATAAAAAAAATCAATAGAGCGTGACCATTTGAATAAATTTGGTAGAGATCCACCCAATGCACATCCCGACCAAGTTTGAACTAAATCTGGCCAAAATTATTCAAGTTATAATCATTACAAGAAATTCCTATGTTAACCTTTCCTATTAAAACTTTTGAAAAGATATTAAAAATAAAATCATACAAAAATCCAAAATAAATTGGAACATTACCATTGGAAGAAACTTGTAAGACAGCCACCCAAGGTATATCCCCATCAAGTTTGAAGTAAATCTGGATAACGGTTTTGGAGAAGAAGTCGAAAATGTAAATTAGCATTAGAATGCCCATTGGCTTACATGGTAATCAATAGAAAAGATGCATTTACCGAAAAGGAGCCGAATTGAAAAAAATCGTTAAACATCAGGAATCTGCAGCATTCCCACATAGTGAAAGACATTGTTTCACCCTTCTACAAGGAACATATCGACCACGTTTAAGCTTAATCTGATTGACGGTTCTGTCGAAGAAGTCGAGAATAGCTATAACAAAAAAAAAAAAAAAAAAGTAGAAAAATTTGCAGCGCCACCTGGGGAACAAATTAAAAACAAGTAGTCCCTAGGTGTCTTCCTGTGTGATATCAAAGCAATTGGGTAAGCGGTTTCGGAGAAGAAGATCTTTTAACATTTTTCCAAAAAAAGAAGAAAAAAATCGTTAAAAATCCAAAAATCACTGGAGCATGACCATTGGAACAAAACTGGTAGAAACCCACCCAAAGTACATTGCCACTAAGTTTGAAATTAATCTGGATGACGGTTTTTTTGGAGAAGTCGAAAATGTGAATTAGCAATAGAATGTCCATTGACTTCCATAGTAATCAATAGGAAAGCTGCATTGACCGATAAGTACCCGAATTGAAAAAATCATTAAAAATCAGGAATCTGCAGCATTCCCACATAGTGACCAACGTTGTTTGACCCTTCTACAAGGAGCATATCCACCATGTTTCAGCTTAATCTGAGTGACGGTTCTGGCGGAGAGGTCGAGAATAGCTATAACACACAAAAATTCATAACAAAATAGAAAACATTGTAGCGCCACCTGGTGAACAAATTAAGAACTAAGAGTCCCATGGAGTGTTCCTGTATGATATCAAAGCAATTGGGTGAGCGGTTTCGCAGAAGAAGATTTTTTAAGATTTGCCTAAAAAAGAACAAATTCATTTAAAATCCGAAAATCACTGGACCGTGACCATTTGAAAAAACTTGGTAGAGACTTACCCAAGGCACATTCCCGCCAAGTTTGAAGGGGATCTGGCCAACGATTTTTGAGAAGAAGTCGAAAATGTGAATTGTGGACCGACCGACGACGGACCCCCATAAAACTTCAGCTGACTGACAAGTCAACTGAGCTAAAAAGCTTACAGAATCGGGAATATCATTTATATATGCAGAGAGGCAGAACTCGTCCTCTCACATAATCACTCTGTGCAAATAAGAAATAAATAAAGATTTTACCCAGGCACATCCTTGCGGTCACTGATCTAAGTCAATACATTGTAATACCATGAAAATACAATGAAAATGTTGCACCAGCCTAATCGTAGATGGCGGTAAAACAATGACGTCATCTTTTGTGATACCCGATTTAAGCACTTCTTATCGCAGTCGGGACGCCGCACGTGTAGAATATCTGTATGTGGTTTTGTTAGACTCAATGCATTTACATCCATAATTTACCTCCACAGCCAGTCGATATCAAAGATAGACGTATAAATGGAAAGCATATCAAGTGGCACATATCTTGTGCCTTCTAAAAGTAAGGTTTCTTGTATCATTGTTTCAATTATAGGATTTTACTCATCCGAGATTTGACCTATGCATACAAATGACGGCTGCTTTGTTTACAAAATACAGCATGTTTAACTGCTCGGCTTACCGTCATACCGATTACAGGGCATTTTGGGTAATGTAGCTATTACTTCCACACAATCATCCTATAAAGCTTATTTTAATGCAAAATTGCTTCGTATGGTGATACTGTTATTTTTGTAATTGAAATAAATAAAGGGTGCGAGTAAAAAATAAACGAATATATATATATATACTTATTTCCGTAATGATGTGTATTGTGATTTTAGTTGCGATTTAGAATAAACAATGAAATGCATGTTAAAAGTATATGTCCAGTAAAATGAGAAAACTAGGTGAGTCCGGAGTCTGCTACACCAGACTACCTGAGTAGACATCCGCATCACACAAGCCCGAAGGGCGCGTGTGATGCGGATGTCACGAAGGTAGTCTGGTGTAGCAGACTCCGGACGAGCCTAGTTTTCTTTTTATCCCGTACTTAAGTACTATCAATTTTCATTTTTCATTGTAAATTAAAAAAAAACTACTATTTATAATTAAATAAAAGATAACAGACACTAGCTTCCCAATGTGGACATACGCGACCTCATTTTATTTTGCTTCTGGTGTATGAATACATTAAGTTCATAAACAAAGTGAACAGTCAACGTAGTCTGGTGCATAGCCACGTAGTATGGTCAGATCCATGCCATATAAGGGAATGAACACAAGAATGGAAAGAAAGTAGTGCAACACAACGTAGTCTGGTGCATAACCACGTAGTATGGTCAGTCAGACTACGTTGTCTGTATTAAGTCCATTTTTAAAGTAATATGGCCCTAAGTACGGGATAAAAGAAAGTATACGATGGAAGGATCAACCCTCGTCTCCCTAAATGTACAAAATGCTAGAATAAGAGCTGTATCCATCAGTTTGTACCCTGTGGCTTTTGTTTGGCTGAGAGTAAAGTAGATGTCTTTATGTGCCGTAAAACGACTGAATCATCGTCTTTACCTTATAGGTTATGATGTCAAAGTACACCCAGAAGGCCCGTTAGTAAGATTCATGCTGGGCCTTCACATTTTCATCCTCTCACAGTCACTATATCTGAAATAATCTTCATGACAGACAGTGAAGTCTGATTCACGAGTATGTCTCTTCTGATCAGAAGTATGTCCTCTGATTGAGGAGTATGTCGGGTCTGATCAGGAGTGAGCATGTGTATACATAATGCCTTGGTTCATGATTTGAACGGAGCGTTACTGAAAATAGCGCTTGCTATGCGCTCATTACTGCGTCAAGTATGGTAACTGTGACACTGCGCATGGTAATAATGGACCAAGGCGGCTCGAGCAGACTGCCATATGACGTCAACCCAAATGCTTTGCAACATAATCTCGGGACCTACATTCGATGACAAAATCTGTTGTGACGTAGGTCAAGGACGTCCCGGGGTTATACATTCTAAGTTTTGTTTTGTTTTGTTTTGTTTTTTTTCTTGCGACTTTACGTTTGTTCGTCTTTTACATAGTCATCACCCATGGTGTGTCTTTAAGAGCGTTGTGGTTAAAGTCTTTGTTGATTTTCCTGTGAAGATTCTTCACATTCTGCATGCTGTTGGTTATCGCTTTGTGGGATGGTCTCTGTTTACTAGGGCAGTATCAGACGCAGACTGTTGTATTTTGCAAAGACGCCAATTGGATAAAGTTCTAGCAATATTGGCAACATTTGATACGGGAAGTTGTAAAATGTGAATACCTTGCATAAAAAACAAACAAACAATAATAATAATAATAATAATAATAATAATAATAATAATAATAATAATAATAATAATAATAATAATAATAATAATAGTATTTTTTAAACACGAACAAAGTGAGATAACTAGTGAGACGCCATCAACTGCAATTATTTCATTTACCTTTTCATTGCAAAGATATGGGTGAATATTGTCACGCTGGTTGTAGTTTGTGCTTGTGCATGTTCTATGTTTATATACATCATACAGATTAATGGTCACTTCCTCATTTGGCCCACGCTCCACCAACAAAACAAAGTATAGCAAGTAACATAGCTATCAATGTGTGAAATGGATCGTTGATGCACAGAATAATACGTACCGTCGAAATAAATCTTTGGATTTAATCCTTATATCATCCGGACTTTGCCAACGAAAGCAGCTTTTCTCGTTACCGATTCCGCTTCCATCGAAGCATTGAAGGCTACATGACAGAGAAGAAGAGGAAAAGTAATTTAAGTGCATCCTATAAATATATAAAACGCGAGCCAGTATCTAATTTATCGTCGTGAATTCTATTTTTGCCGCTGTGGAAGGAAAACCGTTGACATAATGTCGTTTGTTTCTGACAGATGTAAAATGTCTTATATTTAAACGACGGCAATAGGTCTACAAGAATGTCAGGCAAATAATCAGTCTCCTTTGATATATTTTCAGAGCATAGGTACATAGATTGCACTCCAGTAAGAGGTTGTCACCTTCAAGATAATTGCCGGTCCCTTTTGCACTGAAGGAAATCATATCATGATTGTAAAGTCTTGCCGTGCCCGAGTATTAAAGCTAAAGTAAACTAACAAGAAAGTCAACTTCGTATGAAACCTGGAGAAAATAAGAATATTTTGATGCAAACATGAAATTCAGAGCAACAGGACAACACAAGTTATGATAAAATGACAAACAGCGTTCTTACATCTTTGCCTGATAAACACCGCAGTCAGGCTTCTTCGCCAAACAGCAATTTTACCCTGCAGCAGTAATGACATAGTGTCATCACGGGCAACTGTCGATATACCAGTTATCTACTTAAATTACAATGTTTAAGATTATTTTATTGATTGTATATAATTTTGGTCGCTTACTATTACAATTATGATGTTATTTTAACAAGAGTTTACAGAGGTTTATTTGTGAACCTTCTATGCCAGCCTTAAGAAGTTGCTACGTCATCAGTACTGCATCATGGGATATATTACTGATGACAGACTTCAGGCCACAATATATGTCCCTGATACGACAACCGTGACTTTTGTTCTTCTGATTTGATGCGCGTAATCTTTACATCAAAATATTTAAACTCGTAACAAATTTAATTTGAGAAAATACAAACAGCACATTACTCAGCGTCAGTGGTTTTGTTTTGGCTTTAACATATTTTATTCAAAAAACAAAAAACAAAACACACACACACACACAATTGGTCAACAGGCACATTGCCTATATGAAGACCTCTTGTACAAGCAGTGACGATGCAGACATGGCAGTGTTGAACTGCCAAAAACTGGTAGTTGGTATATTACATTACGTGCAGATAGGAGAAGAGGATAGGAAAAAAGAAAGAGAAGACTATTGGGCGATTACAGTACTAAGTATAATCTACCACACCTTAGTCTAGCGATGGGATATACATTAACGTAGCATATTGCAAATTTAAAGCAGCTAATCTTTAAATCCTTCGTTCGATTTGATGTGACTATGAACTGATCGAAATATTTCGTAATTGACGCTGTTGTTTTTGTTTTTTGCCACTTGTGCCAAATGATAAGGTTTTCAGATTGAACGCTGCGAGGGGAGTAATCTCAGTTTGGAGTTGGTCCCTTTGGGTAGCATATTTACTACATTGGAAAAAGTAGTGGAAATAATCTTCAGTAGAATATGCGCAGGAACATAGTGGTGAAGCCAACAAACCCATCTTGTACAAGTCTGAATTCAAGTGGCTGTAAACCCGTTCTCATTCTGCAATAGGTTATAACAGTCTTCCTTTTCCCTTAGGTGGAATAATTCGTTCCTTTTAGTTCTGTTATTATTTAATTTGCTTTTAAATTCGTCAATATTTACAGATTGTTTCGTTGCTTTCGGAAGAAGATTCCATTCTCTAATGGTAGACGAGAAGAAAGAGTTATAGTGCACGTTTTTCCTAGCAAGAAGAGAAGTAATAGTCTGTCTTGATCTATTTCTGCCACTGGTTGGCTGAGGGACAAATTTACAGAGGTAATCGGGTGCAAGTCCGTTTAGTATTTTATACAAAAGAACTAATTTTTGTTCGCGTCGCCTTCTGAAGGGGTTTCCCAGCCTGTTTCTCCATATATTTTACTATGGCTTGTACGACTCATTGCTCCTGTTACCATCCGGGCTGCTTCCAGTTGAATACTTTCAAGTAGAACTTTCTCCGCCTGTGTGCACCCATTCCAGACCTTGCTGGCATATTCCAAACATGGTAGTAGAAAGGAGAAATAAAGAGATTCCAGTGCACGTCTGTTCAATTTGTACTGTAAATTTTGAGGACACCTACCAGCTTCCTTGACTTAGTAGCGATCGAGTTTATATGCGTTGACCAAGAGAGGTCAGATGAAAATATGAGTCCCACATGTTTGTGCTGTTCTGCATAGTCGATATTCGTTTGTTGAAACTTGAAACTGATCTGCAGGATTCCTTTTGGTACTAACTAGTAGTGTTTTAGTGTTTGCAGGGTGGAAATTGTCTAGCCTTTGATTTGCCTAATCTGACATTAACGAAAGGTCTTGATTAAGAGTGTTTGCGCATTCAGTTGGGTCATCTACTTTAATGTATCAAGTAGTATCGTCGGCAAAGAGACATATTTCAGCACTAACGATATCTACGATATAATTGACATAAATAAAAAATATGAGTGGGCCTAGTACAGATCCCTGTGGGACACCCGCCTCGATGCCGCCCCAAGCGGAAGCTTCACCTTGGATAACAACACGCTGACGCCGATCAGAAAGATAATTTTCCATCGATTGTAATAAATTCAACGGATCCCTGCCTTCTTCAATTTATGAATCAAACCTAGGTGATATACTTTGTCGAATGCTTTTGTGATATCGCAAAAAATACACGAATTCCCTTATCTAAATCTAGGGCTGTAGAAAACTTGTGATACAGAAAGACGAGTTGATTGACGGTGCCGTCGCCGTGAATGAATCCAGATTTTTTTTCTTCGGATAGACACAGTTGCCGCTAAAGAAATTAAACATGTATTTAAAAACTGCCAATTCGAAAACTTTGCCAACACAGCCTAGCAAAAAAATATGTCTATAATGTTTGCAGAGATCTGCTGATCCGCTTTTCAAAATTGGCGACACATATGCCTTCTTCCATTCTGATGGAAATACAGAGTTACTTAGAGAAAAGTTAAACAATTTGGTCAGAGAGGGGATAATACTGGATGCAGCCTCCTTTAACAACAGGAGACTGAGAGTGTCTAGTCCACAAGCTTCGTCTACGTTTCAGGATTTCAAAACATCAAAAACTGTTTGTTTACTCAACTCGATTTGCTCTGAAGTATTCAGCAGAGAAGGAATATTAATATTGTTTTCGGCCAATGTAAAAGTAGAGGAATTGGCACGACATTGTTGCAGAAAGAAGTCGTTGAAAACATTAGCTTTTGTTGTGTTGTCAGAAATAATTGTATTTTCTGACATTGTTGCAGGAGTTGAAGATTTAGAACTGCCAGACATAAAATATTTCACCAATTTCCACCAACTTTTGCTTTTGTGGGTTTTGCTTGAAGATGAGACCGTGGCGAAAATATACCCGGGACAATGGAGCAAAAGGTGTTTAGTATTTCATATATATATATATATATATATATATATATATATATATATATATATATATATATATATATATATATATATATATATATATATATATATATATATATATATATATATATATATATTATAGTATACTTTGTTGGCGATATGAAGTCTATGGACGAGCACTGGATGCCATATAGCAGAACGAGTGACCGAAGCGAACGAGTTCTGCTATATGATATCCTGTGCGAGTCCATATACTTCATGTCGCCAACATATTATACTATAATTTATTTATCTCATGTTTGTGTCGATTAAGTTCAAATAACACCATGGTAAATTTATCTAGCGACTTGAATACAACGTAGGCCTGGCAGATACTGCGTTTTGAACTAGGCCTACATCATTTCCGGTCTTGTTATAGAACTCTTCCGGTTATAGGTACTCCCGGAACAGTTCTATCACATTGTGCATATAGCACCCTTCCTGTGTTTTGCCAAGGCCTAGCCGATATGGCATGTATCAAAGTCTGTTATGGTACTGAAATCGACCCAAACATGATATACATACATATATATATATATATATATATATATATATATATATATATTGAAATTTTAGCAGTTGAGCAAAGTGTCCTCCCATTACATATTTGAGTGGATAAAAGTCCTAGATAAAGTTTCTGCTGTTGCGGCGCTTCGCTCTACAGTTTTGCTGAAGGAATTTCATTATTCGCACTATAAAGGCAATATTTTATTGCAATTCATTGCCGTGTGTTGGTGTTAATTTACAAGCCGCAGAACTTTTTAAGCACAGTTGAATCCATGGCGCACGTCAATCGTGTCCCAGACCTTCTTTATATCTATTCGCTCCACTGTTACGTATTTATATCATTCCAAATGCGTATTTATTGCCATATCCATGTCATCAACATAATAAAGGTAACTCTGTTTCAAGGGACGTGACGGCTTATAATTTCTAACTCAATACAATTTCCATAACATGTACTTATATTGCTGTCTAAATAATTCGTCTAAACAAGATACCTGAGGTACACACACACACACACACACACACACATACACACACACAAGTATATGTATGTATGTATGTATGTATGTATGTATGTATGTGTGTGTGTGTGTATGTGTGTGTGTGTGTGTGTGTGTGTGTGTGTGTGTGTGTGTGTGTGTAATTCATGTGCATGAGTGTTATTTTTTATCAAGCGTTGTCATTTTGCACGTAAGCCCCACAAACAGCGAATATGCTCCCTCTGCTGCCTGGGCAATATTAAATCTTGCAGCGTTACAACGCAGTGGACATCTTTCACACAAATCATGCATAAAATTGCGGTACTTTGCCTTTAAGTGGAACGGGCTTACATTTTTGGATCACATTTGCCGTTTTTATACGTCACTCAAATTGCACTCTTATACTTTAACTCAGCAAAGTTAATTTTTTTGTTTTTTTTTGTTTTTGTTTTTTCTTTCCATCTCAACAGCTTATCCAATGTTAATTTTACCAAAGAGTAAGGTGCTACACAATTGACTGTTCATACACATTTCATAAAAACCACAACTCATAGCTCAGTGTATTGCATTGTAACTAGGAACTTGCATTTTTTAAGGATTGACTATTTGTACTTACTATTCTAACGTAGGTCTTCCAGACAGAGGCTTAAACAAACACCAATGTCAAAAATATAATTTCGCGTTTGAATTGCTGGATTCCATATATTCTTCCACTGATGGATTATACTCATTGAACCCCTTCAGTCTTCAGCAACTTTATAATCAACCTAACAGTCATATTAACCCCTTCAGTCTTCAGCAACTTTATAATCAACCTAACAGTCATATTAACCCCTCCAGTCTTCAGCAACTTTATAATCAACCTAACAGTCATATTAACCCCTTCAGTCTTCAGCAACTTTATAATCAACCTAACAGTCATATTAACCCCTTCAGTCTTCAGCAACTTTATAATCAACCTAACAGTCATATTGACCCCTTCAGTCTTCAGCAACTTTATAATCAACCTAAGAGTCATATTAACTCCTTCAGTCTTCAGCAACTTTATAATATACCTAACAGTCATATTAACCCCTTCAGTCTTCTGCAACTTTATAATAAACCTAACAGTCATATTAACCCCTTCAGTCTCTGCAACTTTATAATCAACCTAAGAGTCATATTGACCCCTTCAGTCTTCTGCAACTTTATAATTAACCTAACAGTCATATTAACCTCTTCAGTCTTCAGCAACTTTATAATCAACCTAACAGTCATATTAACCCCTTCAGTCTTCAGCAACTTTATAATCAACCTAACAGTCATATTGACCCCTTCAGTCTTCTGCAACTTTATAATCAACCTAACAGTCATATTGACCCCTTCAGTCTTCTGCAACTTTATAATCAACCTAACAGTCATATTGACCCCTTCAGTCTTCTGCAACTTTATAATCAACCTAACAGTCATATTAACTCATTCAGTCTTCAGCAACTTTATAATAAACCTAACAGTCATATTAACCCCTTCAGTCTCCGCAACTTTATAATAACCTAACAGTCATATTAACTCCTTCAATGCCAAAGTTTGATCGAGTCAAAAGCTTTTCGCAGTGTGCTTTAGGCGGCTTCCTCCCAAAGAGTTCCGAGGAAAGGTGTTGATCTGGCTTATTATGGCCTGTGCGACTATAGGCATGCTGGGACTTACATGAAGGTCGGTAAGGGGTTTCCCGTACTGGCCTACTGGGGCTTTCTATTTACCGTACTGGCGTACTGGAAGCCCTGGAAGCCCTGTTGTTTTACGTACTTCGTAATATCCAAAATTTTGAAAGATTTTTATTTTCCGTGCTGCGTACTCTAGAAAAATAATTAGATGTACCAGCGTACCACCCCCCCCCCCCCTTTACCCTCCCCCCCCCCTTCTTGAATGAAAGGTCGGTTTACAAAAGATATGAGCTTAGTAGTATCTGTGATCTAGTTACTGAATCCAATGGGCTTGGGTCTATATTTGAAACACCGTGTCTGGTTGGAGGAGTTTCACAGCTGCCCAAGAAGGTCAACGCCTCATACATAATGTGTTGTGACACTGGCAGGGAGAACCTTGCACACTATTTCCGTTTATACAATATACTGGATCCACGTTCGAGACCCAGTTTCCTTTCTATATGTCCAGGGAGCCATATTTTAGTTGTGCCAATTTGTTTTTGTTTTTTATTACTATATGAAAAAAATAGTTCCTTCTCTGTTTTGTGACAAAACAATTAAAGGAAAGGCTGACCAAACATGACACAGACTCATTTCCACGTAATTGATTGCGCTTTTGGGGCCAATATATTCAACCATACACGTGCAATAAATAGTGCTTGACACCGGGAACGAGGCTTTGTGCAAACTACTTTTGAATCTGAGTGCACAACGGAGACTTGATGATCATTTAGGTGGACAATTGGCAGAACAATGTACACATTTGGCGGTATGCAAGAAGGTTGGATAGTCCTTGTTCATATTGAGGCAAACTCTGACTCAGTTGCTTCATAACTGAGTCAGAGTTAATGAAGCTCTGCATTTACAAGCAAAACTTCACATATTTAGCTAATTCATCAATTGCCACGTTCATATTTATTCATTATTATGTGGGTTGTCTTTGCTGAATATTTAGCTTAGGCAAGGAGCCGCTACTCAGAGAGACGTGTACGGGTAAAAGGCTCCGAAACATGTTGAGTAGTTACCCGCTGAAGACCCTTTAATTTATTTGGGCTGATACAGCCTATGTCAAAATTTTACAGAGGAACGTGTGCAATATAGACAATAGTAATTCCATATATATACAGGTTAGACAGGGACAGGTTAGCTTATGGAGAGTAAAGAGTTCGAACTGCGGAATAGGATATTGACTACTAGGAAGTGGTTCTGGGCAAAAAGACACAAAAGCAATAATGATATACAGAGTGAAAACTGCTGTTGTTCTTTCCAGCAAGTTTAAACAGGTGCTTTGACAGAGTGAACTGAACTATTTGACAAGCGGCAAATTCCACATGTCGTTCCAAACACAAAAAAAAAAAAAAAAAAAAAAAACCAACAAAGGATGCTGAATCCCACGCTGGCTCCGTCGGCACTAAAATGTGAATAGAATACCTTTTTACCCATACAGGGTCCATGGCATACAATATAAAATTTACAATATAAAGCACAGGATAAAATACACTATACACATTAAAAATCATACCAAAGCAGTGGAGACTGTTTAAACTCATTAAGAACAGGGGGTACGGATTCAGGAAATTTGAAGAGACTGTCTGACGAATTTTCAAGCATGCATCGCCACTTCGGACCGTATGTGGGGCCGCGTTGCCTGCTAAACAAACTATTGTTCCGCGTGTCTGACTGCTCTTTTCGGTTAAGTGGACGGCCCACGCAGTAACGACAGCGTAACTTAGCCTGTCTTAGCAGGCAAGGGGCCGCCATATACGTGCGTGCTTTATGATCCGCATTTTTGTTTTTGTTATCTTTGAAAAGAGAAACGTTTCTTCATGAACGGATGTATTTCAAAATCAATATGCTAATTAAACATGAAGGAATTGTTTGCACATGATATATATATATATATATATATATATATTTCCAGAATGCAATGCTGACTGAATAATTAGCATGGATTTGTCTGAGTGATAAATGGCCTTTGGAATAAGTCAACACAGCACATAACGAACTACATGTAAAGTACATCATTATATTTAATAATTAAGATGGAACTCTTGATTTAGAATTAATAAACGGTAGCGATGAAGCCCTATTTGTCAGCTTGTAATGTACTCCAGTTCTGAGGCAATATTTACGATCGATGTAATTTTCCACCTTTCTGCAACCATTTTCAATCAAAATGTGCATCCACCCCCACCCCCTTTTCCAATAAAAGAGAGAGAGAGAGAGAGAGAGAGAGAGAGAGAGAGAGAGAGAGAGAGAGAGAGAGAGAGAGAGAGAGAGAAGCAAAATAAAAAGAAAAGGAAAATTTAAAAGTTTGTACCAAATTAGATCTCAGTGAAACCTTCGAGAACTACAGTAGGTCTGCCTAATAATGTTACTAAAACAAGTTCAAACCAGACCTTTATTCACAAAGGGCACAATACAACAAGTGCAACAGGGACCAAGCCACTCCCTCAGAGACCTCTTTTTTTAACAGATGCCAAAGCATTTTTTACAACTTGTAAATGAATTCTTGTGTGTATTTATATTTTTTATCTTTTGTAGAGTCCAGAATTCTTCAATCCTGAACTTGAGTTTTCCTTGCAAATACACAACAAACGCACAATAATAGCTTGCATATATATTTTTTTGCAAATCAACTGCAGCAATGTTAATGTATAGATCAGTCGTATAGAAGAAGGGTTTGGATGCCGTGTTTAATATTATATGGCTTATGAAAGTTTAAACATGCAAGATTGCTTGCTCTAATTTGGTACTATGTTTTAATCGTTGAAAAAAAAAAAAACAAACAGACAAACGATGATTTGCGTATTTTTTCACGTGTCTCATACGACAAAAGCCATATATCGTCTTTTTAAGGATTTTGGTGTTTGTTATGTGTTAAGATTTCTTACCTATGCACAACACAAGCCGTTTTTGCAAATAGGCAACATTAAATATGCTTACCAATAAAATAAACGACCAGAGCAATCATTTAAAGTAGGCTGGGCTTTAATATTAAGGTGCTGCGCCTCGTACTAGAATAAACATGAATACTTCAGTAAATGAAGATGTTTCTTGAAAAGGTCACTGCCCTACACGGCCATTATTATTATTATTATTATTATTATTATTATTATTATTATTATTATTATTATTATTATTATTATTATTATTATTATCATTATTATCATCATCATCATCATCATCATCATCATTATTATTATTATTATTATTGTTATTATTATTATTATGTATTTATGCCAGGATTGACCCCATTTACATCGGGGGCGCTGTCCGCCGGGGTTGTAGCGGAGGCGCATCCACGAGCGCGACACAGTGCGCTACCTGTTGTACAAATAAAAAAGTTATAAAATGTCAGCAAATTCAATATAGCAGAAAACGGTGAAAACAAGTATGTACAAATTAAATGAGTAGGGGGTCCCACACATCTATCAGCCATCTTGGGCACATCTATCCATGGCATCTATTAGCAATTGGCGGCAAGCACAATCAAAGATACAGTATGTTTGGGTGAATCAGTTTGGTAGGTTTATACGCTTAATGATTTTCAATGTGTGACCCAAGATGTGCCCTTGTCCACGACGCATTCATGGTATGCAGAGTAACGCAGCGTGAATGCGATAAACGCGGAAGAATTATTGGCGTGCAAGCAACAATGATTTTCCCACAAGCTTGTTCAGTTGCCTGTCCACCACTTTGATGACGTCATCGGGCACAACCATTACTGCATCTTGCAAGAAAACAAAAGTTCTGAAATGTACAGTTTTGACTTTCCTTGCAGGTGGCGCTTCAAATCGGTGATCATTACAGCACCACAAAGGTCTTGATGAAAACATGTACACTAAACACACAACTCTTACCTTCATTGAAATTTTGGCACGCCACCAGAAGTGGCCATGGTTTACATGCCGTGCTAGTAAAACTTGAAAACTTCATACTGTGCGTGTGTAGGAGGGTGGGGTGGGGGTGGGGGTGGTGGTTATAAATATATATATATATATATATATATATATATATATATATATATATATATATATATATATATATATATATATATATATATATATATATATGACCTGTAGATACTTAAGTGCAGGATGACTATGACTAAGCCATGAACATCAAAAAGACAAATGAACAGGAGTATAATAGATGTAATCAGATGACATATTTGGATAGCATTGTACACCTCTGCAAAGGTGAAACAATGTGTCAGCTGCCACTCTTAAGCATGAAAACATGAAAAAAAAGGAACAGTGAAGAAATATGTTTTAATTTTGTTTTCATCTGCTCTGTGACGTTACTTTTCCCTGGAACGTCGTGCACTTCTAGCTGGAACACGATGTTGCGTTTCTGTCTAATAAACGGCTGTGACAACTATGAGGTGTTTTGTATAGACCAACCGCTTTTACATGGATTGCGACGCAGGCAAAGTCCATAATAATCATCCTCTATGGCACGGATGTTGACTTACACATCCTCCATGGCACGGATGTCCACGTACACATCCTTCTTGAGATGGAGGAAAGCGAAGGACTCAGAGAAAACCAATATGCACGCAGTCAGTGAAGTCCACGTGAACTTAGGGCCGAAAAATCGAGCCGGGCGCGGGTCCTCGAACTGAAAGGCGAGCTGATAGCCACCCGGGCAAGCGAACAGCTCGGGGCTGTACTCTGTTCTAACGCCGTAGTTTCATTTTAGCTTTTTAATAAAACCTATTTTCCACGCAAAAATCATATCTAAGCGTTGGGTGGTATCTATTCTCTATTACGCCGTTGGTTTCGGCGCGTTTATTGTGATGCATATGTTATTGGTACCTGCCTTAATAAAAAAACTATGAATAAACCCACACCCCAACATCAGATGTATATATATATATGGCTCTTAGGTCACTCAAGCTGTCACGTGAAAATTTAGTTATTCTATGTTCGTGTTTCTGAATTTTTCCTCTGACGGTCTAGACATTAGCAGACCACATAATTTAAGTGCCATCGTTTATTTATGAACCCGGCTTGTCCTGTCCAACACGCAGATTACTGTGTTGATCTCCAAATTGTGGTTAATTTTGTGAAGCGTATTAACGAAATTAGAAGACGTGTGTCAGCTTTGCTCAGTGCGTTGTGGGTACCGAACGACCTATGAAAACGATATGATACCTGTATTTTCCTGGAAGATCTCCCTTGTAATTTTTGATCCAATGATTTTGTGAAAGAGGAGAATTGACGAGAAATGGTGATGCAGACATTTCGGTGAGCGAGGGAGTGTTATAACTAATCAAAATAAGACCGACTCAGCAGCTTTCCTCAGCAATGTGGGCGGTTACACTTAGAGCTTGTTCGGATAGGGACACGTTCTAATTAGTTGTTCTAGTTAAGCCAAAGCATGCGAGCCTAGGTGATTTGAGAATGTCGAAAATACAATGTATTCCACAGTGGGACTCAAAAGGATTGTGAGCGACCGTACTGTTGGATCTTATTATTTTGATACATTGATATTTTTTTTCCAAATTCTGTCCCCTTTTCTGTCAATTTAAAATATTTAAACACTCCACAGCTTCTATTATTATCCATCTGAAAAAAAATGTGTATAATTTTCTTACGATTAAAGTGTTTGTTCGTACTTCCTTGGCACTTTGCACCAAAACAAGCGCTGTTTTTTTTTTGTTTTTGTTTTTTTTTTTTTTTTTGTCATATAAAACAGTCCTGTGACAGAATGGATTGCCGCTTGATGACAACAACGCACACTTGTTTTAATTTCTAAGATTTTGAGTGGTCCCATGGGTTAACTTTGAAAGGCTCCTCAATCTTTCCGCCTGATAATTTTTCAAAAGTGAAAATCTATTTGGTTATGTAGGTATCATCAACAACCAAGTCAAGGTCGCTCAACAATATACCCAAAGGATGTTTACTTGGTGTAGCGTCCCCGCACTACGTTTTCTGACGACATGCAGACAGCCTCACGAATAGCTGCAGTTTACACAAACTTAATCAATTAACTTTAAGCTGGAGCATTTATTATAACGTATCAGTCTACAAGTATAGCTGCCATTTGCAGATATATATTTTGCAACTTATAATTAATACCACTTCATTCATTGAAATCAGAACTGGTCCAACCTTGTGGTTTGTTGTTAATCAAAATTTCTCCCAGACGACAACAGCACACATTGTCTTACAGAACGAATTCCCCAGGAATTTACATCTTCTCAAAAATATTTCAAGTGTCAACAAAATCGTGCGACCAATATTTTCTTGTTTTCGCAAATAAATGTTACACAGCCGATATGTCGGCTATGTGATAACATTAATAATTTTTTTTGTTCAAAATAAAATTGGACGAATATTTCACGACGCACCAAGACCACGACTGTTGGCCAAAAGCCCAAACATACATCATATGAATCAGGTTGCGGCTTTATCGTCACTCTAAACGTTTTGTAAGAATATGTTATGCTTGAGAGAGAGAGAGAGAGAGAGAGAGAGAGAGAGAGAGAGAGAGAGAGAGAGAGAGAGAGATGGCCGACATGAAAAAGAGAGAGAGAGAGAGAGAGAGAGAGAGATGGCCGACATGAAAAGGAGAGAGAGAGAGAGAGAGAGAGAGAGAGAGAGAGAGAGAGAGAGAGAGAGAGAGAGAGAGAGAGATGGCCGACATGAAAAAGGTGTCTTGATTAACTGACTGGATAGACGAAAAGTCGAACGAAATCAGTACTGTTCGCTGGTGAACATATTTACTCTGGGATATTGAAGTTTGTTGTGGTTCTAGAGCCACAAAGTATCAGTCACCA
Organism: Hermodice carunculata; assembly: GCA_964020975.1. Classification (NCBI taxonomy): domain Eukaryota; kingdom Metazoa; phylum Annelida; class Polychaeta; order Eunicida; family Amphinomidae; genus Hermodice; species Hermodice carunculata. The sequence goes on along the minus strand of OZ026616.1, from coordinate 102,896,134 downwards.
CCATTCGAACCTTTTTATGTGTGCATTCAACTGCAAGATTTCCTTTTGTCAGTATCTATTTTAATCGACGCGGCGGGAGCTGTTAGTCATGTGTATTAATTTTTGAAGGCCAAGATAAAACAGTCTCAAAAGAAGACGTTTGCGTGCAAGGTAGTTCCCTGAAGACAGAACGTTAACCGCATTGATGCTAGATTGTAGCCTAACACAACGGTTTTCTTGGGCGCTGTATGGTCAAATGCACAAGGTCATCTATCGATCTGGACTGGTTCTTGGAGTACAGCTTGGACGCATGTAAACAAAATTTCAGATGTGATTTAGAGGTCAAAGCTTCGCTTTTGTATTACAATGGATTCAAAGCATAGTCTTTTTCGGGAAAAAATATTTACATGATATATCCTATTTTGAGGGAGCCAGATTAAAGTTTAAAGCTATCTGGGGCTTCAGGTTGACCAGGCCCAATGGGATCCATCAGACAGTATCTGTAAATTATGCAACTATGGACAATATGACTTTGCTCATCCACTTTTCATGTGCCCAATATTAAACAAGATAAGGAAAGATTTATTTTTGGCACCTAGAAAGTCAGCTTGGTTCCAATGAGTATTTATTATGACAACACCTTCTGAGTCCATCTGTTCATACAAAAGTGACTGTTTACACTGTCGAATGAGATGCTTTGACATCGTATGCAAAGTTTTCTTGAAAAGAGCTTGGTCCTACCGAGGCGAAATACTATATGTCAAGCAACGACATCGTAGGGGGGACTGGGCAGAGTCGGAACATTTCAGAGTCAAGGTCCTGTATCTTCAGGAGTATGTGATAACTGAGTTATTCTAACATAACATTTAAACACCAAAAGGGTCCTGTAAAAATGAGCATTGTCTTGTTCAGATATTATGGAACATCATTAAGATATGTATTGAAAATTATCGACAAGTCAAATGTTTCATATCGCCCCATACAAAGGGTAAGATGAAACATGCGTTGGGGTGAGTTCATGTATCCTCGTTAAAATGAAATATCATGAGCCTACCTAAACAAGTCAATCAATGTTCATTTTAGCCTTAACTGTCTGACATTTAGATGTAACAATAGACTATTTTACAGAATACATTTGATGATATAGGACCTAGACTTATACATGTTCCAACTCTCCACAGTCTCTCCCGGTGTTAATTTTCTTCATTCTTGAAATATGAATGTCTATGTTTTTGCTATTCTTTATTGTATGTTTGTGTATTGCTGAATGAATGTGTGTGTAAATAAGTATGGACATGTGGGCATAAATAAAAGTTCACTAAAACCCACCGGTGAAAGTTCTATCCGACTCCAGGGGCAGGTTGAAACTGTTTCTTTTCACCCGAAGGACAGCTTGAACCTGCTCCATCCCAGGGGTAGGTTAAAACTCCTTCATCTAACCCCAGGGGCAAGTAAAAACGTGTTCCATATTGCCCCAGGACAACTTAAAATAAGCCAGAGTTGAAACATGCTTCAACAATTCCCTTGCTCTATGTTTCAACTCAGGGCTTTGAGTGTTTATGCACATTTATTCATATTGTAGGAATACACATCAAATAATCGCTGTCACACTTTGTGGTGCCAACTCTCTTCTGCTACCTGGGGATTTGATACCGAAGGGTATCATAGCTTAATATTATATTTTGTAAAGAATGTGACCCCCCCTCCAAAAAAATGGTTAAAAATATATTTACTAGGGAGGGACGAAAACAAACATCGCCTTCCCAATCAAACGCATAATTTGATACCAAACTTAGCTTTACATGGTAAGGTGGGCTGGGAATCAAAGGTGCTACACACAGGTGCAAAAATTTTAATATATATTTATGGTGAACAGTTATCACTAAAATTTCATCTGACCCTGTGTTCTAACTCTCCCCAGCCCCCCCCCCCCCCCCACCACCACCACCATAGATCAGTCGGACCTCCGCTCCTCCTTAGGTGGTCCTCTGTGCTAATTATTGGTAACGAAATAAATTATCCGTATGTAGCTGATGCCCTGCCCTCTCTGGGGATGGTGCGTGGGCTGCTGGCGTCCTTACGGGCTCCTCTTCCCGTTAGTCGTCTTTTTTTTTTCTTTTTTGCAGGGTTGGGGCATGCACTTGACGCACCCCAGGTTCTATCCGGTCTGCGGTGCCCCCGTTGTAAAGGGACAGTTTCCACAATAAATCATTAATATTAAATTGAAGACTAACCTGCAGTGCTGTTAACTGCGTGGCATGTCTTTTCAAGGTCCTTGAATCTGGTATCATCATGATTATAAATCAAATGGACAGGAGACATGTTTGCATAAAGGGAGAAAGGGTTAAGTGAAGCTATCATTTCCCTCGTGTGCATCAAAGCTACACAGACTCAGTGCTTTGTTCTTGCGGTCATTTGTCCTCAGTGAACATCAGACGACTGGACCATCCAAGACAGAGTTGGTTCACTGCCACATACTGACAGGAAGGGCAGATTGTGTAGCCCAGTACTTGCTGCTACACTTAGTATCGAAATGAATCTCCTGACAGTCACACACACATCCCGAAAATGAGTCTACACTTACTGTGAACATCCTCGGTATCAAAGTGTATCCATACTGAGCCAGCCAATCAGCATCCAGAAAAATCCAATATGGCGGACACAAAGGCAACCTATGCATCTTTCATGCCCCAGTCTTTTATGTTTGTATATAATCCTTAATTTACCTAATGAAAGCATAAACTATGAATGTCTGATGCTTTTTGGGAGTTGATATGTTCATTTCATCCAAAAAAATATCCATAAAGTCAGCCCATAGGCCCAATGAGAGGCAGCTCAAACATTCACGTTTAAGGGGTACCCCCTAAAAATTCCACTGTGTCCTACTTTCAAATTAGCTAAACTTGCTGGAGACTTTCTTTGAAACCCGAATCCCTTAAAGATTTAGAGACCTAGATATCTACTGTGCCCATAAATAACATCCCCTTTGCACTCAGCCCACTTGTTAGCTTGATGAGCAGGGGAGTCTGAGATGACCTCATTTTCCCATATTTCTAAAGAGGGGTGGTCACTTTCTGGGGACATACACCCCTCATAGATCTTGATATGGAATCACCAAGTATGGTATTTCTGTACTGGAGGACAAGTCTACTTTCATAAAATTGGGGTTAAAGGCCACTGTGGCCCACATGTAAGGGAAGGCAACAAGAAATCCGACCCCACCCCCATTTCAACAGGGGACAGGCCCCCATCAGCGAAAATTAGCTAAAATCATAGGAAGACTGAAAATAAATGGCTCAGAAATATTTTAAAACATGGACCACAAACACCTCTAACATATACATAAGAGACACTTGTGTGTGCTGACTCCAATTAAAGAAATTCGAGTTTAACCTACCCCCCCTCCTTAACAGAAAATCTGGAAATTGAACTCTCCCTCATTCATCCTCTTCCAGGCCTATCCCCCCTGGGTCCCATGGCCCAATGGTGCATATTTGTGGTCAGTAATTACATCCAGTTGTTCAACTGACTCCCCAGTCACAGTCCTGTTTCCATCCTGAATGAAAATCACACTGCAGACAAGCTTCCATGGGTCAGATTTAGCCTTACCCTGTGTTGGGGCCCAACTTTTTTGCTGTAATCTTTACCTGTTAATGTCTGTAATCCTCAAAATTATATATCATCAACTCTGACCCTTAGATGAGAGCAATACAAGCAAAGAAATAATTGGTTTGCAGCAGAAATTAACAATAAAATATGTGATATAAAAGTTGAAGGGGGGACGGTCACATGACCCAAATCGGGCACTGTGATTGGATTACATGGGCAACTGGTTCTAAGTGTCATGGATACTAGTAAACAGATGCCATCGTGCTGATGGTTCTTCATGGAAATTATGTGAGTGTTTTGATAATTTAATTGAGAAAACATTGTTTTGCTGGGTACAAATCATCAGGATATAATTCATCACATACCAACAGAGAAAAACCACCAAAAAGGTGTTTCACAGGTAAATAACCTCACACCAGCAAAAAAAAAAAAAAAAAAGAAAGAAAGAAAGGAAAGAAAAGAAAAAAAAAAGACCCCCCAAAAAATCCTTGCATGTCTGTACATCTGTAGGTGTCCAAGCTTCCCTTGATTACACTGTAACTCAATAAAACCAAGATATACCCCACCCCCATACAAATACATTGGTTCCCTGCCTTGAGAGACCACCTTCTTTGAAAGACCACATTTTCAATATACTTTGCTCAGTACTTTTCTTGATATTATTCCTCCTATGAGAGAGCACCTGTCTTGAGACACTACAATTGGTCATCCCTAGGGTGGTCTTACAAGAGAGGTTTCAAATGTGTTTTATTTCAATTTAGCAGCAAGCGAAATATGATATTCAGTGGCTTCCTGTATATCTCATTTCAGTGTTAAACTAAACAAATACTTCAGTGGTTGCAGTTCATCCGTTTGCCCACACAACATTAATCTCCTCACGCTTGAGACATTACCCTACTGGTATGTTAATTAATTGGCATACCACACTATTAGTCGGGGCCCACATGCTTGTGTATGGTCACATGGGCACTCCCGATGCCAAACCGAGGCCCTGGTAAGAGCCCCTAAGACTAGATTGACCCAGAAACACGCATGTGTGCCTGACTGTGATGAAAATGTAGCCGATAGCTTCCCTTGTCGACTCTTCTTGTATCAGCCTGACACGCAAGGGCTAATTCCTGCACGTTGTTAAAGATGTACGTTTTGTGCTGTTGTCTGTTTTAAGAATATTTCGTTTTTGAGGCACTACATTTTATGGGTTTGATATAGTACTCTTTAAATGTGTATATTTTGTACAAAGGTACATTGTAATAGGACAAGTCACTTTCAACTCCATGAATGCCACCGACCCAGACAGGGGAGGCATTGAAAAATAACTATAGCCCTGATGCAAGTTCGGGCGTCTCGTGTTTCTTCTAGCTCCGGTATTCATTTCAAGAACGTTTTCATCTATTCGATTGAAACAGAGGAACAGAAAATGTTATGCAAGGGCATTTACTTTGTATGTATGTATGTATGTATGTATGTATGTATGTATGTGTATGTATGTATGTATGTATGTATGTATGTATGTATGTATGTATGTATGTATGTATGTATGTGTGTATGTATGTATGTGTATGTATGTATGTATGTATGTATGTATGTTTGTATGTATGTATGTGTATGTATGTATGTATGTATGTTTGTATGTATGTATGTGTATGTATGTATGTATGTATGTATGTATGTATGTATGTATGTATGTGTGTATATATGTATTGATTTGTGTGTACATAATAATAACTGTTTATTGACCCTCAAATTGGGGAAATCAAAATACACAGAAATGACAGCAAGCACACCTGTACACACCCAATATATACATGGCGCAGGAGACGTGACCATCTGCATCATACATAATGTAAATCCTAGAATACAAAACGTAGTCCTGGTTATACCACCCACCCTCGAATCATTAAAAGGCCTGGCAGGGCAGTAAGAGCATCAGAACAGTATTGTATTGTTCTAAAGAACATATAACAGTACATAACTTAATGTAACCATTAAAACGAGACGTCAAAGCAATATACAATCAATGTGCATGTCCCAAATTAACACCTGGTTCGGGCACTCGCCTGGGACGCGCAAGGTAATCTCGTACTAATGGAGGGACGCCGCCTTAATCACTGTCTTATTTACCCTAAGTCAGAATTTGTATTTCTGTTTGATGTATTAAAACTAGATGGGAAAATGTCTATTTTTGAGAAATATTGGGTAGAATGGAAGTAACTTACGGTGCTAACTCCTCTCTAGCAGCAATAAGGACCTATGTTTCTTCTGCTCTGTCACATACGGCACTGTATGAAAATCATTACGGCAATAGGGCACTCCAAAAGGACGAATTTAGAAATGATGTAGCACTCGGGAGATTTTCCCTAATCATCAATGTCTCATTATCCAAACAGAGCAGGTTGGGATGAGCTGGTTGATGCAAGCGCTAGACACGAGAGACTCACGAAACATCCTCTCTTACGTGATCTGAACAGGTTCCCACGTTAACCCTCTGATGACCAAATTTCCAATTGAGTCCACGGCTTGGCCAGGACATTTCCAAGAAAGGCTTTTGTTCACGAACAACTTATTCCAGTAGTTTTGTTCTTCGAATTTTATTAAAAGCCTTTTTTTTTAGTGTGAAGTTTTTGGATCAGACAGACGACCTTCTCTAAACTAGCGGTCGCTGTCGACCACTTTGTGCCGGAAATATACATGTAAGGAACCTCAGCTGCTCAGAACGTGATATGTTTCCCTTCCTCGGATGCAATTCGAAGTGCTTGTAGCTCTTCATTAAGCGAACAATTATACTTAAGGCGACACATAAGCAGGGTTAATGGGTTATTCTCATTGAATGATGGCATGTGTAGATTATTCAAAAGAGGTCTATCAGATTGGGCCGTCTTTACATTACACCCGGCACAACTTGCAAGTCGTAGAACTGGGCCCTGCACACTAGCTGGGCTTCCCTGACACTGCTCCGCCCAGAAATTGTATTCAACGCCTAGCAGCTTAATTTTGAATTCATCACTTTTGCCCCTTTAATAGGTTGTACAACGTTGGAAGCTGTATTTCAGTAGACCACATACAGAAACAAAAAAGAAAAAAAGAAAAGAGTAATAACCCTGGCAAAAACCACCCTCCGGCGCACTTCTGGGGCGTTTGTCGCCAACAGCAAAGCTCTTGACTTTCTATGGTTGCTTAAGAATTACGGCACGATATCATCAAGAACATACCTATCTCGGCAATCCACAGACTTTTTAAAAAGTCCATGTTGGAAAAGAAATCAATTTTCTTATCTTCATGGTACTGTCATTTTAATTAGTGCATGTAGCGGGCGAATTCATACGAAAACCCCATCTCTGAAAATCTTCAGGCAAAACCTAAGATCGTCGGAAAGTAGTCAGATTTAATGATCCCATCAACTCAGATTTTCTGGGATGTGGATTTATTTCATTCATGTATGTGCGGTATGTCATTTGTCAAAGGTTAAAAAAATTAGCCTAAGTAAGATAATGACCAGATTTGGAGACAAGGATTGAAAAGACAAGGATCGAGCAAATCCCACAAATATTATGCAAGGAAAGAGGTACAGTTGGATATAATTTCCAAGACATGCGCTGGTTCACTGTAAAAAAAAATATGTACAGCTAATATTTAAATAACAACTCTAATTCAATAATTATATGAACTGCTTGAAAATGTACAACATCCATGTGTCCAACAGCTGAAATACAGCATCAGTAACTGGAGATAGCCGGCCATAAAATTTAATGCTGTATCCGACAGTCAGGACCTATACAATACCATTGCTAAATCTAGTGTCTGATATGGAAATCAATTCATTGAATTAACTTCTTGCAATGAATAGAATGTGAACGTAAGTAGAATAAAAGGGAAAAAATGAAAGAAAAGAAAAGAAAAGACCAGCAGAGAAAACAAAAGATAAAAATATGGTAAATCACATTACTGCCCACACGTGGCTACCTGGGAGAACTTTGGCATGTCTGCTGTGGTGAAGTGTTTGATCTTATTCTGAGCATCAAGCTGGGTAAGTGGATACCGATGACTTCAAAATCCGATATTCAACCAAATACCCGATAAAAAATACCAGATCTGAATACCAAGCCATTTCTACCTGTAGCTTACTTGTAATGTACATCAATTAACTCCCCAAGTTATTTTGGAGTTTTGCTGAAAATTTTAGCTACACACTTTGCGCAAATACGTTGTACATTTTTTTTTCTTTCTGACGATTTTCGGGATACAAAAACAATTAGGCTCTTGTGGTGTAACAAAATAACATCAGTTGTATATTGCTTGATTTTTTTTTCTCACTTATTCAGTTTTCCAAACGTATTATAATATATTTTTACATATTTTCATTTAATTGTCTACTTTATGCTTATGATTTGATACTAATATAAGAAACTGAAACGGGGCAACAAAATTGTCTGAATATATTATAAGTCGTTATTGCCAAAACTGGAAACTGAACGTAAACATAAAAAAGACTAAAGTTGTTATTTTATGATTAACAGGCAAACTGATATATAGAACCCTTTTTTATTGACGATGTTAAACTAGGAATCGCAAAGAACTACATTTATTTAGGAGTTCAAATGTATTTGACGGGAATTTTGATGGTGCAATAAAGTAGTTATGTGAGAAATCCAATAAAGCCTTTGTTAAGATTGAAAGGATATTTTTTACTTTTTACAGCAAGATACGAATATATATATATATATATATATATATATATATATATATATATATATATATATATATATATATATATAAATATATATATTTATATATATATATATATAGATATATATATATATATATAAATATATATATATATATATATATAATCATACGTTGAATTACTTAAATAAATTATTGGGGTACATAATAAGGCATACAATATTGCAATGCTTGGAGAGCTAGGACAGACCCCCTTGTCACTTAGAGTATTGTCCTCTGTCTGTAAAAACTGGTTCTGAATTGCTTAGACGAACCCAATTTCATTACTCATAAACGCATGCAATTGCAATATTGACTTATCACAAACAAACCAATCAACCTGACTCAATTCTGTGAGAGAAACCCAAAACATGGTCGGATTGCAGGAACTTCGGGACAATCAAAATATTCTCTTCATGACTTTTCTTGCAATCGTTTTCGCATTAATATAGAAAATAAATTTCGAAGTCAATGAGAAAATGAAATATTTCATCAAAGCAGTGAATCCAAAATTGAGAACGCATGTATCATTTTAGAATGAACTAAAATTCGAACATATTTGGAAGCAGTAATTACAGTTGAAACTAGAAGAAATATAACGAAATTACGAATTAGTGCACATACACCTTCTCTGCATTGAAACGGGGAGATATAAACACCTAATCAAAGTTCCTGTGAGTCAAAGAATTTGATTGTGGTGAAGAACTTGAAGATGTATATCAATGTCTTCCAACAGTTTTCAAATTTTATTTTATTTTTTTTTTAATACGAGATGTGTATTTTGAGTCTTTATGATACAATAATCATGATATGTTTAGATTCATCATGGCAATGCAGGATAGCGAATTAATATGCTCTTTCAGACACTTTGTGAAACATTCCATACCATTAGGAGGAAAAATCATGTTGATCGTTTTATTCCCAACCCTCAAATTCCCGCCCCCTCCCTGACCCACCCCCACGCGGTGTGGTGTGTCGGGCCACCCCGCATTCCGTGTTATGTCAGGTTGTACTCGGCCTTTGGGAGCTGTGCCGGTGGTGGGTCAGGGCAGTGTTGTTGGGGTTTTTTTGTTTTTGTTTTTGTTTTTTTTTTTGTTTTGCTTTTTTTTTTGTTTGTTTTTATTTTCCTGTTTGTTTACTTATATAAGTATCACTATTCAGCTTTGTATGTATGTATTATGTATACCTCTCTTTTTTCCAGGTTTATATATATGCACGTGTGCACTCGTAATGATCTGTGATAGTGTTGTTCAATTTTGATGTGATTATCGTTCTGCATATGTGTTATGTCACTTTTGACAGATTACAGTATTTATGTAACAGCATAGTAAAAAAAGATTCATTTATTCATTCATTCATACAGGTCTTTCAGAGACGAATTTTACACAATTGCAGGACTGAAATGTTTAATTGCAAACAGAGTAATTGATCTGGATGTTGTGTTCACGATTAGTTAGAAAACTAAAGACATGCAGCACGTGGCCACTTAACTCATTCCACCTTAATGACGCTTTTTCCCGCTGATATCTAAATGCTGTCTGCTAATTGTATTTTACTAATTTAGTGATTGTTTTCTAAAACTTTTGGATGAAACTTGCATGGAAGCTCATTCCAAACTATATGCCCATGGTCAACAACTTTACTTGGCGCTCTCTGGGCGCAATGCACCCAGAGCGCGCCGTGGAAAGCTGTTGATTCGGTCTTCCATCAGGGTGGAATGAGTGAAATCCACTCTACTTGGCTGCTTTATGTCACATTGCAATAGATTGTCAGTTATCAGAGCAATCATTTTTTTAAGGGAAAAGAAGGAAGTGACAAAATACTAGGTAAATTTAAACTTCAGCACATTGGAATTTTTATGTTCACGGATAAAAAATATTAGAAATGATAATGTGACGTATTTGGTAGCTTAAGATAGATTCTAAAATAAAGGATATATTTTGGTCCAAAAATAATATCCTACACAGTGCACAAACTATTATACGTATCTCAGCTTTTTAAAACGGTCACAAGAGCATTTCAATTTACAAAAGTTTGTAATTTAAAGGCTACAGCTAGTCCAATTTCGACTTACACTGTGCCGAATTTCCGCTAAAAAATATACATTAGCACAGTCATATACATTAGCACACTGAAGTCATATACATTAGCACACTGAAGTCATATACATGACCACACTGAAGTCATATACATGACCACACTGAAGTCATATACATTAGCACACCGAAGTCATATACATTAGCACACTGAAGTCATAAACATGACCACACTGATGTCATATACATTAGCACACTGAAGTCATATACATTAGCACACTGAAGTCCTTTACATTACCACACTGATGTCATATACATTAGCACACTGAAGTCATATACATTAGCACACTGAAGTCATATACATTAGCACACTGAAGTCATATACATTACCACACTCAAGTCATATACATTACCACACTCAAGTCATATACATTAGCACACTGAAGTCATATACATTACCACACTCAAGTCATATACATTACCACACTGAAGTCATATACATTACCACACTCAAGTCATATACATTAGCACACTGAAGTCATAAACATGACCACACTGATGTCATATACATGACCACACTGAAGTCATATACATTAGCACACTGAAGTCCTTTACATTACCACACTGATGTCATATACATTAGCACACTGAAGTCATATACATTAGCACACTGAAGTCATATACATTAGCACACTGAAGTCCTTTACATTACCACACCGATGTCATATACATTAGCACACTGATGTCATATACATTAGCACACTGAAGTCATATACATTAGCACACTGAAGTCATATACATGACCACACTGAAGTCATTTACATGACCACACTGAAGTCATATACATGACCACACTGAAGTCATATACATTAGCACACTGAAGTCATATACATTAGCACACTGAAGTCATATACATTACTACACTGAAGTCATATACATGACCACACTGAAGTCATATACATGACCACACTGAAGTCATATACATGACCACACTGAAGTCATATACATTAGCACACTGAAGTCATATACATTAGCACACTGAAGTCATATACATTAGCACACTGAAGTCATAAACATGACCATACTGATGTCATATACATTAGCACACTGAAGTCATATACATTAGCACACTGAAGTCCTTTACATTACCACACTGATTTCATATACATTAGCACACTGAAGTCATATTCATTACCACACTGATGTCATATACATTAGCACACTGAAGTCATATTCATTACCACACTGAAGTGCCTCCTTGTGATTTACTGCCATGAATCATTTATGTACTTCTCCAAAGCGCAGGAATCTGCTGCCCGATAGCAATATTTTAAATTTTATAAACTACTGCCCACAAAATAGTGACTTTTAAAATTCAGCTTTCAATAATTTACTGTCTATGACGAGTTACATCAACTTATTGGTAAATATTACAGTACCTTAGCAGCAGCATAGAATTTTCTCATCTCTTGAAATTTTCATGGTATTGTCGGCAGTTTAGAAGGATGATTTATTATGTCTGATTGCGAACCCAGACATTTTGTTTTTCCAAAAATTCTTTCTTTCCGGCTTTCTTCTTTGCTATCAAAATTTCCGGAGTTTTTCTCAGGCACTATTATTCCTAAAACCATCAAACTTGCCATGGTGACTGACCTACCAAGGAAATTGTGCATGTTGTTTGGAATAGTCATGATGTTGAAAATTATGCAAATTAATGGTAATTAAATTTTAAAAAACCTCCAAGTCTTTCAAACTATTTCTGATAGAGTTTTAAAGTGAATGTATAGTTTATGACTCATGCCAATATAATGGACAGTAAATGAAAGTTGTAGAATTTTAAATTAGCCTATTTAGGAAAATTGCAAATTTGAAAATTGAGTGTCTCCAAAACTATTATAGATAAAGATACCGTTCCAACTTGAACTCATAGATTTATGGCAAAGCTGCATCCAACGAACAATGAATCAAAATTGTAAATTATGCAAATAAGGTGGATAAACAAATTTTAACTCTTTAATAACTTCAAAATTATTATACATTGAGGTGCCACTTTAACTTCAATTTACAGTTTTGTGACATAGGTGCATGCATGAACTATGATCCAAAGTTGTAGGTTTTTAATTTCTGCAAATTAGGCAAACGCAAAAAATTAAGATCTTGAATACTTTCAAAACTATTATAGATAGTGGTGTCATTCAATTTCAGTTTATGAGTTTGTCACATGGCCGCATCAAGAGAACGAAGAAACAGAGTTGTAGCATTTTAATTTATGTAAATTAGGTTAATACACAAAATTTAGATTATATTGAACAATGGCAGCATATCAAACCGTTCTCAGTTTGAAGGCAGCCAGACAGATTTGCATTGAAGCAAATCTTCTGTTCTACTTCCCAGCTGCTTTCATCAATTTTTCATTCCAGAACTTCAAAATTAGATTATCAGTGTAAATTTAGCGAAGATATGGGCAGTCATGCAATGAAGTACAGCTGAGACCTCCGTCTCTGGGGGGTTTCTCATAACATTGTAGCTACCAGCCTGCTGTGGCATAATCAATAACAATTCAAGCAGGCCGACTGTTTTGTATATTTTGGGCCGCTTAAAAGTCATTTGCTGAATGATCCCCTTGTTTCCTACGTTTTGCAACTGTTTACGTCCTTTGGGTTTCAACATACTTTCAGAAATATTTATGCGCGAGACAAAATTGTGTTTAGAACACCGGGCACCATTGTTAATTCATGCATAATTGATTGAACGTATTGAACAGATCCAGCAAAGGAAGAAGAAAATGAGATATAACCTTTTTTCCCTCTTCGAACAAGATAAACTCAACATGTTTTCGTTCTGCTGATTTTTGTCAGTCAATTCGGCTTACCTTATTGTCCGTCGTGTGTGCCTATTGAAAATGTCGTGTTTCGACTTCTTCTTAAGAAGGGACGGGTGGACCCATCGTCAAAGGGACGTGCCGGGGAAGGTCTATGCCAAATTTATTTTGTTCAATAGGTCGTGCTTCAATGTTTATTTATTTATTTATTTATGTATTTATTTATTTATTTATTTATTTATTTATTTATTTATTTATTTATTTATTTATTTGTTTGTTTGTTTGTTTGTTTGTTTGTTTGTTTATTTATTTATTTATTTATTTACTTATTTATTCATTCATTCATTCATTCATCCATTCATTTATTTATTTATTTATTTATTTATTTATTTATTTATTTATTTATTTATTTATTTATTTATTTATTTATTCATTTATTTATTTATTCATTCATTCATTCATTAATGCATTTATCCGTTATTCATTTATTCATTTTATTTATTTCGGGAGGAACATTCGAAATATTTACCTCAGAAACTGCTTATCCCATTGGGTTGAAATTGTATGAAAACATTCCAGATGCCCTTAATCCTGAACGGCGAAACTGCAATTGCTTCATATTTTGTGTAATGAGTTTTTGTGAGTTCTTGTCATTTTTGACTCGTTTTGCCAAAATGAGCCCTGTATTTTCTTTATTCTTGTTCGTAAAGTTCTTCGACAAAGTTTGTCAAACTTCTTCATCAGGTGGCGCTGTCGTTATTTGCTGATTTTAGATACTAAATCTATAGGCTTACCGGTTAGTATGATTAGTGTAGGGATGCCAAAACTGGAGTTCAGGTATGCGTATGTAGTTTTATCAAAGACCGTTGACCAGATCATTTTTAAATTAGTGAAGATTATGCAAGGTAGGTCCTTCAGTTCGTGCAAAGTCAATCTGCAATATTACCGGGGGAAGGGCGGGGGGGGGGGGGTCGTTTCAAATGATTGAACCAATTGTTTCAAAATAAAGAAATATTCCAAGATCACCTGGAACATTTTAGGAATACTTTTTTTTCTTTTTTAGAATGATAGTTCTTACCGCCAAATTTCCAGGTGAAAACTGAATCGATCTGACAGGGACTTTTATATTGCACATTATGGGATTGCTTTGCGATGTGATGATTCTAAAGGCCTTTAATATTCTTGATTGTCTGTACATATGTCGATTCGGTGGGTCCAGAAACCTAATGTACCATTTTTATAAATATCGACTCCACAAGGCAATTGTCAACTAAGCAAATCTGGAAAGCCTCTTGACCTGTCAATGACTCTGTACAAAAGAAGGAAAGCAGACGACACAGAGTACAGGCGGGAACTTTTGGTAGTTTGGATTTGGTATTGATTAGAAGTAAATCATTCCACCTGCTTCCCGGTTGCCATATGTTTCAGCACACCGACTAATTATTCCTTCGCTTTTCTTGTAGGTTCTACTAAGTCCACACAAATTTCATGTGCGCATCGGAGCAAAAGCCCTTAATTAAAAGAGCAGAATCAAAGGATTCCAACAGATAGATCGCATACTTCAGTGGTGAGTTCCGTTCTCCTTCTCATGGCATTCACATACACCACACAAACCGTTGTTCAATCATCTGTCTGGCCAGAAACATTAAATTTTGTCTTGTTTTTTTTTTTTTTTTTTTTTTTTCTTTTTTTTTTTGTTTGTTGTTGGATGATGTCGGAAATTGGAGTTATGGGGCATTCAGCCTAGACCAATTTAGTCATTGTCACGAAAGATCGACTCTGTGACAAATGCCTGCTGTAAACTGAATTGTATTATGCAATATCCCCCTTAATATGCCCTGCAGGGCAGTATCCGACGTTTAAAACAAATTTTGCCGGTAAGAATGCAGAAAGATCATTTATAACTTGACAAAATCTTCCGAAAATCATGAAAGAAATACTTATTAACGATATCAAAGCCTATAATAATCAATGCTTCTTTCACGCAATTCATCTTCCAATAATGTTGTCATAACTCAACTGTGGCATACTATACTCTGAAGCGGCGTATAGACAGGCGATTTAATGTAAAACGTTTGTTATTGGCATACCTTTCTAAAAGATCATTTTAAAATGATAGGCACTCTCCGGTGAGTAAAACCCATATATTTTCATTGCTTCAATCTCCTTTGAAGGTTTTTGCCTTATAAATGACACAATCAATACGGAAAATGAAATGTGACGGCGTTTGCGCGTGATTTGGTATAACAGAGTGAATAGCATTTAACTCTTGTCCCCAAAACACTTTTATGTCAACCAAGATTCATTACAATTTCCGTTGCTGTGCAGCGTTTTTCACGTGGGTGACCACCAAAAGACTTCTAAGGGACAGTTTTTACCTTACTCGAGAGGTCATCCCAGTTCCCCGAAAAATGATAATAACTGGATAATAGACGAGATGTACACTGATGTTTGCTTTTAAAATTTCTGAGAAAATTTGCAAATCTAATAACCTTTCACGAAATAAGCCAGTTTCTGTGTGCAAATGGTTAATTGGTATGGGCATCACTTGACTGTCAGATGAAACGTAGTTTTTACAAAGTTTAAACGTTTAAATCCAACTTTGTAATAAGGCATTATTATCATTTAATAATAATAATAATGATAATAATAATAATAATAATAATAATAATAATAATGATAATAATAATAATAATAATAATAATAATTATAATGATGATGATGATGATGATAATGAAAATGATAATGATAATGACAATAATAATAATAATAATAATAATAATAATAATAATAATAATAATAATAATAATGATGATGATGATGATGATGATGATGATGATAATGAAAATGATAATGATAATGACAATAATAATAATAATAATAATAATAATAATAATAATGATGATGATGATGATGATGATGATGATGATGATGATGATGATGATGATGATGATGATGATGATGATGATGATGATGATGATGATGATGATGATGATGATGATGATGATGATGATAATGACAATAATAATAATAATAATAATAATAATAATAATAATAATAATAATAATAATAATAATAATAATGATAATAATAATAAACTACCCTTTTACAACGGGGGCATCAGCAGGCCAGGGTATACCTGCGTTGCGTCCAGGATAAAATACATAGTCAAGAGTACACATAAAACCTTTGAGATAAGAGAGATCAAGTACACATAAGACACTTTTATAAAAATGAACTAAAATAGACCACTGTGATAGATCGAGTTAAGTCCCGTCAACCAAGGACTTACGTAAAGACCACGACTGGTTCATGTATTGCTTGCATGCACCATCAAACATGTTTGCAACTTCAATTCCCTTCTCAAATGCTGCATCCCCAAGGAGTAAGCATAACTGTGTATTAGTAGAAGATCCAATATAATATTCCCAAATATACACATTATTAAAATTAATTAATTCGGTCTCGAGTTCGTGCCAAATCTTAAATCGAATTTCATTAAATGCCGGACAGATTAATAAAAAATGGGATACATTTTCAATGCCATTTTTGCACAAAACACATGTCCCGGAGGGTGCAGTGTCCCATTTATGTAAATTTTGGTTTAAACATATTTTATTTCCAAAAACGATTGGGGAGCCGGCACAGCCTATATGAACCCCTCTCGCGAAAAAAAAAGAAAAAAAAAAAAAGAAAAAAAAAGAAAAGCTGTGAAGTACAATCCAGTGAAGAGAGGGTGCGAATACAGGTATAACAGGACAATACATGCACAAGGACATACAAAGAGAAGTTGACATCAGTTTGAACAGGACAGATAGGTATAGTATGGCTAGCTAAACAGAATTGTTCCCGTGACAGTTATTAAGGAAACCGATTTGTGTCTTTGACGTAGGCGATAACAGCATCATAAATCTTTGATTTTACTTGTTTAGGGCAATTGATGGGTCCATACAGCAACGTTTTGCATGTAAATTGTGCATGGGGGATGATTTCGGTTTGCAAGATACTACGCTGTGCAGAGTAACGGGGACATTCGAAAAAGTAGTGAAATACATCTTCGTTTCCTAGGCCGCAGACACAAGTCGGTGTATCGACTACCCTTATTTAATACAGGTCAGCCTTTAGATCGCTGCAGCCCATCCGTAATTTAGCTAGTATAACATTAATTTTTCTACCTCCAGCATAAAAAGTTCGTTTGCTTTATTCTTGTTACTATTGATTTTGGATTTGAATTCTTGCAGCGATTCGCATTTCCTTGTTTCAATAGGCAGGCTGTTCCAAAGACGTACGACTGACGGAAAAAACTAATCGCCATAGATGTTTGTTCGGGCTTTTATATGGGTAAATTTAGAATGGGACCGAACACCATATCTTACTCTATTTTGGACTGTTTCAGGTAGTAGTTCCTTAAGATAATTAGGGGCAATATCATTTACAATTTTATACATCAATATTAGCTTTTGTTTATCCCTACGTTGAGCCAAAGTTTCACATGCTGTTTCTTCATACAATTTAGAATGACTAGTGAATCTACGTGCCCCCGTAACAACTCGAGCTGCTGCTAATTGGACATTTTCTAGATCAGTTTCGTCTGGTCGTGTGCCATTACACATGACTATGTTACCATACTCCAACACTGGGCGAATAAAAGAAAAGTAAAGGGTTTCAAGTGCATTTCTGTTCAATTTGTACTGAAGGCTACGCAAAACGCATACCATCTTCATGGCTTTTGTTGTTACCATCTTAACATGAGCTGACCATGATAAGTCAGATTTGAGTACCAGACCAAGATGCTTGTGTTCCTGAACCTTTTAAATGACTGTTCCCTCATACACTAAATCCTGGTGATGTACACTCTGACGCTTCCTACTAAGTAACATTTCTTTGGTTTTACCTGGGTTTAGCGTCACAAGCCAGTCACGGGCCCATTCGGAGAGAGCCTGCAAGTCAGAACTCATTTCATTGCTAGCTGTTACAGGGTCGTCGAGTTTAACATAAAGTGTGGTGTCATCTGCAAACAAGCGAACATTTGTATGAATTATATCAACTATGTCATTAATGTAAATGAGAAAAAGTAAGGGCCCCAAAACAGAACCTTGGGGAACTCCAGCTTTGATGTTGCCCCAGCTGGAGGATTCTCCATTTATAACAACTCGTTGCATTCTATTATTTAAATAATTTCGAAACCAAGATAATAAATGACCAGAAATACCAGATTTCGATAGTTTGCTGGAGGAGTCCTTTGTGGTACACCTTATCAAATGCTTTAGTTATGTCGCAAAATACAACCCGTACTTCTTTTTGTTCGTCGACTGCTTTACAAAACTGATGGTATAAATATATTAATTGATTTATTGCCCCATCCCCTGGCGTGAAACCTGATTGTTTGTCTGTGATAACTAAATTTTCCCGGTAAAAGTTAAAGACATGTTTGAAGATGGCCCTTTCCATAATTTTGCCAGCACAACTTATTAAAGATATGGGACGATAATTGTTACAGTCAATTGTGCTACTGCCTTTGTGAATTGGCGTCACGTTTGCCTTCTTCCACTCAGAGGGAAATATGCTTTTTGTGATTGATAAATTTATGAGTTTGCATAGAGAATTTGCAATACAAGGTGCAGCCTCTTTCAACATATTTGGACTGAGACCGTCGGGACCGCTAGCTTTACTTGTGTCAAGGCTTTTTAATATGTCTAAAACATGATCTTTTGTTATTACCAGACTACTTAAAGTTTTTTCAGAATGAGGATTTTCTAAATGAGGAAATCCTGACGAATCTACTTTAGCATTATCTAAAAAACAAGAGTTGATGACTTCCGCTTTTGAGGCATTATCCGAGTATATGATGCCGTCCTTTTCTATAGAGCTAATAAGGGGCTTTTGGTTATCCTTCATAAAACACTTTACGTTCCTCCACCAACCCTTACTTGTGGCTTTAGCATTGTTAATTGCTTCACATTGTTTATTGTAATAATCTTCTTCTGCCAGCCTTAGGCTGTCAATATATGCATTTCTGAGTTGGCGGTAATATCTGCAGGTGTGGGCATTATCTTTCGTTTTGGCCCTCGTATGGATTCGAAACATTTTACGTTTTTGCATACGTAGTTTTGAATTATACCACGGAGCATCGTCACGTCTGACAGTAATAGTTTTGTTTGGGATTGAGTTTCCTGCCACGTTAAGGAAAGTACTCGTCCATAAATGACAAGCAGTATTTATATCGTCCGTCTCAAAACATGTGTCCCAGTCTATTTGATCTAATTTGAGGCGAAAGTCTTCAAAGTTAGCTTTCTTGTAATCCCAGATAAACCTCTCATAAGGTGGGTCTTTTTTAATACGGAATAGAAAATTTGCAGTTATCATACAGTGGTCACAATTCGCAAGTGGTGGCAGAATAGATATATTACGAATATAATTTGGGATATTTGTAATAATTTGGTCTAGGCATGACGAGGTGGTTTCAATGATACGAGTGGGCTCAGAGATGTGCAAAGTTAAATAATTCGTCGAACATAAACTTATTAATCTTTTACCAGGGTTAGTTCTGCGATCCGCATTCAGATCACCCACAATTACAACATTTTGTATTCTTGTTGCTCGGGCCAGATCTAGACTCTCCTGGAGCTTGTCCCAGAATGAGACGGGAGAGTTCGGCGGTCTGTATACTACTGCCAAAAGAAACTTGTTGTGAAAACGAATTTCTGACCAAAGAATTTCAATATCGGGGTTTTCAAGGTCCTGTCGGCGCTTAACATTTAACGCCCGGGAAACGTACAAGGCCAGTCCGCCCCCAATGTAAATTTTCTTAAATGCCCATACATCCTGAGCGCGCCATAAACTCCAGGCGGTTGGACTCGAAATCATTTTCTCCAAACATATAATTTTCTCGAAAGGACGGTCTCTTTAATAAACGGTACACAGATAGTGATTTTTTGTTGTCAATTTCAATGAAAAAGTTGAGCACATAATTATCCAGGGTAAACTCATGGAATTTCTCAAGCCACAGACCATTTGGGCTGCGTATCTTATTATCTAAACCAACATGAGTTAAAATCTTATTAATCTCTTCCATATAAGGCCAAGAAGCACCTTCTCTATAGATAAAACGGTTTTGCAATTCCAGAAAAACTCTTTTACATAACCTTGAATCTGGCAATGTGTATTCAATTCTATGAAAGTACTTAATTGTAGCTTTGTCTAGCAGTAAATTTAGTGGCAGCCATCCCAAATCCCCTAGAGTGGCTACCAGAGCAGGTGTGCCTTTGATGCGCATGATAGCGCGAGCCGCATTGTATTGTATTAAATTGATAACTGTAGCGCTTTCTCTGGTATTGCAAAGCCAAACCGCAGACCCATGCGAGAGGGCTGGCCCAAACAAACTTTTCCACAAACTGTCACCAAATGACACTCGGTTGATGTTTTTTATGGGCTTCTAGGATACCCAACATATAACCGTTGAGACAGGTGGGGTTTACATGTTGCTTTACACTATCCGCTAAGGATTTACTGAAAAGAATGCCCAAATACTTGTATACACCACACTCCGCAAGATCAACATTTCCTGATTTCCAACGTCTATTTTTATCAAGTCGTTTACCAATAATCATTACTTTTGATTTCTTTCCATTAAATTTCATGCCCCATTTTGTTGCAAAACAATTGGCTACATTCAACATAGTTTGAAATTGTTCTTCGCTTTCAGCAAGCAAGACAACATCATCTGCATATAAGAGTGAAGGTATATGTCCGTCCTTAAAGAGGATCCCCAGGTGTTGTTCATGTAACATAGAAACCAGATCAGTCATGACTACAGAGAAGAGCGTGGGGGACATTATGCAGCCTTGTTTCAGGCCTTTGAAAACATCAAACCAGTCACTTTCGAATGGACCGAATATCACCTTATTCTTCACATTTTCATAAAGGCTATGTACCAAACGACACGCTTTACCTTGTACCCCACATTCCCATAGTGCACAAAACATACGGTCTCTATTTACAGTGTCAAAGGCTTTGCTGATATCTAACAAGCCAAGCCATGTTTTCTAATTCATGTTCTTCCTTAGACTGCAAAGCCATTTTGAGGGAGAAGTAATGTTCCTCCAAACGCCTCCCCTTCCTGTATTCACCATGCAATTCGCCGAAAAAGCCATTATTCTAAAAAAAAGTCCATCATTTGATTTTCTACTATAGATGCAAAGAGCTTGTATACATTTGACGTAACAGTTATGCCACGATAATTACTTAGTAACTCCTTATTCTCGTCTTTTTTCAAAGGTCTTATTATGCCGTTATCCCAATCCCTAGGGAAGGTAGTTTGAAAACATTGAACATATCAACAAATGAAACTAACAAGGGATGCCCCACCATATTTTAAAAACTCGTTGGGTATATTTTCCACTGCACATGATTTACCATTCTTTAATTCTGTGTTGCTTTTTCAACAGTATCTACATTAATAACAACATCACAAAATCAATCATGGGCTCCCAACCTATTATGCAAATTTCCAAGTTCATAGTTCAATTTAGTCTGCTCATCACCTAGAGGGCCTGAAGTACCTAGGTTTTGCCAATATTCTCCCAAAATTGTGCTCATTTCTTTTGGGCCATCTATCACTCTGCCCGAACCATCAGGGTGCATTATTCTCGGGGGGGGGGGGCATTGTTGCTATTCAGGCGTTTAAGGGGTTTTAGGGTGCGCCAATAAGCCCGCGTGTTCTTAGCACCCTTGTGTGAATTACGAATAATCACCTGAAGCTTACTGTTCACTCTTTTCATTGTAATTTTCTGTTGCACAGTGTGCTTGCGTTCTAGATACTCATTCCATATGGCCTGCAACGCTTCAGTTTCTGCCGATCGCTGTTTGACCCAATATCTGTAGAGCCGATTGGCGGCCTTTCGGCTCTGAATCAGACGTTTAATTTCTTTGGCCGCCACTGAAGGCTGATCTGAGCGCCCTCTGATGCGCTTTTTACCAATTACCTTTTCGCCCGCCTTAAATATTTTTTCTTTCGAATTATTCCAAACGTCATCAGCCGAGAGAAGATCATTACAATTCCAACCCAAAAATTGTGAACTTAATTCCTGTTGAAGCTCATACCAGTTAGTATTATTGGTAATATTCCACTTTGAGCAACCTTGGGATATTACACTAGCCATTTTGTCGGATTGAATGACAACATGTGGGTCAAAGAGAATAACTAAAGTGTTATGATCGCTACCAATGTCGTATATACCCAGTTCGTCCACAATTACTGTGGTTGCAGAATTATACACAGCTTCGCTTCAAAGTGCATAGTCAATGGTTGATTTTAGATTACCTCGTTGCCATGTATAAGTACCAGAACATACAGGCGATTCATTGAGTACTTTTATACCAGTAGCTTCGATAACATTTTGCAATAGATCACCGTTAAAGCTTGGTCTGTCATCATTTCTAAAATCCAAAAACTTACCATTAAAATTGCCAAACAAAATACAATCTTGGTTTCTGCTTTTTGTAAAATGGAATCTTTCTCTGAGCAGAAAAAATGAAAGTAATTATTCGTGCGTTACAGTTTTCATAACATGAATTTCCTTCCACCTGGGTTATTTATGTGGCCTTCGACCGGAGTCAAACGGTGCACAGATATTTCAGAATTGTGTATGCAATGTATATCAGAATGCTGTTCGCTAGCACAATGCATAAACATTTTTGAAGATGTCGCAACACGGTAATTGTTCAGCATTCCTGGTGTCGTATATGGACGTTAACCGTTTCTACAGAAAACTTACGTCATGCAAAGTTGAGCAACTACCTATTTTGATCAAAGCAGTATTGCAGGGAGCATCTGTAGCGTACATCTTCTATACTAACACGAGAAAGGCAAATAGGTATATTTACCCTACAAGGTCCAAAGTCCTTTTAACACTTCCATATGTTTAATACCACACAACCGTTAGCCAAGGCCTGAGCTCTCTCTTTCCTTATTTATAAAATGCATATATATATGTATATATATATACATATATATATATATATATATATATATATATATATATATATATATATATATATATATATATATATATATATATATATATATATAATTATTCGTGCGTTACAGTTTTCATAACATGAATTTCCTTCCACCTGGGTTATTTATGTCGCAACTAATGTTGAAAAAGAATTATATGTATATATATATATATATATATATATATATATATATATATATATATATATATATATATATATATATATATATATATATATACATATAATTCTTTTTCAACATTAGAAGAGCGTTTTATGACCGGGTTTTGTATGCCTTTCACGAGTTCCACCTAACAAGCTTCCTCTCTCGCGTGTTGGCGTGTTAACCAAGAGGCCCGGATGAGACACGCTTCGCGCAGAGAATATTACCACTTAATTTGATTTATTACGAGATATTAACACCCTTGGTGAATTTGCATTAAGTTTCCATCAATCATGAGAAGCATCTCAAACCCGCAGTGTTTTAACTAAACTCTTATTAATTTCAATCAATAATTCTTTTCACGCCAATGCGATAAAGTGCTGAAGAGTAAAAGTTATGCCAGTGACTCTGCTGTGCAGTAAACGCACCTCGTATATCAATTATCAATAAATTCACGAAAGCTTCAAAAGGCACGACTGTTGGAATCCAAGGTCATGAAATATGCGAACGTCCTGTTCGCATGGACAGAAAACAGGGACTTCGGAAAATTTCTTCTCACGAAATATATATCAATATTCTAAGGCAAAAACAATTCTCGGTCACATTCTTCTTCTTCTTCTTCTTCTTCTTCTTCTTCTTCTTCTTCTTCTTCTTCTTCTTCTTCTTCTTCTTCTTCTTCTTCTTCTTATTATTATTATTATGATTATTATTATTATTATTATTATCATCATCATCATCATCATTATTATTATTATTATCATTATTATTATTATTATTATTATTATTATTATTATTATTATTATTATTATTATTATTATTATTATTATTATTATTATTATTATTATTATTATTATTATACAAGTCATGTGGAACCGCAGGTTAGTTGTAGGTGGCAAGTCATTTAACAGGACGCCAATATGTTCATTTTATTTGATAATTTCAGATAGCACAGATTGAAATTGATGGTCTGTAACAATGTGATAAGCACTGGCCGAAATACATAAAACATCAATATTCTACAGCGTTCATTCTTTGTGTTGTCACAGACATTACAACAACAAGTGTAGCATCAACGTAAGTCATGCTTTAGGACAGGCATTTAGCGTCTAAATTTGCACGCAGTATTGTTGCAGAAACGGTATAGAGGAGACTTAAATGTGAAAAAAAAAATCTTACACCCTGGGGAGTCGGAAGCAGGAATTTGTATCGTCTTGTCGCAAGGCAGGACTGTTGTCACCCTGGTGAACCTTGTACGCTCTACTCCTGAATTCCAGATCTGGACTGCAACACTGTTAGAAGCAAAAGTTTTAGCCTGAGCTGAAAGGGTATGTGTGTTGTGTGTGGCCTGTTTTCGTAAACCAGCCAATGAAGTTACCACACTATCTGTACATATAATGTACACCTGCTTTCCCACGGCATCTTTAAGGCGCATGTTGCACATGATTAATAAAACAATGGGAAGTGGAGCATTAGTAAGATACATTACCATTTACCGTGGCTTATCTGATGGTATCTTGATCTAGCGATTAAAATAGAAATACAAAGAACTGTTGATCATTACAGTCTTAGCTGTGAATACTAATGGTGTCACCAGCTGTCACAATTCGGCATTACGTTAACCTGGACTTACCAATTCTTTTGAGAAGGGTCGCTAGTTATAGTCTTTTGACATATCATGTTTTTATACTCTAACCAGTGACTGACAATATTCGGCTTAATTTGTGCCTCCATCTGACATGTTAGTACTTTAGGGACATAGTATAAATGTGTTAACGAGTGTGTTCCTTAATGTATGTTCTCTCAATCCTAAAGCTTATTGGCAAATCCTGTCACGGAAATGAGATTATTTACCATATGAAACAAGTATATTATCTTTAATCATTCACTATCACAGAATCGACATATAAACGCTCATAGACCAATGTCAAAATGCCAGTAAAAATAGCACTCTGTTTCAGCAAGACAAAGCGTACTGAGCAGACACCAAGTAACAGCATCACATACAAAGGCGCACATTGGGATGAAATTACTAATTGCGGATTTCTGTTCCTGTGCAGCCTGGAATCGTGTGACTAGATATCAGTTTGGGAAGCTTCTGAATGTCGGATCTTCTGATTAATCAAATGAAGACAATGAAGTCGCACACATAATCATGTCAAACGAACAGGTCGAACCAAAAATAAAATCCACATTAATTATGCATGTAGTTTGGAAAAACGTGCTATTCAATGAATTTCCAAGTAACAAAACACGATAGCATAAGTTGGAAGTTCTATCCCAGTCCATAATAATTTAATTGTAAATTAGGTTAAAGTTTTCGAATTAGAGCTTTATCTAGTCAGGATTTTGCATACCAAAACACCTCCGAGTCGTGCATCTGAAACCCAAGTACCTACGGATATTACACACCACATTGGCCGCTCCATAATATCGACGAAAATCGCCACTGCAGCTGAAGGGTTTAGATGCTAAGCCCATTTAGAGACAAATCAAATGTATTATATTTCATTGAAAGTCTATCTTTGATCCGATACACAGTTATACACTAGAATATATCCATTCAGACCACCCACAAAGTAAATAAAATATGTATTAAAATGGAGAGTGGTCTTGAAATGGAATACAATATGCTGGACACTTAGAAACGGAACTGTAACATTGCGCTGTACCAGGAGAGTGGTTTCTTCCTGGAGGCGTTCTAAAGGGAAGATTTCAATATATTCATTTTCAAAGGATGTCATATTGCATATACCTGTAATTTATATCCCTTTGAACAGGAACAAAAACGTACACAGATATGCACGTAAACGAAACCACGAAGATTCTCTGTTTAGCAGGCAACGTACATGTGAACATAATGGTAAGTCACGACAGAAACGGAATCCCAGAAAGTGTTTTGGTGTACGTCTTCGTGGACAAACGTAATGAACCCACATATTTCTGATGAACCGGTACATATGCATGATGCGATAGATAGTCAAGTGGAGGTCGTACATGTTAACATGACTGTATTCAATTAAGTAGTGCAGAGAAAATGTTTATCCTCGGCGAAATCATGATTACCATCTCATTCAATAAGTGATGTCTACCATCCAAAACATGATTTGCCGCCCCAGGTCCTCACTGCGCCAGTCTAGCAAAAGCATCTTTCCGAATTCGCCTGCTTCCCAATCGTCAGTTCAAAAACTTACACATGAAAAGAAGACAGTAGTCCTTCAATTACATTTAGGTTTTATGTTTTTGGTCAAATAATGGCTGTTTGTCGACCAAGCAACCTTCGGCACTTACCAAGTGGCCGAAAATATTTTCGAATTGGTGTCTAAGCATCTACAGTTATAGTAAATATGCGGGAATTTGTGGATAAAGGCAGCAGAATTGTATATGAAGACGCAGCTCGTGTGGCCCGAACAGATGCATCCAAAATTTGTTCTAGACTATATTTTAAAGACATTTCCTGGCGTACTAGATCATGTAGGGTAAGTGTGTCATCCCACGTAAGCGCTCTGCAAAGGAGATGTACATGTATGGTAAACAGGACGGCGCTGATTTTCTTGAGGAAAGTTGAAACGACACATCACTTAAATTGTAAGCAATTGCACGGAAAAAAGTATATATAGTAACAAATTATTTAGTCTATTGCTTTCAAATTGTACATATATATTCTTGTAAAAACGTCCTTTTTTCTGGTTTTGAAGTTCTTGTTGTATTTCTTCGACCATGCTTCTTTTGTACTTACCAGTGGCTTATTCGTTAGTTATTTCAGTTTTACCAATGCTTATTTTCTTTTGTCCCTGGGATCGTTTGCAGATGATGGAATTAGACGTTTCAACTGTTCTCCTCATTTTTGGCAATATATATATATATATATATATATATATATATATATATATATATATATATATATATATATATATATATATATGTATGTATGTATGTATGAATGTATGTATGTATATATGTATGTATTTAGCCAAATTTTAACCAGAACGGTTATGGACAAGTGTGTCGTTTGGGTGAACTGTGTTGACCATTACACACCGGGTACATTGCAACCGAACGAACCTTTGTGTGTGTGTGTGTGTGTGTGTGTGTGTGTGTGTGTGTGTGTGTGTGTGTGTGTGTGTGTGTGTGTGTGTGTGTGTGTGTGTGCAAGAGCGAGGGAGAGAGAGAGAGAGAGAGAGAGAGCGAAAGAGAGAGGATTGAACTACAGGGGGCATCCTATTGGAAACTAGTATACAAGGAGTGAATAAGAGGTTAGAAATTGTAATCCAGTGGACCTTTAAGATTGCTCCACAACAAGTTCAAGGCACAAACGAATCGTACTCCCCTAAAATAATGGACCATCTCGCCTTGAGGTTTCTCATTCTTTCCTTCACGAGAACCTCCTCCTATCCTTGGAGGTTTCTTAGCATTAGGTCTATCACATCATTACTTTGGAATATCATCCAATTTTCACTCCACCATGCGTAGAAACCAGACCCTCCTCGTCATTACGAGACACATTACGAAAATTAAAGCTATCGTAATGTCCTAACTTTGAATTTTGTAATTACCAGCAATGTCTCGCACTTATCAACCTAGTAAATCATGAGATCTTTGAACCTCGTAATCACAAAATTTAAAAGTCTCATAATGACTTAACTTGAAGTCATATAATTACGAAAATCGAAAATCTTTTAATCACAAATTTTTTAATATTGCATTCACTCAAAAACAAAGTCTCGTAAATGTTTTTATTGGCAGTAATGTGCTTCCATAACAATTCAACAAAACAGATGAATGACAGAATTAAGATAGCACAGAGTGAAATGTTACAGGCGTATACAACTTTTAAACAATACGACTTTGTTCCCAAAACAGATCCAAGCTATTTGTTCACTGATTCACCACCTGCACTATGCAAAAGGACCTAAAATAACGTTCCGTTCATTTTATGAAAGATCTATCTTCAGAAAGTATCAAAACTTTAAACGTTAGTTTCCTTATTTTAAGCACTTAATGATTGTAAAAGGTTTCGTTGGTAATGATGAATTAAGAATAATTCTTGATTGCGTTTCTTTTAAGTTTGGGCAGCAATATTGCTCGACACCTTCAGTACAAATATGTGCCATGAATGCTAAAAGCTACTTAAACAGGACGTGGAGGGAAACTTTAAATGAACGTGCTAATTGAGTTCTTGAAAACATTGAAATAGTCATCTTTTATGCGGATCTATCAGTTTCAATATAGATTCACTTAATTAATCTATTATGTGCATCGAGTGAGATCTGTGTCATATTCTTTCAACATATTCAACTGTAATGGTAGTCTTTCCGTTTACAACTGTGCTTTCCGTGAGACTCTACTTCCCATGGCTGACTTTCTGAAACTTCAAAGACCAGCTTGTGTACACTACCAGTGTTAACACCGCCTCTTGCCAACAAATAGACAACTAGAAAAGAAGATATGCTTCAAAGCGAATCTGTCTGTGTGCCTTCAAAAGTTGCAAATATGAAATGCTACAACTTTTGTCCTTTGGTACTTCACATTTCATTAAGCCAATGGCTGGCTGAAAATTTCAAAGTCCAAATGACCTTGACCTTAGAGGCTACATATTCTTGCAAACACATAAACAATCGACGGAAATGTCCAATGTCTTTTACTTTGTCCGTTTTTTCCCCTTTTTATTTTTATTTTATTTTTTTTTTTTCAATTTTATTTTTTAGTTGATGCACTTTAGTGAAAAAGATTTTAATGGAAATACCAGAGGAAGCTCAAAGGTTAATGGGCACCTCAGTGGTTAAGAGTCTCTTTCGGAACGCTTTAACCAAGACTGGGTACGGGTGAAAAGGTTCTTGAGCCGGACTTACATATAGCAAGTTAAAGTGAAATACTCGAGATCAGAATCAGCCAAATGTACTTGAACCTAATTACTGTATTGGAGGAAAAATGGTTTGCCTATTGGGCCAAATTTAAGAGACGGAATAAAATAATCACAATGCTGTGTGGACCGTGTAAGAATGTAATATACATGTAGTAACCTGTATGACACATCTTTCAATTCAACGACTTTTAAAACATGTGCACGGCAATAAACCACAGGCAACACCTATTTCCCTTAGATATGCCGCGGACCTCTGTAGCCTGAGGTTGGCATCAGTGATAAACGTGCTTTTGGTCTCGCTGGAAGCGCTTAGTGCATGTGGGGCAGATGGACACCGACAGTGCATTTCTTGCTTTGGCCAGGAACTGTGTCTGGCACCTGCGATTGTTGTAATATTTTACTCTAGTCTGTGGTTTGTTTTGGATTACATGTTCACATGTTTCTGCTGTCTATATCTGCCCGTAATCGATATGATTGCTGTCTTAATCTCACACTGAGCTTGCTGCCTGTGTATCAGATGCAATTGCTACAACAGTCCACAGCGTCTGATTTTTCCAATTAGAATCTCCTATCTTCCTCTGGTAAGTTTTATATTTAGGCTTATACATTGATTTTCTACGTTGGGCCTAAATTGAATTCTGAACTTTCCTGTTTGTTTGTTTGTTTGTCTGTGTTCTTTTTTTTGGGGGGGGGTGTCTTTTTCTGTTTTTGTTTTGTTTTGTTTTTTTTTGTTTTTTTTTTTTGTTTTTGTTTTGTTTTTGTTTTTGTTTTTTTTTTTTTGTTTTTTGTTTTGATTTTTGTTTTTGTTTTGTTTTGTTCTTTCTATGTGCTTGACTGGTTTTTACTGTCTCATTATGAGTTGCTTTCTGCATTTACTCTGTATGGATTTTGTGTGTTAGTTTTTGTGTTCCGCATGGCTTATCTTCCAATTACCCCCACCCACCCCCCAAAAACACATAAATAAACAAACCTCAAACTTCGATACGATATGCACACTCTCCCTCCACACCCATACACTCCCTCCACACATACATACAATAGAAATTTTAAAAAATCATATCAATCATTAAGGTGATAATTCTGCCCCATCATTGAACACCTAAAGCCTTGACGGCTGTGCACAGTCACAGCTCCCGTCGTGTCTGACCCTTGTACATGTACTTAATATCAAGGTATGTCGGCGTTAATGCAAAATTTATATTGCCTTCGATTACATTTCAAACATGAGATGTTGTTCGGGTCGCGTTGACACGAAAGACTCTCAGTTCTTTTACAGCATGAAATCACTACTCATTGATAATTTATCAGCTGCGAACATGGCAGAAATGTACACTATGTCCAACATGTCATGTGCTGCACTGTTACAGTCGGTGAAGGCATGAAGGTTTTTGTCAGTGTTTTGACCATTTCCAGGCAGGTCCTGGTCTGGCTGCCATGACCTGGTA
The DNA here is from genome assembly GCA_964020975.1 of Hermodice carunculata. Classification (NCBI taxonomy): domain Eukaryota; kingdom Metazoa; phylum Annelida; class Polychaeta; order Eunicida; family Amphinomidae; genus Hermodice; species Hermodice carunculata. The sequence goes on along the minus strand of OZ026616.1, from coordinate 102,865,482 downwards.
GGCGAGGCGCAAAACCCACTAACTGCAGACCAGATGTGTTGCTTCTTGCGTGAAATCTTTTCCTTTGAAGACTTTGAAGGAGCAATTTTCAGTTACTTACAGGTGAATTTAGTGTTAATTCCATCACTAATGCAGTATAGATTATTTATAACAAGTTACAAAGCATTAAAATAATCAATACGCTACCACTTTATGGTTGCCAAGAATTATATCTGGTCTGGATTTATGACAAATATCGATCAGTATTTATGTTTTAATACAAACAAACCTGGTTTAATATTTATTTGAATATCAAAGCTTCCTATTATTGTATGTATGTATGTATGTATGTATGTATGTATGTATGTATGTGTGTGTGTGTGTATTTATTTATTTATTTATTTCATTAACCCCCGGTATTGGGGAAAATGTGTACAAAAATATCGATAAAACACAGTATGCATAGAATTAAATGCATGGCTCTTTAAAATAATTGTAAACATTATTGTGAATAAGCCATGTATGTATGTATGTATGTATGTATGTATGTATGTATGTATGTATGTATGTATGCATGTATGTATGTATGTATGTACGTGAATGAATGAATGAATGAATGAATGAATGAATGAATGAATGAATGAATTATAATTTGATGTAATACACAATAGTGGATTACACGGGCAGCTCCTAAACTAGAATAAAAGTAGCAGGCCACGTGCACTAGACACAGCACGAGATCTCTGTTTGGCCAATCAGGAGATAGGAAGACCAAGTCACATAGGCGAGTTTTCTTGTTCAGTTTAACCTTAACTTGGGTTTAGATACATGGCAGTTTCCAATCTCACTCCGATTTTCACGAAATTTGTTTTTATTTCAGTAGTTGTTAGCTCTCTGGATGTATTCAACCGCTGGTTTCTCCGTCTCCCCTCCTCCTTCTATGGTTTATAAACATACAAAGATAAGTTTTTGGAGGTCAATTACATTGCCAATATAATGCCTTTGTATTTTAGTACGAATATTGTCATCTCAGGCCTACTGGTCGCTTTTCCCAGGTTAAGGTAGTATCTGATTGGCTGTTCCCAGTCTTGTCTGTTTTTTCAATGCGACGTCTGGCACATTATGTTCTGCCTGTTTCCAAAGGGTCCTTTCATTTGTATGCATATTGTTCTATCACCTTTAACCCGGCACGTGGTCTGCATCATATGCATGTTCATACCCTGCACCTTTTCTCCCATGAGATCATATCACCAGACTTCTAGGATAAAGAATAAGTAGGAGGAGAGGTCGTCACCTAAGCACGTTACAGATAATAGTATTATTGGTGGGTGGTGCATTAGTGCACCTTTGCTCATGCTCACACGTGAGGTGATTTCTATTCTATACATAGTGTTTTAAGACAAATATATAATATAAAACTCTTTGTTCGTGACATTGTAGTTCCATTGTGTGTTTTGCGTTTCACGAGATTTTGGTTTCTTACACTATTTATACATAATGTGTTCTTGTCTTTTTTGATATTCATCATTTATGCATATGTTATGTATCAGTCATGCTATATACAGAAGACACAATTTTTGTATTACCTGGTCGGCTAGAGTTCAACCCTCAAAGGCGAAATAGTAGAAGATGTCATCACCACAGAACAAACGATACTAAAATATCCTACAAATACATATACACGTATATGTTCTGAAGATTACGCCACAAATCTGGCGGCGTAATAGACCTGTTCATACCGAGTTGTACCGAACTTTTCGGGACCGTAATTAATTATGCATTCCATTGTTGGCCCGATTGTCCGATCAGCTAGTAGCCGAGTCGGGCCCACGCCGTCATATGTTTATAACGGATGCCACAGATAACGCTAGTGATTACAGCAGGGATTGTGTTGAACAGTGCAAATCTTTTACCTAAAATGTCACATCAGTGGTGAAACGTGCATTTATAGTGTCCTTACGGTTTAATTTTTCGTTAATTCCAAGCATATCCTGTATTTTACTTTCTTATGTTTCCACGTGTGATCCGGCCAGCGTAATTGAGCACAAAATGTAAACAAAGCAGGGTTCGCTTCCCGAAATGAACCGAATAGACCCGAGTCCTATGAACTGGTCAATTCATACCGAAGTAAAGGCGAGATAATACGATGTTTATAAAGGAAATATGAAAAAAGGCTCACTGTCTGATATACTTATACTGTTTTGACACCAACATGTTACATTTTCTTTACAAAACGCTTGAAACCTCGTTTGACAATTAACGTCCCAGGACGGCAACAACAACATAGTAAATATGCGCTCTTAATTTTGTGTCCACCGTATCAATAGTAAAAATTCGTATCATAATTTGCAGAACATGTACACTCAAAATATAAGTAGGCTTGTCGTGTGTTTTAAGCGTACGGGGACACAAAACTGAGGAATACAAAACATTAAAGACAAGCCTTATATATGTCCGGTGTCAGCCCTTGAAGCATCTTTGCAAGATGTTCCCCCATAGCATTAGGATATGATGATGGAATACAAACTTGTCAATTAATCAAATTGCGAACAAGTGAAACATATTGTCGATCAAAAATATATAATTTCGTAATTGGTTCACAAAAAAGTGTCATCGGATATCATTCATAATTTCCCTAGCCCAGCAACTGCAAATGGTAAACATGTGCCATATTGGGTCAATAAGGGAAGAGGTTTTCCATTGATATCTTTTAATTTCCTGTACGGAAGCTTTCTAGATCTCCTATCTTGCACAGACGAAAATATCCTAATGCAGATTTGAAGCAGCGGTACTTAAAAAGTATATCCTGTACTTTCGTTCATTTGGCTCGTCTTTCTTGGATGAAATAATTTAAAGCAGACATCTCATATTTATTATTTTCGGTCAAAGCACCAAAACCACCGGGTTCGAAAAAATGTCGTCTGTTTCAATGTTTTAGCCCACATTTCTCATAAAAAGAGCATAATTTATATGAAAATGGCGCCAGAGCCCCACAAAGGCAACCTGTCCTGGTCCAACAGCCTTCCTGGGCGCCCTTAATCTGCTTTCTTTATTACTATCTTGCCAGGAAGAAAAACCGTTTCTGCAGTTTACTGTAGTATATATTGCATATATCAGCAGAAATCAGTCAGCAGTCGGCCTATATGGACAACATGTTGGCAGATATGTATAACGCAATATTAACCCATTATTAAGCCAATACACAACTACAAACAGTCTTCGGTGACTTTTTTTATATTGTTATGCCATGTTGCTATAAAACAAATTGAAAGCTTTTGTCGGGGCATAGGCTTTTAAATAAGCTATTTGCTATCCGCAGTCAAAATTTATTTCATTATTATTTTATAAGAAGTCCCTGGATGGGAAGACAATGGACGTAGACAGCCATTTACAGTGCTAAAATACTTATATGTGCGGGTTAATACTCTAGTGGGGTGCAATTTAATGTACTTCCCTCGAAGGTGTTCAATACATGTGGCAAGAAAACAGAAATTCAATATTGGAAGCGATGTGTTTAGCTTGCCAGACATCGTATTCTACCCATGACCCCTCCTCAGCGTATCTCCATTTCAGACCAGAGCACCCGGAGTGGATATACAAATTGACCACGTCTAACAATTTTATTTCATTTCATCTATGTTGAATGCAACAGACTGTATCTTCCGAATTTCAGGGCATGGCAAAAAGAGACAAACACATTGTCAAGTTGTGACTCGTTTTTGAGCCTGTCACAGCAACAATCGAATTTTGCATGTCCATCAAATAAAAAAAGAGAAGAAGCAGAAGGAGGAGGAGCAGGAAGGGAAGAAGAAGAAGAAGAAGAAGAAGAAGAAGAAGAAGAAGAAGAAGAAGAAGAAGAAGAAGAAGAAGAAGAAAGCGAATTTGACAGCGACACGTCAAAAGAAGAAGAAAGCGAAAGAAGAAGAAAGCGAATTTGAGAGCGACACGTCAAAATGGAACTACACGTAAACGCGTGCAGCGTGATGATTAAAGTGTAATATTGTCTCCGGGTCATGTCGATCGTGTTGCCGACTGAAATTGCATTTAGAGGGAAATTGGTGCTGACAGAAAAGAGGAAAAGTGTAAGTAGCCGGCTTAATGGATCAAGACAACCAAGGCTGGACGTTATGATCCGGTAGTAGTGCCGGGGCAAAGAGAAATATCGGTGATGTTTGATACCTTGTCTTGTGTTGAGACTCGAGGGGCAGCAAGGTAGCTTTTCTTTGAAAATACCATACGGTCATCGAAATAACAACCCAGGCGGCGAATAATCTGCTTTTACACGAAGCCTTTCGCCTTTAATGTCAAGAGTTCAAAAAAGTTCAATGTTATTTAATTCGTCTTTGATCAACCGTTTTTACGCAAATATCCCAAAGGAGAAAGGTATTAGGTAAGGTGTCGGGGCTGATTTACAGCGTGTTGAGGCTTACATGCAAAAATGAACTGTCGTGCATCCATCGGAGAATTTTATTTTGGCTTCTGTGTCCCTGCATTCCTTGAGGTTGGCTTTTTTAAATCTTATATATGTAGAACATTGTTTTATCGCGAGAGTCTGTCAATCAGCCAGTCTTTAAATATCAAAGTTCAGGGAACGACTTGCAGATTGCGAAGACATGAATACAAGACATTTTACTGCCAGTGAGGCTCTGAACTGATTCTATACTAAGGTGGTGAGGGCTTGGTCAGCGGGGCTCTTAAGTAATTCTATACTAAGGTGGTGAGGGCCTGGTCAGTGGGCGTTGTGGTGTGTTAAAAATCGTGCTTGAGCTGTTTCGAGGCAGTTCGAACAAAGCTTGATCCAAAAAAAAAAAAAAAAAAAAATCACTGACTTCAGACTGGTCTTGGTATATTTCAGAGTTCTTTCCTCGTGAATTTTAATTTTAATTGGGTATACAGCAAGTGTATTACAAGAGAAGAAAAAGGCAAAACAAATACCACGCTCTTTCTGTTTTCCAGTGTTACAATTAAAAAATAGATTGAAAGAAAGAAAATTATGTATCCCCTTTGGCATTGTGGTTCATGTATCCCCCAGAACGTTTGTGGAGACTTATTGAGACATTACTTCACACAATTTTCTTTTCATTCATCTCTTTCTCTCTCTCTCTCTCTCTCTCTCTCTCTCTCTCTCTCTCTCTCTCCTTTTATTTTTACATTTTGGCACATTAATAAAACAGATATTTTTACGGCTGTAGCCTATGCTAATTGAACTCTATCCGTTGTTCCAGTCATGCCACCATGAGAGGCACGGCGCTAATTTATAAGCACAGTTTTGCCCTACATTTCTCCTTGCCATGTAAATCCTTCCGTACGTTTATGCATTTTCAAATCAAATATTTTATTCAGTTTCGTACCTCTATTGAGAAATCATTCGATTCTCTCGAAGCCCTCTGGGATACACCTTTTGTTTTGCATGGATTATGAAAGAAGTCCAGTATTGACTTACCGAATCTCTTCGTGGCTCACATAGTGTACATTCTTACTCTGTTGAATGGTGGAGAAAGCCAGAAAGCCCTAGGACTCTCAGGAGACCTCCATGCGCCTTCACAGTTGTAAGAATTTGTCCGCTTGGTCCCCAAGCCAAAAAATGAATACGGGTGACAGTAGTGGATGGCAAGCATACCGCCGCTCAACTAACCAAGCGTTCAAGTGCAAAATACACTTGCTTCAGTTACAAGACATTGCCAATGCTAAAGTATGCAACACGCAAGGTCCATATTTTGATTTGTGTGTAATTTGCCTTAATTGGATGGACGGTACCTCATCTATGCTTTTGTACATTTTCAAGGATACGTTCGATTGTCATTTTTTTTTAAAGTTCGAAATTTGGAGTGCAATACAATAAACAGCACATGAAGTTTTCATCAACTGATTCCTGGAGGAAGAAAATAATTGAAAGTAGCAATCTTATAAGTTGACTAACAGTAATACACGGGAGTAGCTACCAATATGTTGGACGCAATCTCCTACGCTTCCCGTCTGGCTCGCCACTGTGAAAAAAGCCAGTGTTCCTTTGAAAGAAAGCAGTGCCACGCTAAGGTGACGGCATGGCATCCTCCTTTAACACTAAGTCTTCCATCAGGCAACCTCAGTGGGCCGATTTATCTTTTAACTTTAATACACATGGGTGCAAAGAGTATCATGGCGGCAGCACTTTACTTGATGAGGTTATTGTTATCGGGCCGTTTTCATATTGCCACAAAATCAAATGAATGCAGAGCTGTTTCCCCCGACGTAAAGTGTGAAAAACGTTTTAGAGTATGCGGGTAAGTGTCAAATATAGATGTGGTCCTCATCGAGTTCCAGGTTATGTTCATAAAATGGACGAAGAAGGTTCCACTAGGCGGGGAGTACAAGCACTTGGAGTCTAAATACTTGATCAATGTATCACTCGACCTTTGGCTTAATCTTAGCCGCTCTTGCCTTTCATCGCGTCTATGCCCGCAATCTTAACATTTAGAATGGCCTTGCGTTCGAAGGAATACCAATGGGAATAATGTAAAAGCTTCAACCTACCGCGGAAACATGCAGGTTTGATTGTTAGAAGAGAATTTTAGAAGAGATGTTTCAATTCCACAAAACAATAGAGGTGTACCGCTATCAGAGGCGTTTCGCTCCACGTGGTAGTTACACATTTTAACCCTTTCGAAAACTGTGAGCTTCGGATTGCTGTAAATTGCGCTGCAGGTGTACCGATAATTGTGTGTCTGTGTTTTTCCCCACACATTGGAGCTTATAGGAATATTCTGAATGGCCTTTATAAAGGACTCGTTTTTGATGTTTTAGTTATGCGCTTATTGGAGGGGGGGGGGGGTTCCGGTCGCCAATCATGGACAAAATAAATGTGCCTTCACAGTTCATGGTCAATACGTATATTTTCAGGTTTTTACACTTTATTGAATAAAATCTTTGATTTCACACACAGTTCAGGATCAATTGAAATGTGAATTCACAGTTCGAGATTTCTTGAAATGCTGAATCGCGTTTCATGACTAATAGTCCTTTCATGATTTTCGAATAGCCAACATGTATCTGTTGTTTAGTTCCACAGTTCACGAAAAAAAAAAGAAAAGAAAAAAAGAAAAAAAGAAAAAAGAAAAAGAAAAACCTTGGCCCCTTCCCATTAACGGGTGTTAGGGCCAGGTCCGTAGGTATTGATGAACCCGAATACGTCTACCTATGTGCACATCGGAGACGCTGAAGTAGAATAATTTGACTCAAAGTAAAATATCTAGCCAGTTAGTGAGAAGTTTCAACAATTTGTATTTTAAGTCCAACACATTGTAGCACATTGCAGCAATCGGTCAACATTTTATTTCCTAAGTTTACGGCAACATTTAGCCTCTCTACGTTAACATCAAGTTCGATTAGCAACAAAATTTTTCTGGTGAATGGGAAAGTGCAACTTTTGGTCGTTTTTAAGTACGGATTTGAGCTGGTCACTGGTTATCCCGTGCTCTTCCCATTGTATCTCGTGAACGGCAAATGACAACGCTGTCCTTTAAGACGTGCGGATTGGGAGTGGGAAATTGCACTTACACTGCACAATTGAAAATAGAACGACTGAATTTAGGCAGCAGTAGCACTTTAATTATGGATCAACACCACATACACATCGATAATATTATATCCAGGTTAATATAACTGACGATTGAGTTATGGGAACGGTATGCTCTTTCAGGTCCTCATTACTTGTATTCAAATAATGTTATTCGACGCATGATCAAGACTAATTCTCTCTTTTTACAGTCATTCGTATATAGTGTCTTTAAGTAAAATTTGAGCCCGGACGCCATTAAAACTTCCCATTACATTTATTGCTACCATATTTTGCGAGAGTTATCAAGTGTAACGCTTTTGTTGTAATTCGGCTAAAGCCAACAAATTATTTATCTACAATTATTATCTTAATTGCATACGCTTTCAAAGAGCACACCCTAACCATATAACAGGCTGTCCATAAAATTAACAGTTAAGGCGTAAATAAAGAGAAAATGCGACAGCGGCTAGTGGACTGGCAAGAAGGCAACGTTCTCTTTATAAGGATATTGGAGAAACATAAGATAATATGTAAAGGTTTAATCATTTCACCAACAATGAGACAAAAACATTTATGTGCACGCATTAACATACAACGGTCGGATAAGAATCCCTTCTGTCTATCTGCCCCCCAAAGTGCCATGATTCCAGGTGTCGATTATTTCGGTAAACTTTATCGATTTAATGCTTAAAAACTCGTAATTGACAAACAAATATGAGACCTATAAGGAGAATTGTTCACTCAATTTAAGGAAAGAAAACAAGTTAAACAAGCTTCAGTAGTCTGAGCAAAAATATCGAAAAATCAGCGGAAAAGGGATAAGACAAATCGTGTCTCCGGGATGTGGTACACCATCATTAAAGGAGGCACGAGCTTTATATCCGAGGCATTTGTAGCTTGTAAACTATTCCTCGAATGAGCAACACGACTCTTAAGGGATTATGGATAAAATTGACCTGTCCCATTTACAAGTGGGAGGCTTCATCATGGTTTTCACAAGTCCCGAGGGATGCTTATGTTCTTGCAAAATATCCTTGTTCTTTGCTCGTAATTTAGAGCATGTCAAAATGTGTGTCTCAAATGGAACACTGACCTCGTTGAAGTAATGAAGTAGACGCTGCATAGACAGTGACACTCTCCCAGTCAAGGAAGCTTGCGTATAACGTGGCTTCCGTTTAATCAAAAGCCCCATCTTCTCGAGCCAGCGATTGTAAACGTTTATTACTCTGGCGTACAGCGATCGTTTTATCTTGTAAAAACGACAGTTTGATAGCAAGTGCTTGTATGCATGCTAATTTTGATTAATACATATTGCGCGGGCAAGTGACATTCAGACAGAACGGAAACCGGCCGTAGTTACATGGTGGGTTTCCACATGTCCCCCATACCTGTTGAGGTAGTAACTTGGTCACCACCATGGACAGTATTTATACCTGGGTGCAAGTTCAGAAATATTGTTTTTCCTCTGGTTCTATATTTATGTCAGGGAGCCAACTCAGACATTTTGTTTTTCCAAGAATTTTTTTTTCTTCTTTCTTTCTTTCTTTCTTTCTTTCTTTCTTTCTTTCTTTCTTTCTTTCTTTCTTTCTTTCTTTCTTTCTTTCTTTCCTTCTTTACGACCAGATTTGTCCCCGGTTTTTCTCGGACCCTACTATTCCGAAAACTACCAAACTTGCCATGGTGAATGACCTACCAAGGAAATTAGGCACCTGACTTGGAATAGTCAAAATTTTAAAAGCTCCACATCTTCTAAAGTATTGGAGATAGACACAAAGTTCTAACTTACACATATAGGTTCGAGACAACTGGCAAATCCAATAACATACAAACAAACCTTGGGGAATTTTTATGTATGCTAAATTCACCAAATTTCTCCCCAATCCACATACAGGCCCTGAACTGCTTGCTGTATGACCTATTGCTTGACCTCCATGGTGCCTGGCAGCTATTTTGCATACATAATTAATTGGCTTAAACCCGTCTCACGGGCAACTGTCTATCCATGCATGCTAGGTGTATGCTTTGGAAGGTTTGGGTTTTGTAGCAAATGGGGGGGGGGGGGAGGGGACCCCAACAACTGTGTAATGAGGCTCTTAATAAAGTACAGCGTATCTCTTTCTGTTCATGCAGGAACAGACTGACCCCATGCTGCCATATGTACCAGGCAGGCTATAGTTTCCACTAGTGCAGAACAGACCTCTTAATGCACCATGACTAAGACTGGTGTCCTAGCTGGCCTGTTTTTGCCTGAGACAATGCCAGTCTAGTGAGCTTATCAGTCCCAAGGGAACACAGACTTCAGACTTCTAGGATGAACAAGCCTGAGGGTACCCTCTGTTAAAACTTGACTAAATACAGAGCTAAGTGGGCCATACTAAGGAGGGTAGAATTTGTGTCATCTCAGTGAATACTCTCGTGTCTTTGTCTTCTTGAAACCAGTGAGATGCAGCCTGTTCTTCATAGCCAATACTGAGACAGTATTGTTTTGTCTTGGTTCACAGGTACATGTTTCTTGACAGCTTCGCTTAGAATGTGTTTATGTAATAAAGAAAGAAAGACAGTTTTGTATTGCATGTATACACATCCCCTGGGATTATAATATGAATACACTGTACATATATATGTGCATGTATGAATGATGTACATATACATGCACACATACCCATCCATAGTGCCCAGAAGGACTGACCTTCTCAAGAGTGGGTACTTTTCTCTGGTCCCATGGGTGACTTTTCTCTGGTCCCAAGGGTGCCCACTTTAGAGAGGTTACACTGTATTAATAAACTTTGGAATTTTCTTTTTTCTTTCTTTCTATCTTTCTTTCTTTCTTTCTTTCTTTCTTATTTCTTTCTTTCTTTCTTCCTTTCTCTCATTCTCTCTCTCTCTCTCTCTCTCTCTCTCTCTCTCTCCCTTTCTTTCTTTCTTCTTCACAACCAAGTTGGTCTGGAGATTTTCTCAAGCACTATTTTTCCGAAAACCACCAAACTTGCTATGGTGACTGACCTAACCAGTGAAATTGTGCATCTCATTTGAAATAGTCATGATGTTTAAAAGTGTGCAAATAATTTTAAGAAGCGAAATTATGGCCGGCTTATAAAACATTACGCATTGATGAGTGAAGCCATACTAGTAAACCCAATCAATTGAATAGATGTGACACTGTTTGCCTAATACGTCCATGCATTAAAAAAATATCATGTTCTATCATGTTTCATACCCAGCTCAACACACGCACACACACACACACACACACACACACACACATATATATATATATATATATATACATATATATATACACACACATATATATATATATATATATATATATATATATATATATATATATATATATATATATATATATATATATATCGTTGATTCAGCATGTCGATCATATATTCTTATGTGTAAAAGAGTATATCAAAAACTGCAAATTACTCTATCTACATTAAAAAAATTTGGATTCGTATATAGGGTCTCACTACTTAATGAATTTGACTTTAGAAAATTTGTACAGTGTCTAAAACCGAAAATAATTATGTGTGCCCCACACGGAACGGCAATAAATGACATTTAAACATATGTAGTTTCAATGCTGACTTGGAAACAACACTTCTTGCGAAGTATGCTAAAGTGACATTAAAAATGCGTTTCACAGAGATCCCACGTACGGTGTGTGTGGTCAGAGGCGTCCTGTAGGCAGGGAAGGCAAAGGTACGTTCGTTGTAGCTACATTTTCCACCATGGGAGACACGTGAAACGTGAGAAAATAGCCAACAGTAATTCATAGGTTGTGATCGCTGAAGCTGCAGGATATTAACCTTTTGAACCCTTACAAGACCTTATTTCCCCCACGGGACCACAGTTGTTTGTGTTCACGCTGCACAATTCCAGAAGGACGGTTTTAGGTGCAGAACGTTATTCTGTTGCCCCCAAACTTGTGAGCCAAAGTGAAATGTTGTTGAATACCATAGAAAGTACCATTCAAAGTACCATTCAAAGACAGTCTTGTAGATTACTGCTACCAAAACTGCAATTGATCATTTCATGCTTTCCGATAATGTGGAAGACCTAGTCTTAGAATACTCATGCATTCACGAAGGTGACAGTTTATCCCAGCACTCACCTGTGAGACTTATCATTAATGTGCCTAGTGTGTACAATGACAGTGGTCCAGAGGCTAGGCATCCTAGGCCTCCCTGGCACGCTGCTACACAAGACAATACTGAAAACTATAAAAATTCTCTTGATGAAAAATTAGATTGTATTAATATTCCACGGCCAGCACTTAAATGTGATGATTTATTTTTTTAAAACAACATTATTCGGATATCTAATGTTTTCATGATGCTTTTATAAATTCATGTCTAGACGCGAGTTCGGAAAGTATTCCATATTCTGATGCCAAACCCCACTCGGCTGCTCCTGGTGGGAATAAATATGTAGAGCCTTTCCGGAAAGAAGCCTTGTTTTGGCACGGGATTTGGAAAAGTAACCATTCACCTAGGACTCGGGTGATAGCGGATATATACTGAACAGTACACGTGCAAAGTATCATTATGCATTGAGATTCGTAAAAAAATTACAAGGATATGTGTGCTGCTAATCAGCTGGCAAATGCCATGACAGATAATCACTGCAAAGATCTTTGGGCTGTGGTGAAAAAATAAGGACAAAAACGAATCATAGGTCCTGCGTCGCCGACAATAAGACGAATCCTGGTGATATCGCCAATGTCTTTGCAGAAAAGTATGAAATATTGTATATTTCAGAATCGTATGACACAAATGAAATGGATGAACTGAAAAAATACATTAATCATAAAATACTAGTCATGAGTCTGACAGCAAATGTTCCTTATTGACAGTGTCAGTTGAGAATATTCAATCTGCAATTAAATATTTATAATTAAAAAAAACATGACGGTAACCAGGGACATTATTCCGACCATATAGTGCATGGAACTTCAAGGTTGGAAATATATCTATCCCTGTTATTTTCATCAATGGTACATCATGGTTATTCTCCTGATGCTTTAAAAACTGAATTTGATACCGAAAAACAAGCATAAATCTTTGAGTGATTCCGACAACTATAGAGGCATTGCCCTTAACAGTATTTCGGGTAAATTGTTATACTGGGTTATTCTATCTGAAAACTATGATGTCTTAAATTCTTCTGAGCTTCTGTTTCGTTTTAAACATGGACGTTCTACGTCACAGTGTACTTTCGTTTTGAATGAATGTATTCAACATCACAATGTGCATGATACAGACGTACAAGTTGTGTTCCTTGACGCAACAAAAGCTTTTGATAGAGTACATTAATCAAACTTTTTAATATATCGGTAGATAGGGGTGTGAGTCCAGTGATAGCTAGATTATTGTTAAATATGTATATTCAGCAAAATGTGAAGGTTGTCTGTGATAACGCTGTGTTTGAGCCATTCAGTTGTACTAATGGTGTGAGACAAGGTGGAGTTCTCTCCCCTATTTTGACGTGGCACTTTTGGCGCCGACTTCACTTTCCACTTCCAAGATGTTAGAAGTTTGTTCTAAATTTGCTAAAGAATATAATGTCCTTAAGTTTCTGTCTGAAGCGCATCCATAGTAGCGCACCCTCTGCAGCTAATACCATAGTCGATGGGAACAATTGTACTGCTCAATTTGTCAAAGAGCTTTGCCTTGCTCGCGATGGCAAAATAAATACTATATTCTCACGGCAAGATATTTGTGACACCATTACCATGTTATGCATCAAACCTTGCTGTGAATCACTCATTGGAATCACAGGTCTTTCCAGGCCATGAGTCTTGAAGATCGCTATACTTCATACTTGTATGCATGTGGTGGACGCATTTTTTTTTTTTTTGTTTGTTTGTTTGTTTGTTTGTTTTTTTTTTTTGTTTTTGCTTGCTTCAAATGTATGATAATTCATGTATGTGTACCTGCTGAGAACGGATAAAGATACACACACACACACACACACACACATATATATATATATACACACACACACACACACACACACACACACACACACATATATATATATATATATATATATATATATATATATATATATATATATATATATATATATATATATATATATATATATATATATATATATATATATATATATATATATATATATCCACAGAAATTAGCCACGGAAATTAAAGCAGGGATATATGTGTAAGCAGGTGACATATATATCCCTTGAGAAAACAAAGGAGGCTAAAGCTTCTATACCTTAGGAAAGTTGACGCGCCATGAGTGCTGTCTTGCTTACGGTGCCCCCTCCCCCTGTTTGATCGCTTGTCCGTGAAAATTCCCGACTAATCTGAGTTACCATGATGATCCTAGACAAAATATCCTCACAAAAAGACCTTGTATTCTGCTACCAACATGTCTTATGTCTAATAAACATGAGACGTGAATCTACGTACAAATTCCTAATACAAAATTCCTATGATTTAAACATATTTTGTACTCCAAAAATGAGATGAAGAAAAAGCCGTATATAAATTTCTTTCGCAGATGAAAAGGCAACAGAGAGGACACGATATACAACAAAAAGTCACTGGTTCTCAGAGTGGATATGACGGCACGAAGACAGATAAAAAGGCCTTTAAGTAGTCTTCCATTACCAACATGCTTAGTTTCTAATAAATGTGTCCATGGCAGAACCAGTATAAACAGCGCTGGAGAAAGCTGTTGATGAAGTCTAAAGCTCAACCAGGCAGCAATAAAAAGGTTAAAAAAGGAGATGCTGGAAGCTGTTACGCATAGTAATCAGACACGGCTCTTTGACTTCATTTGAAACTGTTTAAACATTGAATCAACAGTTTTTCACATATGTTCTGATGATTTGTCCGCTGTTAACGTGAGGTAACTAAGAGAATGTCTAGCAACATCATCATGTTAATCGAAGGATGTGTTTTTCCATTTACATATCGTATGATGTACCTTTTACCCACTTTTCACATTCTATATGAATTAAAACAAAGCAAAATATACTGGTATAACACCGAATACTAACGAAACTGTCTCTTACTCCTTACGACTCTATTCCAGTGATAAAAAGAGAACTTATTACCACAGAAACACATGATAACGAACACTTGTAGCTTTTACATTAAAAGTGGTTGCCAAAACACAGTTGCACAATTTCGTATGTGGATTGTCACCATCTTCAAAAACTGTTATTTTCATAAAAATATGTTGAATTTCAGGCTCGGAAGAAGTGACAAAATCTACTACTAGCATCAATCAAATCTCATGTCTCATGCTTTTCTCATACTTTTATGGTACATACTAAAATCAAGAGTGTCGCAAAATAGGGTGCAGGCCATGATAAAACGATCATGGTGAAATACATGCTATGCCAGAAATTGGAGCCCACAGCAGAATAGCTATTTAAACGTAACACATACTATTTATGAAGAGATATATTTAAGTGAGCAAATAAATCTTATAGACATAGTTCTGTCTCCCATAAATGTAAAAAAAAAATCAAAATATTTACAGTCGTTTTACCAAAGTGGGTATCTTGCAATTCCATTATAAGGAGAGACAAATCATGACACTTATCGGACCTAATAGATAAACATATCTCGTGCTAACATCTTTTAAACATTTTTACAACCGCTTTGACAAAGTTAGTATCTTGTAATCACATTATATGCAGAAACATAGATCATGACAATTATCGGACTGAAGAAAAAAAATATATACCGTACTGAAGGTGTACACCATCCCCCAGCGTGTCCTTTATATTTCACAAATGAGCTGTACGTTGCAGCGCATTCAGAATCATTTTATGAAGTTGAAAGTGGCGTATTTGCTGATAAAAATGGGGCTGGCAGATTTCCGTGATCATACCAAGGGCCGTGACTATGACGGTGGACATTTTTAGAATATTAACATGCAAACAAAGGTTTTACACGGAAACTGCACTTAAAGCTAACTGCCAGTGGGATTTGGTAGTGGTGTATACGTTGCACATATATTGACGACAGTCTGTCTTATTGGGCCAGTCTTCTTTTGTCTTCATTGACTTCATGAATCTCGCTGTTTATTTTGATAATCTAAATCTTATTTCTAAGTTGAGCAGTACTCTGTCAATACTCTGTAGACTTGCACCAAGTCCACATCTTTACACAGTGCTTCAATGCATGACTTTGAAAACGAAGCTCAAGTCAACACTTACTTCGGGGACGTCTAAGCACCGTTGGGTTCGAGTCGCAGGCTCTCTGTTGAGACAATGTAAATACGCAAAACCATTTGACGGTCACTGGACCAAATTCGAGATTGACAAGATTTGATATGTGAAGGCGAGGTGCTTCCGTTGGGATACAACATTGTGGCCAGTTCTGTGAGGGTTTTCAGAAAGGATGTATACAAAGTGTTTTAACATAGACAATGTCCCTACGCAGCAAGCATCAAACAAACTGTTGCACTAAGACTGGAGACATCATCCCTGTACATATAGTTTTCCGCTTACAGCACAAAAAAGGATATGCCAATCAGGCTACGGAACCTAACACTATATCTTGAGTTGATAATTCCGCATGTCTTAGGGAAAGTGTTTGGCTCCTGTCTATCCTGCTTATTAAGGCGAATTGCACTTTGCCAACCATACTGATATCCAATCAACGAAATGTCCTATATCACAGTATATAACTTCCATTTCTTTGTTCCCTATCTATATGTTATTCCCCAGGCAAAGCGCCAAAGCAATTTCAGTAATATATCAGTAGTTCTGGCTGGCATTTCACTTGAACCCATTAATTTCTCTTCCCGAAGCTTTCTTTAAGTTTCTAAAAGCCTGCGTCCTGCATTGTGAATGCAATACTAATGATCATGACAGTTTCGGCTTGTAGTCCACATAGCGTTAGCTCATATCAGTTATCTTTGTCAAAGCTAAGCCAGGATCATCAGTCACGTGACCTGGTCAGCGTTGCAGATCAAAACCTAATTGCTTTCTGAAAAAATGTCGCTAATGTACTAAGTTTGTTTTCTCTTGTTTCTGACATTATCCTCTCACCTATTGTCGCGCTTTTATGTTTATCTAAATTGCATTGACTATTGGGTGTGACAAATCTTTAGAACTTTGAAACTTGTAGCTGCCTAAAGTGCTTGGGTGTGTCATCTAGTCTTGGTCGGGTCTCGTTACTTTGGACGGAACATTTCTTGGAAGAGATTCCATTTATGCAAAAAGCTCATCTGGACAGTGAGGATTTCATTACTAACTTTTCTTGGGGCGCCGTCAGGGCAGGCTTGTGCCGCCGTCAGGGCAGGCTTGTGCCGCCGTCAGGGCAGGCTTGTGCCGCCATCAGGGCAGCCTTGTGCCGCCATCAGGGCAGGCTTGTGCCGCCATCAGGGCAGGCTTGTGCCGCCATCAGGGCAGGCTTGTGCCGCCATCAGGGCAGCCTTGTGCAATCACAATTCCTTCATGAAATATTTTTAGCGGTAGTGAAGAGATGCTAGTGTATTTGCGACCAGACTGGTGGTCAGAGGACGGGTGCTTGCAGTGTCTGCTTTATCTTTTTTCCCCTCTTAAGTGGGACTTTTTTCGGAACAATTTCACTGATAGTGTCAATGACATCCGCTTGCGATTATATGCAACCACTTGACAGCTGGCAATTGTACTATCCGGATACAAAATGTTGTCTGCGTGAATGTTTTATATATATTTTTTTTTCGGGGGGGGGGAGGGGGGTTCTTTCTTTTTTTTTTCTTTTCTTTTTTTTTTTTTTTTTTTTTTTTGTAAACACCCTATGAACGATTAATATAGGTGAGAACTATGATGACGTCCGGTCCAAGCGATCCTCTTTGGCACTTATTGTACCAAAAATGCACCAAAGAAAACTAAGCCAGCCTCGATCTACCTAGCAAAGGGTTAACTTGATAAGGAATAATACATTTACCTTCAATTACCGAATTGTATCTAAAGCTTTCGACCTGCCCATCAAGGCTAGTCATACATGTAACTCCAACCTGCCACCCCCAGCACCCCCTAAACGAGAGAGTACAGCTCTGCCAATTGAAATTTTGAAAGATCTCTGTGATGTCCTATAATATTGTCTACGGATAGAAGTCTTATGGTGTATAGAGATACACAATCTGGTGCAAACACTAAGTTACTTGAGTCTCAATGTGTTTGAAACTGTTGCATTAGATCATAATTGACATATTACGTTTAATTATAAGCAAAACAGAGACAATACAATAAAGTATATACAATTTCAGAAAATTGACAGAAATTTCCCTGACATCTGCTGTGTTATATATATATATATATATATATATATATATATATATATATATATATATATATATATATATATATATATATATATATTTACGCAACTTGAACAGATATGAACATTCAATGAACCAGTAATCGTTCAATGCTATAGAAAGAAAGCGCCTTGGTCATATTGGTATACTCGGAAACAGATTTCGGGGGAATATTTTCAAAAAGGGATATTTAAACTTTTCTAACTCCAATAACACCAAGTGTGTGTGTAAAATTGTTGGAGCACCAAGGTCACAGTCTACTTCTTATATATATATATATATATATATATATATATATATATATATATATATATATATATATATATATATATATATATATATATATATATACATATATATATATATAAATATATATATATATATATATATATATAAATATATATATACAATATATACATATATATAACATATATACATGTATATACAATTTATATATATAATATATATGCATGTATATTATATATATATACATATATATATATATATATATATATATATATTATTGTATACATCGTCCTATTTTAATAAACATCATATTATCACTTGAAGGCTGCAAAGCAGCATTAAAATGAAGGCTAGCTGTCTCCACAGATGTATCAAGCGACGCCGGGCACTGTGTAGTCCTATGTTCACATTTCTGGATTCATTCTGCAGCTGGCCTTATCACTGTTCAGCAAGCCATGTTCCACTTGGAGTGATTGGGCTCGTCTTGTGGTTTCACGTGTCATCTGCCTTGTACCTTTACATTTCTCTGACATTTTTGTTTTCTCAGAATAGTTTCAAACATTCTTACAGAGTTGACCTGCATGCTCTCGGCTTGGAGTTTCAAAATAAGACAGGGATGTGTTAATGTTTCAACCTGAATAATGTTTCCAACTTATCAATGTAATTTTATTTAAGACTATGTATGTTTTTTTGGTTTTATTTTAAGAAGTGTGTTTGTTATCAAATTAGCATGAGTGTACAGCAGTGAACAATGAAAATTGTTATAATTGTTTATAATTGTGTCTGGACCGGCATACTTGGTATTTGTTTAATGTGTGTTGTATATATAAAACCTCCATTCCTGGAGGATAAACAGAACTAATTAATTAATAACTGATTATGACTCAGTGTTAATGGTCGGTGACTTGTACGATATTTTTCCATTGAGAAAAAGCATATCAGTTTCCAGATTTTTGCCCCTGAAATTTACACATTAGCCCACAACGCAAATGAATAAGGTGCAACAATTGTAGACGGCTTTTTAAAGCGCTTACTTCCATTTCGATCACAAATGCAGCATGTGTTTCTTATTTCTCGCATCTTCCTATCACAAAACGAGCCTTGTAATTTTTAATGAGTTTTTCGAGGATGAAAAGAGTTAATCTTTCTCCGATGTCTAAACAAAACCTTTCATTTGTGCTAATTCTCTATGTTCTTGGCACGAGTGGAGCGCTAATGGGCTGTCAGGTGCGTTGTCTATTGTAACAGGAACAACAAATAACAGATAAACAGTTGCCCAAAGGAACCTACCTACATCGATGTACTTACATTGTGCAACGGTGCAGCCACAAATAGCTTACTTCAGAGCAGCACACTGAACTCAGCTTTCGGTATCAACATTGCAGTTATTCCATGATTGGTTCACCCATCTTTCTTTCTTTCTTTCTTTCTTTCTTTCTTTCTTTCTTTCTTTCTTTCTTTCTCTCTTTCTCTTTTTTTGTTTACTTTGCCCAGAGCTTATATCCTATATAAAAATGAATTTAAATCTGAAAACTATTTGCAAATCAACAAGGACTTTGAAGATAAGAAAAATACTACACGGTCCGTATAAGTGGCCATAATTTAGCGGTTGAAAAGGGAAGACATAAAACACCCTCAAAATAACCTTCGGAAGACAGAATCTGTAACGTATTTCATGTTCGGAACGTTGTATGTATGTTATACTCTCGAGGATGAAATCATTTTCTTATTAAATTGTCGATTATTCTGCTTACCCAGGCTAATTCTATTCCAATCATTAAAATATATTTTCTTTAATTTTGATAAATATTCAGACCTTGAGAAATTCAAATTAATTATGAAATCACAAGACACAGAATCATTCTCGAAATTAAAATCCTTGATAAAATCTTATATAGAAATTAGAGAAAACTCCTTGTAACATTTCTCCTCCCAGTCGGCATTAATGATCCGTCTCTTGAAATTTTAACATACCTTAAAAGAAATATATCTGGCATTTCTATTTCGAAAGTTCATGTGTACATGTTATGTTTTACAATTCTCTTGTTGCTTTTTTCCTTATGATTTTGTAGCTGTTGTGCTGTATCATTTTGTTTTATGGTGCTGTCAATAAAGTTCATTCCAGCGTTTGGGATTCTTAGATATTATATATACATATTCTCCGTCATCACCCGCCCTGGGAAATATACGCATATTGACCCCATGAGTTTACATATATTTGGATATACATGTACCGAGAGAGCACAGGAGCGGAGAACCGATGTCCATATAGTGTGGATATAATATGACAGATCAGCCAATAGGTGACAAGATTTAAGATGACCATTTAGAAGACATGGAAATAAAGGTTGTACCTGTCTCACAGCAGAAAAACAGTTTTTACCTTTATATTACCATGATACCGGTGTGTGCAGGCTCCAATTCCGTCCATGTCTTTTACCATTTCGCGCCAAGACCAGTCAACAGTGGTCCATAGTTTTCAAATGTCGTCTGCGTAAATGGTACCTGGAAGGATCAAGCGTTCTTAGATATGTTCGGCTTAAGTGTGTCAACTGAGTCCAGAAATGAACTTTAGCAGCATGCTTCACCCTTTCCCGCAAAATCTAGTCAACGGTAACTATTCTTCGGCCCTGGTGTTTTTTATGGTAGTGCATGTAGCTCCTAAACGATGTATTGCCTTTTTTTCTTTTTCTTTTTTTTTTAATTACTTCAGAGTCGCTTGAGTATAAACCCACCATTAGACGTCCCCTAAATATCAACGTAAAATATATGGAATTTGATCGTACAATTTTCACAGTACATGATATCACCGTAAATGTATTTTGCATGCACTTTATTAAGAGAAGGATGAATCAGTCTTCAACTTTAATGCTAATTCATGACCAGGTCCCAGCATGTGGTAAACATAAAAACCCATAATCCAAGTCCATGTTCAGCATCACCATTAAACTTTGAGCAACTCGAACTACTCTTACTGCTTTTTAAAGTTTAACCCATTCAAGACAAAAAAAAAAAAAACGAGGACAATAGTTCCCATCATCTTTTGATCGTTGATCAAAGGCCGGTCGCTGATACCTTCCTTTGTTAGAACACTCACCTCAACATTAACTTCAAAACAAGCCTGGCGGACAACATTTACATGTTCTAAATGGGTCAGGTAGGGGTTAATTCATAATCTTGCCTGTGTTTGTCAGATAGAATATGAATGCCATTTATCATTGCTTTATGTCTTTTTAATTAGAATATCATAAGACATGCCGTATAGGAAGATAAATGAACGCCAGAAAAATATTGTGAACCTGTTATCCAATTGTTGTTTCGATCTTAAGTAATGTGAAATTACAAAGGAAGAAACAAATCTAATCTCAAAAGAAAAGCAATGCTAATCATGATAATTCCTATCACTCTTCCGTACAATGCAAGTACTCACATTGCCAACTGAAATTTTTATTTATTGCTTCATTTAATCTGAAAAGTTCCTGTTCACTATGAATCAAAAAGAAAAGAAGGCACAAGAACTGTACCGAAATTACCGGCAACTGCTTTTCCCCGGAAAATTGGGGTAATGATGTCAACTTTGATAGGGAAATCCCCTACATGGGCCTGTCTATGTTAATGTGACAGCTGGGAATAAGCAGCAAAAATTTACTTCTAGTGCCCGACTGCGCTCAAAAGAAGGTACACTCCTTGCCTGTGATCGTAGGCCAAGTCCAGCTTCAATTCGGTATGATAGGAAAGGTCAGAATTAGCTCTAAGGTGTGTATTCGTCCCAATACACAACTGGATACACAAACATTTGGAAGGCTAGAGCTGTGTATTCCCATTAGCTTGTATGCTAAAGCCACCTTAAATAAACCATTCACTTTTGTAGCTGTGGTTACAAGATTTTTGTGAGGTACTAAGTTATGCGTCTAGATTTACTGTCTGAAATTTTCAGTACCTGTTTAGTTGCAAACTTTTGCAACAAACAGTATGTTGGGCAAACTAAGCGTTCTAATTGTCTAATCCTCCTTAAAGAAATAAAGTATATTACAACAACAAACTAAGCGTTCAGTACGTGACAGATTGCGCCAACACTACAGGTACATCGACACTAAACATGTCATTCAACCCCTGGGGAGGCATTTGAGCCAGTCTGGTCACATACTTGAGTACATCTAAACCACTCCCACTTAGAACGTACCACACAGCTACGCCCAACCAGGCAACGACACTGTATGCACCTTCCCCAAACAATTTAGCCATTTGGTCTCAATATCACCGAGAAGTGCTCAGTTGTATACTAGATATTTAAACTCTAGAAACAGTCAATCGTGCTTTCCTAGTCCCCATCACAGGAGAAGGAAACACGTAACTACAGGTTGTCCATTGTGGTTAACCCGACAAAAAATATTTACACCAAAATGAGGTCCCCAGTCGGAGAATCTTTATTCTTTACCCAATTCATTCTATGGGAACCAGACTCCAATTATGGCGTACAAATCATCATACACCGCCATACTGCTCTTAATGCGTAATCTAGGACTCAAGTGTAACGTAACGAAAATGACAGGCTGCTTCCATAACGGGCATCAGTAGGTTTTTGACGGTTCCTGACGAGAAACACAGTTTCGAAACCGGTCGCACCAAATTGTCTCTGCCTCACGGCTACTTGCCAGTTGTCCTCATCGTATTATAATTATGCTTCCAAATTCCCAAATACCTGTGGCATCTGGTATGAATGTAAAATGTGCCACAAGTATTTGCAGATAATATGTGTCAAATGTTATGCCCAGATTTGAAGAAAAACAAAAACAAAACAAAAAAGATTTTAAAAAGGCTACAACACCACGACTTTCTGATATTGCCAGCGCTCCTGAGAAAGGCACCCCACGTCTCCCAAGCAGTGTCGGGTATAAATTATTAAGGCCACCATTGTCACATATTGTCCCGCCATTCTGGGACATTTCTGATTCTGATAGATGGTGAGATTTAATACTTTTTCGTCAGTTTTCTTACTTGGGTAACGTCGGATTGAGTTGTGAAATCACGATTTGTGTTGTCAAATATTACCGCGTGTGTTCTACAATGCAACACGATTTATGTAGTCAAATATTACCGCGTGTGTTCTACAAAGCAACACAATGAAAGGCCAATATAAGATATATCTTTCCATGACCACTGAACATTATAACCCAGGATGACAAGGCACAGTGTTCATTGAGACACCCATGCACGACTTGTCGCTATGTTCTTCGCAAATGACATAGCAGTGGTTGAAAGCTGGTGGGCCAATTAGATAGAGCTTCCCATTTACGCATACGAGGGGTCTATCGTCCCAGCAAACGAAACGGGATACTGTGATATACATTTCATTATGTTGTACTTCTTTTCTAAACTTAAGATGAATAGATTATATTTTTGTGTTATGATATGTATCTCCCAAAGGGTCGTGGCGTAATTCATACTTCACTATTCGTTCCTTTGTGTGTTTGTTTTCTAATTTAAACATTCGACAGGACATAGGTAAACGACATTTCAGAATTGTCATCGCTTTATATGATAAAAATGGTAAAACATTGTTTGATGTTCTTCTAGGTGCGTTTGTGTAAAACTGTTGTTGACAACAAATGTAAAAACGTTTTCTCCTTAAGGGTATTTCAAACGCAAATTCAGATTTCCTGAGCTACCGTGCTTGGCAACAAAACGTGCAATGTTTAAGTGCATAATTATCATTATCATCCATACACACCACAGTATACAAGGTCATATTTCTATACGTGTCTTAGAGGGTCGGGGATGGAGCTTTTCTGTAAAATGGTGGACGACTGTCAAATGACCACTGATGAAGCTTCTTTCCATCATCGATTTCCCGACAATATAAGGTGCTACTATAGAAAATCAGTGAAGTGTTACCGGAAGTGAACAATAATGGATTCTAATAACGGCCCCACTGATAACCTCTGACATATAAAATCTGCATGTTGCAGAAAAGCTCCACCCCCATAGTGCTTATCTTTTTTGTACATAATGTATAATTTCCAATATGAAATCCGATCTTTTCATAAGTAAATGCGTCACTCCCGCCAGGTGGCGTGTATACAGCGCCCACTGGAGGGCAAGTGGATCAACGGGAAAGTATTCAGGCAGGCAAACTGGGAAATACATATTGATATCAAAAGAGAATTTTTCACAGTGTGGGTACTTTTGAGGCAGTACATTACAATGTGGGATAAATGCCATGGAAATATTTTATTTATTGACATCTTGCCACGGACCTTTGCTTTTCATGGAAACTTAATGTAAATGCCAAACTATCTTGTGTTTAATGACACACCGCCAGTGTATCGACGAAAAAGTCTTGTGGTACACAAATTATGATACCCTTGTGTAATACCAGCAACCTTTTGGTGATCGTCAAACGCAATAAGCAGGATGATCCTCAGATTGTTATCCCTGTCCAAAATCCATTCTTGGAAAAAAATACTAATTGCATGCAAAACAGCTGGTTCAAAAAAATATATTTTCCCTACCATACCGCATAAAGAGCTGTGTACCTTCTAGTCCCCGTGTTTTGTTTTTGTTGTTGTTTTGGTTTTGGTTTTTTTTTTTGTTTTTTTTTTTTTTGTTTGTTTTTTTGTTTTTTTTGTTTTTGTGTTTGTTTTTTTGTGTGTGTTTTTTTTTGTTTGTTTGTTTTAAACAAAACACAGTTCGCGCATTCACCCCACCAAATGACAACTCTGAGCTAAATAATTAATTGTCCCTTGAACTGGCCAGCGTATCCTAGACTTTTTGCCAATGCTACAATTCAGTCCTTATTGTAAAGCACCTTGTAATAAATTCATACGTCTAATAAACTATGGAAGCTTGGAATGCCTTGTGGAATAAAGTATTTGGCTTAATTGAGCTTCAAAATCTACGAGAACTTAGAGAAGAATACAAATGAGAATCATTGACTTGAGCATTTGATAGAGAAAGGATATTTATCTTCGAAATACTTGTGCATGATTTATTAGGGTATTATCCAAATTAGATTTGCGATAATTTTGAACCACTATAATCTGTAAAGTTGCCTCCAGCTTGTACATGACTTGGATGCGGATGAGCAGAAATGTTCAATCTATCACAATGCCGACCGACAACACTTGAGCGCATGCGCGGCGAAACGGCATTCATTCCATTTATCATGCAAGACAGACTGCATTTCCATCCAAATAACAAGATTTATGAACCAGTATTAGTTTGATTGGTTTGCGTGCACAGTAAATTGACCAGAACGTTTTAACATTATTATATATTGCCTTCTGCATGAGACTTCTTGTGCTAAAACGTACCAGAAATTTCTATGCAGAGAGGGTAAAATAAGCACTCTTATTGTTTTTTCTTCCTATTTAAGAGTACGCACTTGATGAAAGTGAGTTCTGACGATGAAGGTCAAGATAGTCTTGCGCTGCGCTGCGGGCAGAAAAGACTAATGTGTGGGCAGCCCAAGACAGGGAGAACGCATGAGTGCCCCACAGAACGAGTCCCTATGCGACTCTAATTCATCACTGGAGAATGTTTCTTGGATCACTTTGATTTTCAGATCATAACCATTTGCACTGACATATGCCAACAACAGACGCTGAAGTAAAAGCTTGCCTTCTTCGTGTATGCTCACTGGGCCGTCCAGGTAATCACAGAGGTCATCTTCAAAGAGTTGATACTGCTGACATGACTGAAAACATTTTCATTGACCTTATTGTTAGATGAATAGCTTGAGTAACCAAGGCAACACGATTGGTGACCTTGTTAAAATAGATCCTGGATATAATGATATAAAACTACTGTCGTTTAGGTTATATGGCATTTTTCATCATCTTAGCATATGGCTTTCTTCACCGAGTAACATTATAATCTTTTGAAACATGTAGCCCACGTGGCTTAACCCACACGCCGTTTATTTTCCGTCCTCACAACTGCACTTTTTCTTAAATTAGTCTGGAGCAGCTGATCATCTTGATCACGTGATCAGTGCCGCAGAACAACAGTCTTGATTTTTGCCAGTATTTGTTATATTGACGTATGTGTGCATTGCATGTTAAATCCGGACGCTTCTGACATATTCTATAAATAGTATCTTGTAATTGGATCAATCCATCACACGTTCTGATGGCATTCGTTCGAGGAGATCGAATATGCTCTGGCAGAGTAGAGACAGAGATTACCCAGCACAAGTTACCTAACAACTATCATTCCACGAAGTCCATTATATATATATATATATATATATATATATATATATATATATATATATATATATATATATATATATATATATATATATATATATATATATATATGAAACCATACAATGACAATTGTTGTCAATTACCATTCCTTTCCTTGGTCATTAAGAACTATAGCCACAGCTGGCGACGCAATATTGTTTTTATTGCTAGCTTATGCCGAAGTTATTGTTCGAATAGATCATGTATTTCAGCGCGCTGTTAATACTCCGCAGCGCATGACAGCCATGAATCATATCGTAATTTTTGCTTTAATCTTTTCAAATGTAGTCACAGACACCTGCTGTTGAGAGTGTTAAATATGCAATTCCCGGTTTGCAGCTCCTGTGGCAATCTCAAGACCATGTAGCATGATCCCTATGTTTGGAAGCCATGTCACTTAACTTATAAGCGATCGACGACGATTTGTCCCGTGAGTTTGTGTGTGTGTTTTTTTATTTTTTATTTCTGAGTTGCCAGCGTGTAGGTGGAGATCTGGAACCCTCCTTGTCACTCACAGAGCACACTAATTTGCCGTTGGTCCTAAATTTATTTTTCCCGTTTAGAGGATCAAAAGTGTCCCGGGTTAACAATTTTAGTGGCGCGGATCGGGAACTAACAACACCCAAACGTCGCAATGGAAAGCTGTTCGCTTTATTGGATTCAGACCAGGAGAGGGTTAATTGAAAGCAAGTCAAACTTTTACCTATGGGAAATGTCTTGTGGTGACAACAACAGAAATGTCACTTTTTATATTATTGACAAACATCTCTTTGCTTTCAGTCTACATTCAAAAACAGACCTATGCCTTACATTTCTTTCTAATAAAAACCTCCATATTGATTTTTAGATGACTGTTAGGACTCGTATATCACAGAAAGCGAAATTTAACACCGAGTCGTAATTCCTCTCCTCTATGTAAGGGAAATATATATTATAGTCTCATTCTGAAAATTTGATGTGTTCAAATAGAAATATTTGCACTTAAATTTTTGTATATGCAAAAAAATGTCAAATAAGTAGGCTTGCTTCCTGTGCCTAATTGAAGACCAAGCAGCGGGGGCCCATCCGTCTAAGGCGAGCGGAGGAAAGAAATAGACCTGAACCGTGTTCACTGAAGATATGGGTATGCCGTCGGTAGGACGCTGCTTGACTGACTTCTTACGAGGAATTTGAAAACGGAATCAGCGTAATACTTGCGACGAGTACCACCTTTGTAGTGATTAACATCGTTGTTGGGTTCAGCTCATTGGTCTTCATGACTATTTCAAGATCTGTGAAAAAAAAACTAGAGGGATTGATTGGTTTCCCTGATGCAGATGTTACTTTTACAAGGTTATCCGTTTATTCGAGCCTCTGGTTTCTCTACAGATAATCGAGGTAGAGGCATATTTCATATAAGGAGTATTGCGTTCCTGTCATCACTGGTAATATGAGATTACTTTTGAGTCATGAATCTTAGTTGACTGAAACTTGTATAACCAGATGTCACAAGAACTATCTCGCACTACCTTATGGGAGTTTAATAAGGGGATAGGTACATATGTCTCAAAGTTTCATATTTACCTGTTGAATATAATGGTCCTCACATTAGGGTCAGTTTCAAATACATCTAGACTGACTTCATGTAACAGGAAATATGTAACTGAAGCGTGCGTGGTTGACAAAGATCAAAGAATAATATTTTCTCACTAAGGTTACATTGTCGATGCTTTGATGACAAAGGGATACAATATTACTAATAACAAGATGTGCTCATGCCCATTATAGTCATCAAAATGAATCATTCTGTTTGTCCAGACATACCTGTTGACACTTTGCTCGCTTATTCCGAGGAACGCTCCGCATATTTGAACTATTATAAAGATTCCAGACTCAATGGCAAGTGAAATAACTATGAAGCACCACAATGTCTGCTCTTAAAATCTAAGTTGTAACCCTTTCCTTCTTAAACCGGCCAAAATTGGCTGGTGGTCAAATGTCGTCTGCTTCAGTGTTTTCAACTAATTTCAACAGTAGTGAAAAACAGTTTTGACTGAAAATTGTAGATGAGCCCTATCAAGATCACATACCCCAGGTCAACAACTTTCCTTGGTATGAGTTGGGAACTTTAATGCCCAATTCATGCCAAGGAAGGCTGTTGACTCAAGTGTCATCTCAAGTGGAAAGGGTTTAATGATATTTTAAGTCAATGGCTTTCCTCAAAGCTCCGCTCTCTTCCTGGTATTTGTCTGAACAGTTTCCTGAACTAAGAGTACCATGCTTAATATTTCCTTGGCTGGCCAAAGTAATTGGAATCAAAAGATTGTGGTCTTCTTGGTCCACAAAGACATGTGGTAGAGTGAAAAGCAGTTTCTTGTTGTTCTATTGAAGGAGATATCTGGACAAGGAGTGTTACTGCACGGTGATATTTACTGTCCCGTGTACCAGCATACAAAAAAAAAAAACAAAAACAAAAAAAAAAAAACAAAAAAAAAACAGCCATACAAATCAAACATGAGGATTTTCACGATACAATAATACACTTGATCACTAACGGCAAGTGCTGATTTGGATAAGTGTTCTATGGCTCTCAGCATTTTATGCCGACGTCATTCTCGTCAGACGATAATTCTAACAAGCGTCTTCTAATTGTGCTACAAAGGAATTTTGGTTACTCACAAAAGAAGGAAATTACTATGTTATCTGTCCTTCGTAGCATTTTTTAGTTAGCCTGTTGGGTTTTCACAGTGTTGCTGTGTCCAAGTCAAAATCAGGATTTTATTTCAAAAGTAAACATTAGCCGCGTGATGAATCTGTAAGTTGAGAAGAAAAAATAATGTGTAAACAATCTGCATAACTGTTTCCAGCGTAAGCTTGGACCAAAGAATGTCAAAAATGTGACAATAATAATAAAGTTAAAAAAAAAACCATGGCAACATATAACCTGCCGCCCCACCTTTCCTTTAAGCAAAAGCGAGGTAGTTACAACGGAAGGTTATAACCACGGTGTTTTAATATGCAGCCACCTGCAAGCCTTGGACTAGTAAATCTAATCTAATAGAGTTACATGTTAAATTGGCTGTATTCGCCGGCTTGGCTCGGACATTTGAAAGTTTCGTTGACCCTGTACTTATTATTTTCCGCAAAGGTTACTGCAATGACAGTTATATCATCAATAGAAAAAGGGGTCAAACCCAATTGACTTTTTTGCTACTTGTGCACTTGTTTATGCTTACCTCCATTGTTACAGTTCCGAAGCAAACCCTAATGAAATAATAGCCCAACAAGATTTCTGGTTCAAGGGTTAAATTTTGAAGTGACACCCTTCCCAAACCCACAGATAATCAGGCATATTTATTCCCTTTATATGACAAGAAATGGATAAGAGTTTCTATGCTCCCGTATGTTTAATAGCCTGTCACTTGAGGCCCTGTATTCACTGCGTGACTAAAATTTCTGACACACCTGCCCCCGCAGCGCATTTACTGGTCCAAGACCTGCAGTTCCTATCTAGTCCTCTCTGTTCCGTCTCATACGGATAATTCACCTTTTGATTATCCCGATGGGTGTCAATTTAGCACGCTGGCTTTTGGGCGGTGAGACCAACACAGGGCACCATAAACTGGTCAGAAGTAAATTCTTCCCAGCAAATCTGCCTGGGTGCCTCAATATGAGACCGGTTTGAAATGCTAAATTTTGTATATTAGCCTTATTTGCATAGATTAAAATTTTACAGCTTTGCTTTTTGGTTCATTGGATGTGGTCATGTCACAAACTTGCAAACTGAAGTTTGAAAAACAGCACTACCTGGAACAGATTTGAAGCTATTCAAGACCTTAAATTTGCTTAATTTGCACAAATTAAAAGCCCATAACTTTGGTCTATGGTTCTGTGGATACAAGTTTATCACAAACCTACAAATTGGAGTTGGTATGGTACTTCTATGTGTAATAGTTTGAAATTTTTCGTGATTTAGATTTTTTATATTCGCTTTCTTTGCATAAATTAAAATCCTACAACTTTGGTTCATGGTTCATTGGATGCACCTATGTTACAAAACTATAAAGTCAAGTTGAAATGGTACCTCTTTCTACAATACTTTTGAAGTTTTTCCAAGATTAAAACTTTGTGAATTCACCTAATTTGCATAAATTACAATTTTAAAATTTTGGTTCATTGGATGCGGCTATGTCATAAACGTACAAATTGAAGTTGAAATGACACCTCTATCAATAATAGTTTCGAAGCTATTTAATATTTAAATTTTGCATATTCACCTAATTTGCATAAATTGAAATTCTACAGCTTTGATTCATGGTTCATTAGATGTGGCTATGACACAAATCCATAGATTAAAGTTTGTAATGGAACCTCTATCTATGATAGTTTTGACGCTATTCAAGATTTAAATTTTTGCACATTCATCTAATTTGCATAAATTAAAATCCAGCAGCTTTGGTTCATGGATAACTGGATGCAGCTTTTTACAAACCTATACGTTGCAGCTGGAATGGCATCTCTATCTGTAATAGTTTGGGGGATATTCAACTTGTAAATTTTCCAATGGCCCTAAAAAGCATAATTCAAAATTCTACAACTTTCATTTACTGTCCACTATATTGGCAGGTGTCACAAAGTTGTGCATGCACAAAAATATGTTGTGTCTACCTGCAATAGTTGGAAAGATAAAGAGCATTCAAAAATGTAATTTCCACTGATTTGCACAATTTTAAACATCATGACTATTCAAAGCGATATGCTCAATTTCACAGGTTAGGTCAGTCACCATAGCAAGTTTTGAGGTTTTTCAGACGAATAGTGTCCGAGAAAAACTCCAGTCAAATTTGGTGGTAAAGAAGACAGAAAAAAAGAAAGAAAGAATGAAAGAAAGAAAGAAAGAAAGAAAGAAAGAAAGAAAGAAAGAAAGAAAGAAAGAAAGAAAGAAAGAAAGAAAACAGTTATGAGTAAAACACAATGTCTAGGTTCGCACCCCGACATGATAACTGGCAAGACTTCCTGGCTGTCAAGAAAGGCAATTTCTCCCAGGCTTTTGGTCAAAAGGAATAGTGGCTCATGATGTACAGTTCCGCTATTACTCCTGGATGATTTTACTATTCAAAATTTTTGTATCATAATCTTGAGAATATGTATTACTTGTATTTTTGAGGCTATGTTTTAGATACCAGAATGCTGTGAAACACAAAACATTAAAACAGGTTTTTGCATCCCTTGATGTCCATTAATCGCTGATATTTCTGAACGTGAGATCGGTAGTTTCTGTTTGACATGCGAGAAGTATGGCATAACCAGAGAGGAAAGCATAAAAGGAAATAACATACTTAACAACATGATGTGTAACAAATATGAAAACCTCTGGCTGGAACGCATCAATCTAGGTACCACTTCTAGGAATAAATTGCATATATATTGTCAATTAAAAAAAAATAGCATGGAAAATTATATTTGGGTACACCAAACTGTAACAAAAGAAAACATAATACAAGACTGAGACTCAGTGTCCATCGATATCAATCTGAAGTGGGCAGATAGACCAGACCAAAAACACCATGGAATGAAAAAATCTGTCAACATTGCTCTACAAAAACACTAGACCTGTTCATGCCGGCTTGTACCGAACTTTTCGGATCCTAATTATTTATGCATTTCATTGTTGGCCTGATTGTCCAATCAGCAAGTGGCCGAGTCGGGCCCACGCTTTCATATGTTCACAACGGATGCTGACGCTTTGATCTTTCATTAAACCCAAGCACATCTTGTGTTTTACTTTCTGATCCTTCCACGTAAAATCCGGCCTGCGTGTTCAAGCACAAAATGTCAACAAAGCAGGGTGCGCTTCCCGAACTCGGGCCGAAGTGAACCGAATAAACCCGACTCCTATGAACTGGTCTATTGAATATGAATACCATATTTCGAACACTTGCCCGAAATATTTAATGGCTCGTAAAGATTTCTTTGCAGGAGTAAACTAACTAACACTCAACCTCCAGATGAATCGTTTTTAAATAGTATGGGTTGCAATAATGGAGACACTGAATTTGTGCATCACATTATCACTTTCATTAAGGTGCCTGCTCTTACTAAGGCTGCATATAACGAGTTGTATTTGTGCCTTTTTGTCCAAAACCACTTCCTAGTAGTCATTACCCTATTCCGCAGTCTAAACTCTTTACTCTCCATAAGCTAACCTGTCCCTGTCTAACCTTTATACGTATAGAAGTACTATTATCCATATTGCACAAGTCCCTTTGTAAAATGTTGACATAGGCTGTATTAGCCCAAATAAATTAAAGGGTCTTCAGCGGGTAACTACTCAACAGAGTGGCATAAAAAAAGTCCCACTGTGTCTCAGTTTTTGGATACAAACCCATTGATGTATGCATTTTTAGTTTTGTCAATATGTGTAGTTTCTTTGTATGTAACAAGAAATATTCTAATATTAATTTGTAGCACTTGAGGGGAAGTTTATTCAAGTGGTCTGATTTACACTTTAAGAAGGGAACACAACAAAACTTTTCTCATAAAAAACTTGAAATCCACGGTCATGTAAAGACAATAGTATAACTTAGATAACCATTTTTATTGATATTCTATCAAAGGTTTCCTATCTTCTGAATGATATATTTATTAAGGATTTTATACTGCTAAGAGTAATACTCTCTACCTCTACTGGGTTGGGAGAGTTGACTTCAGGGGGTGGCACTTTCAGGTTACAGCCCACACTACATATTGCGGATTAACTACCTCGGGTTGACAAATCATCGTCGCTGGGGTCATTTATTCACAATTTTATTTTAAACTTCAAATTAATATATTTCATGTCAACATGTGTTTGTAATGTGTAGTCTTTTTTTCTCGATCGTGATCCACTGTATGTATGGTGTTTTGATCAATAAAGTATCGTATCGTATCGTTAGTGTTACGCAAACATATGTACTCACAAGGCAGAAAGTAAAAAAGGACAAAAAGGCACATTTTATTAATTGCTTGATCCTTCCTTTGCCGAAAATTCTTAGAATGTTAACTTTCAATGTATACATATCGTCATGAAGTGATAAATATCAGCCTATTTACCCTGCTCCAAAAAGCATTACCCCGTTAATTTATAATTACGATCAAACAAAATTGCCGTAAGATATGCGAGGTTTGCATATTTTCTCAAATGTCGTTCTTTTTGAAAAGCAGAAAATGAAGTCACTGGAATGTGCCACAGCTTGGCCTCTTTTTGGTCACGCAACACTCAACTGTGTGGTTGCTCAGTGGCGCCACATAGAGGTTGCGCCGGGGCACAGTGTTGCCTGTTTCAACAAGAAACGGTGTGTATTTTAGCACGAGTCATGCCAGGAAAACATCTGTTATAGCATTTTCATAGTTTCTTTGCTTATTCCGTAGGTGTGTGGGATAAAAAATAGAACAGACGATCAAAGGAATTAGTTTTGACTCTGATTTAGCAACTATTCGATTACCGCACTATAACAAATTGAAATCCAATCATCAAATTCATTAATATTTCCCATCTGCTTGTGAAAGATGTCTATCAAGTTGCCAGTGAACGAAAGCTGTGAGGCATTAACTCTGATAAAATTAAAATCTACTCATGTCTGGCATCAATGAAGCAAACGTTATTAAATTTACCCAACGCAATGTTTATCACATTTAATTAAGGATTTATCTCGGCCTTGGAACTCTTAATTTCATGAACCATGAGTAATGTTTGATGGGTCTGTCACAAAAAAAAAAAAAAAAAAAAAAAAAAAAAAAAAAAAAAACTATTTTAGCCAAAGAAAAACAAATACATCCTCACAATGTATTGGAAACCTTGTGACATATATAACCAATGACGTTGTGAGAAGTTATCTTGCAATTGTATGAGTTGCAAATAGGCCTAAATGGTACTAAATCCCACCACTTAATGGCAAAGGCGCCGACAAAAGTCACCATGAAGAGCTTTCATACTACACGTGTGCGAATACACTGATGGATCTGACGGTACTTAAAGTGTTTTCTGGGAATCTAATCAAAAGGTGGACTATTCTGAGAAATTTATAGTCAAATAAAAGTGGATTTGTCAAGCTTTAGTAATTTTGTATACTCCCATTCAGGTAATCTACCACACTAAAAAGGGGACTAATGAGTGCACCAGCCGATGGGAGACGACGGGGAGACGTCATCCACCATGCTCAGAATTGGCATAGGCATGTGTACCTGGGTAACATTAAAACTTCGCACAGCTATTGCCGCCAAATTAGACTCCTAGACTAATGGGAAAGCTACCAATCGTTTTGCCTGACGTTAGTTTACATACATCGAAGCATTCTCAGAACATTGGGTACACCCCTTTTATCTAAAATCTAAGACTATAATATTCATCGTGATACCTGTATATTACACTGTTGATAAGTGATGCAAGGTATAATATTTGTTCAATGATCTATTAACAATGAAAAAAAAATAGCAAAGTCGACACCTTTGCCAAATATAAGGTCCAACAATATGACCTCTGACCCATCGGAGCAACCCCCAAAAGGGTTGACCAAAGACTCGGGGTAATGTTATGGGATGTATGGCCCAGTGGGACATTTCCATGGAGGGATAAATTTTATTATCTAGTTGTTAATACGCCTCTCGTATAATTTCAAAGATTTTTATCATCTTTGTGTGAAATTGGAGCCAATATTCCGGTCACGTGTTTGGAAGTACTTTGCGAGGAGTATTTCACGAGCATTATAGTACAATTATTTTTGTTCTTGGCGAAAGATGTTATCTGGTCGTCACCCTCTTACGGTTTTATAGTTTGGCTATCACACAAAAGAATGCAACACCGATTTGAAGTCCGTGCTGTATTCCATAACACTGCGATTTTGCTCATAAGGCAACCCCGCCTAAAAGAGTCACACTCGGTCAATTTGGCAGGCTTCCTGTCAGCAGATATTTTGAAGGATAAAGGACCAAGAATCTTCCCCCGGCTGCAATGTAAATTTGACAGCATACGACTTTTAAATGGGATGTTTACGGAATTTCTCTGTCACTTTACGAGAAAAAAGCCTTCCTCTTGACCTTGTATGACTGAAATGTGGAAATACTACTAAACGTTGGTCTTGATCACGTGGTTTTCCAGCAAAATAAGAACAAGCCAGAAATATACCACGGTATGGGTTTAAATATATATATTTTTTTAAAAATGATGAAAAACATTCGAGATTATGTTGTCTCTGGATGGCTGTCTCAAATTTTCCGAAATGAAGATTGCATGTTTCAACAAAATCGATTTGACATGGTGCCGAATTGAATTTTACGCTTAGTTTCAAGAGTCACCACCTTTCCCTGGGACTGGGCGCTCTTCTGGTGCACAAAGCGCGCCCGGAAAAGCTGTTGACCTGGACCATTCCAACGCTGGTACTTGAATGAAATGTGGGTCTGCATGGACTATTACTTTGTTATCGATAAAAGTGTTGACATTTTGTGGGTCTGCATAGACTATTACTTTGTTATCGATAAAAGTGTTGACATTTTGTGGAAATTGACCATCCCATTGTTAAAGCCCCCCACCAGTGGCCGTGCGCCAGAGAGATACGGTTACATGGGCGTATCTGGTGATGATCACTTGTGTGCCTGTAGTTTGGGTACTTTGGAGCACTTTCCTTTTGAGTCTTTCGTCAAATTATTTCAAACATCAGTGTTTCCAATTATTGTTATCAACTTTTTTGTGATTTGATGGCTACTTGAATCGTATCGGTCGTTCAATTTGCGAAATCATTCCGTACTTAATTGTGGTTCATTTTTATAATTAATTTCTTTACTTCACACAGAGGTATTATTGGATAGTGAGTTACAAATAGGAGATAAACCCAAAGGTGAATGGTGCTCCCCCCCCCCCCCCAAAAATAATAATAATAATAATAAGAATAAGAATAAGAAGAAGAAGAAGAAGAAGAAGAAGAAGAAGAAGAAGAAGAAGAAGAAGAAGAAGAAGAAGAAGAAGAAGAAGAAGAAGAAGAAGAAGAAGAAGAAGAAGAAGAAGAAGAAGAAGAAGAAGAAGAAGAAGAAGAAGAAGAAGAAGAAGGTATGGTGGTCTGATTGAGCAACGGCGGGCATAGATAAAGATTTACTCATAATCCAGACCAATCCAGAAAAGCATTTTAAGCTCAAATGCCTGATAGTTTACTGAATACAGGACTGGTATAGTAAAAATCATTTCGACCGAGATGCAAACCTGGACTTGCGTACGCTTAAGTGTTATTTTCAAACTGATACATTTTAAAACGTTCGAGAAGTCTTGATCTTACTTTTGAAAACACAAGAGAAAAGAACATCTTAAATAAAAGGATATAGCTCAAGAAGATTTTGAAACTTCGCATTCGTACGTAGACATCCTCAAATGGGGTACGTTCTCCATTGTGCTCTGTACATCCTTGCTCATGATCTATAAATTACACATATTTCTTCATAACCACACGCATGGCGTGCGTCAGAGACCGTAACATATATCGCCTTCTTCGTGGTAACCACGTTGATACAGCCCTTTAATATCGGACAAAATCCAGGAAAAACATCTTATTTTTGTGAAGGTGGATTAAATGGACATCCTGTCACAGACGTATGTCTAATGTCACACGTAATCAATCCTCATTATATTGATTCTGAACCTGTCATGGTTTCATATCTATCGACCAACACATTTTATGCATCACACCAGGAAATGCATTTTAATTCTACTCTGCAGAAAAAATAATGATAATCTCCTTTCATTTTGCCGGAAAGTATTCCCACAAGAAAGCTTGCTTACGTCATATGATCTTAAAGTAGATCGTAAATTATGCATAACTATAATATGAAATATTCGGGAATCACAAATTAATAACACGTACTGAATTTGACAACACGTCACTTAATGATACTCTCCGTGTTGTGTAAATATGTTTCTTCATCCGCGGATCAAGTTTGTTTTTAAATACCCATGGGTCTCCTACAAGGTGGCGGTTTTGATTGATATGTACTGAAATATTTTGCCCTCATTTCTCTCCTGTTTGTACGGCACCGATCCACTTAGGTTTGGCCGGGCAGCAGTGCGGCCATCTTTGTGAAACACAACAGTCAGTAATTTTTGCTTGGCACTGTGACAAACTAAAATGTTAGAGGTAATGCTTAAAGCCACAAGACCAACGCGTTACATGAGGAAAGTCGCAATGCATTCTGCCTTTAACAAACAGATTCATAAGATCGGTACATATAGAGAATTGCCTTTTACTCCAATTATAAATAAGCTACGTTTGAAGCAAAACAATCAGAAGATTTTTCAGCGAGAAATATGTAATAATGCCCAGTGCGTTCTGAAGCCGAAGGAAAACGTAAATCTCGTGGACCTACTCAGCTTTGGCATTTTAAGGTTTCATACATCCAAAGTCGCAAAAAACATAGTGCTACAAACTACGGTGCTGTGTGAGATTGCGGACGTATTCGGCTAAATATCTTCCCTTTATATGTGACATGAGGTAAAACTGGTCAAAACCTGTCATTGTGTTGAGTCAAATTGAAAGTAGTTTACGGGGAACTTTGCTGCAATTAAATTCCATTTTTTTCCAAAGGATGCATTGAACTTTCATCAATGTAATACCCTGCAGTCATTTCTACATCTGAAAAAAGGAGTCTTCTCATAATTTATTTTGCTACGAGGATCAAAAGTATGAATGAAAAGTAAAAGAGAAAAAATAAATTGAATCCATTTCAAACAGAAAACTGCGCAATCGCTGTATAAACACAAGACAAGGCGCGCAAATGATAATGACAAAACACAATTCTCCACTTTATGTACTTTTCAAAAATATATACTTTCTGGACGCATTTTTAGTTGTGACCTATGCTGTCGACACCACTGCTAAGCAGAAGTATATCCTTAATTTCACATTTTCGCCAGGGTTTTTGACACTGTTTCACTCTAATTGATCGACAGAATCCTAGAGTTTCAAAAAATTGTCTGCTTCTTTTAGTTTCTCCAGTTCCAAATAATTTGAAACGGAAATCGCAAAGAAGACCGAGGTCAACGGTTTTTTGCAGCTCCTAGAAAGCCCCGGCAGACGACTTTTGACTAAGTCTTCATGCAACCAATGGCACCTCACAAAAAGGTGCCGTTTGATAATAGCTGGGGTGCTCCTGTGGCCTGTGTCATTGACACGGAAGTACCCTATGAATGCGTAGATTCCTGTATTAAAGATGGCAAAATTGTTGTTCTTGACAGATCAGCCACTTGGACAAAATTAAGCTTTAAAAAGTCATTTCCATGTTTTGGAAGCATCTGCTCAGCTTGATATACGAAGGAGGCGTCAAAAACTCTGAAAACTTTGGTGAGAAATTAATATGCGTGTCTCGCATTTGCAATCAGAGGAAACAGACACATTTATAAACACTGCAGGTTATGAAGGTAAGGATATTATTATACACAAAATGATAGATCAACTAATAGTCCTTAGACTAATCAGTAGGATCTCTCACGTAACCGATACAAAAGGTATAATGTATAACACAGACAGTAAAAGGAGAGGAGACGAAGTTTCAGCTTAAGTGGTGTAAACTGAATAGAAACCCCAGATGATACTCACAAAAAGAGAAAACCATGACAATATCTTTGTTCATTTTTTTTATTCTATTGGAAGATAAAAATGTCACGAATTCGATATAAGTAGGGAAAATCTTCAAAGATGCCTCCATTTTTGTGTCTAAGAAATCTTCCAATAATATCGAACAAATGCACCTATGCATTTTCAGTTCCTGCTACTTCACAAAGCTCATACATTATTCTCCAATCAATTACTTGCACACTTATTTTGTAAGGGCATGTGTCATATTAAATGCATATAACAAATTTAGTTCGAATGTTTACGTACAAGCTAACGAACTTATACTTTAAAATGTTTGCTTTTTTATTATGTCCTTTTAACTATTAATGCTATTTGTTTTACAAAGTGTGCATTTTCTTCAATATTTATCAAATAAATGAATAAATAAATAAATAAATAAATAAATAAATAAATAAATAAATAAATAAATAAATAAATAAATAAATAAATAAACGAACGAACACACAAACAAACGAATAAACAAATAAACGTTGTAGTTAGACAGAACCGATAAAGAAATCACTAGAGCGTGCCCATTTGCAAGCTCTTGGTTTAGCCTCACCCAATGTATATCTAACAGCAAAAGTCAAGGAAAACAGCTCTTAAGGACATAAAATTTAAAAATGAATCCACTGCATGATGTAATAAGCACTGTCAAGTTCAGCCTCCACCCACCCCCATGTCACTGGAGTGCATTGACCACATTTCTCGACACGGGACTGTCCTTGATCTCTCTCACTATGGGCTTTATAAGGCGTGTGGTATGGTACAAAATTGTTCAGAAGCCACACGCCAGTGTACAGCATGGCTCACCAAAGGCATTTGTCTGAGGGACAGGAATGGGAGATTGTTACTCTCTATGCACCTGGGCAGGCTTGACATAAACAAGGGCCGCTCATGAATTTGGTGTACACGGGTCGGTGGTTTGCAAACTGCTGAAGAAGCAAGAAGAAACTGGAGACATAAAGGACAGGCACAGATGTGGTAGACTATGGTAACCAATGAGGAGACATAAAGGACAGGCAGAGATCTGGTAGACCTATGGTAATCGACGGGGAGACATAAAGGACAGGCAGAGATCCGGTAGACCTATGGTAACCGACGAGGAAACATAAAGGACAGGCAGAGATCTGGTTGACCTATGGTAACCAATGAGGAGACATAAAGGCCAGGCAGAGATCTGGTAGACCTATGGTAACCAATGAGGAGACATAAAGGACAGGCAGAGATCTGGTAGACCTATGGTAACCAACGAGGAGAACGACACAATCTTTGGGGACCTTGTGGAAAATCCTTCAGCAAGTGGGGGGGGGGGGGGTACTTCCATGTAGGATTGTATTGGGTATGTGCCGCGGGAAAGGCCCTGCTTTCATTAATCCCAGGATTAGGAAAAAATTCCCCAAAATGTACACAGCTGTTTTAGGATAGGGGTAACAATTCGGATGCACCAATGCAGTACTCCTTTTAATACATTACAGGATTAAAAAAATATACCTTTTAACATCTGGTGTAGGATTAAGATAGGGTATTGTATAAAAATGTCCAAGGCACCCACCCACCCTGATGTTTAGTATGTCGGGAGGGGGGGCGCAGTGTCAGTTGTGACAGTGCGGCGGCGGTGGCGTGCTGCAGGCAAGGTCTCATGTCGCCAGCTGTATGTCCAATAATTGCAGACCGCAACAGACCAGGAGGGTAGAGATCTCTGCCCTCCTTGGTTTCACTGACGAGTCCCGCTTTTGCCTCGCATTCGACGGTGTGCACAACCGGGTGTAGCGTGTCCAGAAGACAAGGTTTGACCCCAGGCATGTTTACCAGCATGATCGTTTTGGTGGTGGTTTTGTCATGGTGTGCAGAGCAATATGCTTCAACCATAAGTCATCCCTGGAGATTATCGTAGGGATCATGACAGCATTAAGGTACAGCGATAAGATCATGGGGCCTGTAGCCGTGCCATTTGGGCTGGCGTCAGTTTGAAATGGATTCTTGCTACAGGATGATAATGCCCTGCCACAGAGAGGCAGAGTTGTTACAGATTATCATGAAAACCACGAGGAGTATGTCCGCATGGAATGGCCTGTTAACAATCCAGACCTTAACATTATGGTACATGTATGGGAGATCTAGGCAGATCTGTTAGGAGTGTGTAGCTCATCAGTGTAGAGGACTTAGCCCTGGCATTGCAGGAAAGGAAACTCTACAGGTCACCGAGCCTCCGGGTACGTATCGCACAAGGAGGTGGAACTGGGTACTGAGATGACTTAAGAAACACTTGCCACGTTGAGATGCAGACAGAACTGATCTCTGACATTTTTTTCTGGATACAGCTACAGCACCCCCCCCCCCCTTTTTTTCCCCTTTTTTTGCTCCATTGGTCAGCGGCGTTCCTCCACTGTCCGTTGGAAGCGCTCTTCTTATTGGTTTCTCATGACTAGACCGCAATAGCGCCAAACAGAAAATCTTCAGCAAATGGATTTTTTTTAACATTTAGTTGGCCCCATGTTGTGTTTGCTGTGTATAGTTTATCTCAGAGGGTTGCTGTACATCCCGGCATGGGGCTCGGTCTTTTGATGTTTACTAACACTATTGATTTTACGACACCTAGAAGAGTAACCTTGACCTAATTCCAAAGAACATAGAACCAGTTTATTTTGTGTTAGCAAGATATGCTGAGCACAGCCCTGCCACATTCTTTCTGTTTGCTCCGTTGGCAAAAGAGCATTCGACAGAGAAGTGGTCAGTCAAAATGCAGGGCATATGCACTGAGAGAGGAATTCAGGATCAGAGCATGGCAATTGCCAAAAGCAAGAAAGCACAAGGGCATTTCTTTGGGATCTTATCTAGCTGTAGAATAATAAAGGTGTCTGTGCATCACATCTGGGTTCCAAAACCCAAAGAGTGACAACATATTATGACCAAGAATTGGGATAGGATTTTCTTGATTTGGCTAAACTTGGGTGGAAATGTAGGCAGAGTAAGGTTATATAGAGTTTATCTCCAGCTGCATACTGTCACACGTTGGCCTACTTGGAATCATATTTCTGAGTTGATGTATAATGGCATTTATTAAAATGTGTGCCAGTTTGTGAATGCATTTTGGTTCCTTGGTTTCACGACTGCACCGGTCAATTAAGGGCAATAGCTTGTATACTATCAATCAAGAAGCTTCTTTCAGGTTATTGAATTCCATATCTTCGTAAATTAGGATCGGGTCTTCAATGAAAAAATAAATTCGACTACTAATTGGCTGGTTAACACGGTTTTTGGGGTCTTATCGTTTAAGGATTTGATTAATTTTAGAAATGTATTGTATTGCACAAAATGAACCCAACACACCGTTTCATCTGATCATATACATGTAGTCAGTTACATTGCCGTAGCTTGAAATGGCCTAAACGTGACAAAGCGACCGTCTGATGAAACCAGTAATTAATTATATCGTGTTACGAACGTACCCAGCCAAATAAACACAAGCAAATACGTTCACTAATTAGACCTTTGAATGTTGACTTATGATTTGTTCTTCATTTCTGTAATCATCAATAACATCCCTACCATATTTGTGTGCATACTTAAGTTTCAGACAGAGAATTCATGGTCAACACGCCGATGGAACAAATAATTTGGCAGTCCTATAGCCGGGACAAGCAATTTGAATTTATAGAAGTTATTCCTAGGTGAACTTAGTGTTCCGTTAACTGACACACCGGGGATGTCCAGATGGAAAGGTAAATAGCTGTAGTGACAGGTACATGGGTATGGACAGAGATAAGATGTATGTCTAATTATATTTATGGCTAAGGATAAATAGACATGCAGATATGCTGATGCGTCGTTAGAGAAAAATATAAACAGACAGACAGACAGCCAGACAGACAGGTTGACAGGCAGGTAAGGAAACAGATCCATATGCACCAGTGGATGTTAGAAATGCAGAGAAGTGACATATACAAAAAGGATATGGTCAAAGATGTCGAGGACCAGCATTTGTGCTTAGACTAGAGATGACGGTTTCATATTTTAACTGGTACAGCGCTGATTTCATACTAAGTCAACAGCTTTCCTCCGGGCACTTAGTGCGTAATTCACGCATGCGCGCAAAAGTGCCTCGAGAAAAGCTGTTGACTAAGATTATTTTTTGCTTTAGACAAGGCTTACTGGTAGTGACTTAATGGTATCTTTATGGAGAATTTAATAGTTTTAACCATTATACGTTTAACGGTAATAAAAGAAAACGACTTTAACACTGTAAGGGTCAACTTGTTATTCAAATAACATTGCAATTTTAACTGATATACCCTTTCACCGTATATACAAGTGATCCAGTGGAAACCACATTATTTGCCCCCACAGAACCTCTATCTGCTTCCACCTTATTCCACACAAGATTCGGATTTTGTTTGATTTCTTTCTTTCTTTACTTTCTCTCTTTCTTTTTCTTTCTTTATTTATCTTTCAAGGTAGAGCATTCTTTGTGCAAACGGATTCTCATATCCTTTTGGTTTAACGTACGTATAATTCATTAATTAGAAATATGTTTATTTATTTATGAGTGTTTGTTCTTACAGTGATATCGTTTTATTTGTCCGCATTAGGTAAAACAGCCACGGAAATGCTTTGAAATATTCCAGCTTACTAGTCTTGTTTGTCGAAGTTTTCATG
This sequence comes from Hermodice carunculata, assembly GCA_964020975.1. Taxonomy (NCBI): domain Eukaryota; kingdom Metazoa; phylum Annelida; class Polychaeta; order Eunicida; family Amphinomidae; genus Hermodice; species Hermodice carunculata. The sequence continues at coordinate 102,821,891 of OZ026616.1, read as the reverse complement.
AAGATGAGTGTATAAAGATAATGCACATCTGACCAGAAAATCCTTAAAGTGTTAATCCTAGTTTGGCTACATTTTTCAATCTTCTAGTTTGAAATAAAATATATCAATCGTACAAATCCAAATGCTTCTTGCATTTGATCAGTTCAATTGCAATCTCACGTATCAGTCTGGTACAAGGCTCTAATTTTACGTAAACCCGAAGCGGAGAGACATTACACCAATAGTAATCAGTTAAGTGATCATTAAGCAGCCGTCGCAAATTGAGTATTTGTGGACTTTTGATGATTTGGTCCATTCTATCAATAAAGCGCAAAGTATTCCTTCGCATTATTCCCTGTTCGTGAACCCAAAAGACGACACACGAGAAGCCATCATGCCGACCTCCAATATTTTACCGTAAAAAGGTGGCCTATCACAACCTGTTACAAATCGAATATCTCTTTCTACTTTGGCTGTGTTAATAAATTAGAATGGCTCCGACTAGATATATCGGATATCTAAATAAAGCCATTTATTGACTATTCTCTTAGACTTCTTGTGGGCGCTGTATCCACTCCGGGTGTAACCCCACACAATAACATATTACTGGGTCACAATGTGGCTCTCCACCTATCCTAGCCATCGATTTCAAACATAATTCAAAAGTTTCTAGATACAAAGAAATTTTCCTTCTTCCTTTTTCTTGACAAATTCATTGCATAGTTATCTTGGCTCAGCTCTTGATACAAAATGTGAATCTACAGAAACATCCAGGTGAACCCCCAATAAAGAAGCCAGATGACGGCAAACTACCGCAACGTCTGGTCTCGCCTGATAAGGACAAGCGACCAAAAAGAAAACAAGCCCTGGATAGTCGTAGTCCAAATTACCTATGACAAATAACATAGTTATCAACGTCCAACCATGTGGATCCCTTTTATCCTTCGATGAATCCATAGAAATCATCTATATGGACACGACAGTTGAAGCGACAATGATTCCCTGATGAAACACTTCCAATTCCACTTTATCCGAGGCGAAGATGAGAAGCTGGATACTATCAGATGCTCATTGGGTACAAAGTCTCCTTTCAAGTTGTAGCTTTCATTGGGGGAAGACTACCTGGTATTTGGCGAACATATGCTTCACAGATATTTACTGAAATGCAACCACTGCCTCCAGACAGGAAATTGATCTGATAAGTAATGGAAACAGTTAAAACTTACTATGTAATTACTGGGAAATTTGCAACAGGTCATAGGACTGTCAAATCGAGGAAAACAAAATGGTCATGATCGGCAAAATTGTTAGCTATTTTCACTATTTGAAACACACTATGCGCAAAAGCCGTTGTTCGAAACTGTCAGACGGAAAGCAGCCGGCATTTCGGTAAGACGTTTCAAATGAACGTTATGGAAAACAACTGCTTCGGCAAGATTCCAAATTTTGGTGAGGCGAAGCAAATTGTACTTACAATCTTAGCAAGCATGGAAGTCTGGCCCCTCTCCAATTGCAATTTCGTTGAACAGAATGTGGCTAGGTTAAAGTCCGTCCAATATTAATTTACGTGCCGTTATTGACCAATCACAAAAAAACTGTCACTTAATCCAGAGTATGACCAATTAAATGACTCCTTGATTTATTGGTTGCATGGGATCTGAGCTGGTAATTTTTTGTCGATATTCATGAGAGTTTTACCAGTTCAAAGTCAGACTTAAATATTTTGTTAGGAATTTCTCATGAAAAAAATCACGCTAGTAAAAGGTTCTTACAAATTCATTTGGACATCCTTTGATACTTCTTGGATATGAATAATAAGATGAACCATCTAAGTTCAAAACATATTTTTAAACATTCACGCTCTCTTAACACATGAAAGCGCAGAAAAATCTCGTATACTTTTTTCAGACGATGTGCGTGACATCTTTTCTACCAATTCTGTTAAGAAACTCTCATATAAAACATTTTTTTCCTTATTTTTGTCACCTCCTACAAAATAATACAATCACATTTACTAACGGCGAATAGAAACAACGCCCCAAACAAGAATATAATAGAAATGTAGAGTGGTATTTGTCACGAAACATTTAACTCTAATCAGAATCAACATGGGAAGACTGCTCTATTTTGCCACCATGTTATGGCATTTTGTGGGAAAGTTTCTTATTTCCACAGGCCAACTTCCGACGAAAGACCATCTGTTTTACTCACCGTAATTTCTCAACCCAAAAAGGTTTTCAATATTGAAGCCAGCGGTAATGATAAAACCAATCTGAAGCTTTTAAAGAGATTATTTGTGGGTCACCTAACGTTTCAATCTCTTTTTCGCCTCAGACAGTCTCAATGCTTTTATCTGAGCACAAGAAGAGAGTGGGTTGATGCAATGTGTGTGGCGTCCCTGAGCAATACCTACAGGGTACTGCTGACAATGCGTACTGCAACTCTGATATGTTGTTTGGCGTCCTACATAGAACAGGGTAATTGAAGTGGAAATAATAGAGCGTGGCTCTTCTCACTTTATCAGTGGCTAGTTGAAGGACTCTAAATGGGACTTTTTTTTTTTAAGAAAACCAACTTTACAGCTTGATGAAGTACTACTTACTGATGCAAAGACTGCTAAAGTATATATTTTGGGGTTAGTATAATAATGCACTATAGATACGTGCAAAGATCAATCATTGTCCTTGCCTAATTGTTAAATAAGCACACTGATGATGAAATGGTCGGGTTTTATGTTTTTCTTGTCTATTTCTGCTATAAAACAGATGATAAAAATTTAAAAATGGCTTCGTTTGATTCCTAACAATATTATCCCAAAAGGTTTGCCATATTTTTGGATATCTTGTTTAATTTAGGATATTTTGCTCTATAAAGTTGAAAAAATTCTACTTTCTCGTGTTTTTCTTTGACAAAGTAGATTTTTCAACTTTGCGGAACACTATTTCATTAACCAAACAAGATATCCAAAAAATATGGCAAACGTTTTTTGATAATATTATTTAGGTTCCAAACCAAACCATTTTTATAGTTTTACAATTCGTTTTGGAAGAGATAAAACCCAGCCATTTCATTATCATTGTGTTTGTTTAACAATTAAGCCAGGGCAAATGTTGATCTTTGCACCAATCTGTAGTTCATGATCATACCAACCCAAAGATATATGCTTTAGCTATTATTGCGTAAATAAGTAGTACCGTACAGGGTTGTACAGTTGGTTTTCTTCAAAAATGACCACATGTATTTAGAGTCCTTAAGGCATCGGGCAATGGTTTGCCCTTAGCAATCTTGACACTAATACATATACAATTTGGATTTCCCTAACTGCATGATTTGAATCAAAGTTTGAAAATATGCAGATCATTTACACTCTTCTCATCTGAGAATTACGGCTGGATTGCATTACACCTTTTACCAGATTCACAACTTAGTAACTTTTAGACCTGTGCACTTTTCACATTTTATAAATGAACTGCAGATTTTGATGGAAAAAATTATAGTCTGTCAACCCACCTTACGAAATATGGATCCCACGAATGCTGGTTAAACGCCAGGCGAGATGCATGAGTCATATAAATAATGACTGGACCATGACATCGTGTTTGACGCGAATGTCTGACCTGTCCTGTGCAGATAGTTTTTTAACAATCGTTCAATCTGCATTTCTGCAACTTGCAAAGTATAAAGTAACTTTTTCAAAACTTGTCACCCTTTCCCTTAACTAACAGGGTTGGTCAAATTCACTATAAAATGTGGAGCGCGACCCAGAAAGACAGTTATTTTTTCCGTACAAGTTTCTCAGTAATAGAGGGCATCCAGCTTCCAGTTCTGTCTAATCTCAATTCCGTTATTATCAAGAGTGATCTTCCAAATGTGTTAGTAATCAGAGTACACATAAGATCAAGATCACAAGTGACGTAACAAGAACCTGGACACCTTTTTCCACTTATAAACTTTATTGAGACAATAATGTGGGTTTTTTTTCGGATGGTGGTCCACATTTTAAAATGAGTCTATACTCAAGTTACAGGGAAATGATGACAAGTTTTCAAGAGTTCGCTCCATTCTAGGTGAGTTGACAGACCATAACATTCGCCGCCAGTCTGCTATACATAGTAGGGTCAGGGAGGTGTATGGAGGTCTCATACACCTCACTGGTAGAGTCTACTTTGAAAGCAATCTGGCAGTCCACACCATGAAAACTGCAATCATTCTCACCGTAAACACGTTTATATTACTCTGATAGGTTTAAACACTGTTATTATTGTTTATTTATTCCGTTTTATGTTATTCATTTATTTATTTATTTATTTATTTATTTATTTATTTATTTATTTATTGATTGATTGATTGATTGATTGATTGATTGATTGATTGATTGATTGATTTATTTATTTATTTATTTATGTTTTTGTATATATGTTTGATATTAGGACTGGTAGTCCACGTTTTGTATAATGCTGTCGTTTTTACGATCGACCTGCCGCTGATGACTATCAGGCGGTCACTGACTTCAGATTACACCACCTGAGTGGGAATCTATATTTGAAATATCGCTGGAAACCCCCCATGCCTAACGATGGCACAGATAGAATCACCGTAACCTATTATGGGCCGTCGTTGATTGGAATATATAATCTGTCTGCATCATCATGGTAGAAAGTAACAGGTACATTGCGCTGTTAAATACACAGGTGTTTTGTGTGTCATTTTGCAATGTTATTGTGGGTGCCAGTGGTTGACATTCTGTCTGGATCAGCATGCTCAAAAGCAATAGATATTCAGGAACTGTTTCTGAGTATGCTGGTCCTTCCAGTGTTACTTTGGCAAGTTTGTTGTGGGCGTCAATTAAAGTCACATGACAGGCTACAATCATGGACCATCTAGAGAGGGAGAGCATCTCAAAAGGAAAAAAATCTCACGTGTTTACTCTCTATGCGCTAATTGAATGTGGTTACAAGGAAATAACTGAGAACTCTTCGTGTGTGTCGTCGCTGAATATAATGATAAATACAAGCACCTTTGATCAAAAATAGAAATTATCATTTCAATAGTTTACCTGGTTTCTGATTGCTACGGGGGTGGACTTTGATGGTATTTGTTTAAAAGATCATTAACCTTTCCGACGCAATTAAATATGAATTCACCCTGCCCTTCACACAGTTATATTTCATTCATGATTTTGGTAGCTTTGGGGTAATAATAACAATTTGACATAAGTCATGTTATGACATGAATTATTTGATTCAATGTACCTGGCGCCACCTGTGTGACTTATAATGTACAATCATACCTATGCGCACAAATTTTAAGTCCGTTTGCTGTGTTAGTTTATAGTAAAGCGTACAAGGTATACCTACGCATTTCAGATTTGAAATCTGTGTGACCAGAGGTCGGGCGCTGTACCCTCCCCCCCCCCCCCCCCCCCAGCGCTGGATTTGTGAGAGATTCAGTTCTATTTCGGTTTACAAAAGTTTAATAATCTAATCAATCACACACTGGTGGGGTAAAGACGAAGCAATGGGAATCCTACCAATCATACCTACAAATTAAAAACAAGTGCAAAATAACAATTTGACCTGCAGTATACGAGGTGGTAACAATCTCCACATATTGTCAAGTTATCTGCACAATCTTCCGCAGTATGTAACAGCATTCCCTACACAAAATGGTGCCATTACGGGATAATATTGCTGAATGCTGTTCAATCAAGTTGACTAAACACCACGGCTACTCATGACGAAAACACCAAGGGCGAATGTAGAAAATTATAGCTACCTATATGCTTATATCAAAAAGAAGAAAAATGTGAAGAATTGTAAATACATATATATATATATATATATATATATATATATATATATATATATATATTGATATTTCACTTAAGTTTTAATTTCACTGTTTTGGACATAATTCATATTCAAAAATGTTGAAATAGTATGTCACTGTCACTGGGTTTTTATTTTCACGGTTTTCTGTCATCAGCAAAATAAGTAAAAATAAGAGTATAGCGAAATTAAAGCAATGTATAATATATATATGTCAACTGGTATGCAGGAGCAATTAGCCTTTCTGTAGGGGCTTTCAATATGAAAGCACAACGATACCTCCCTGGGAAGCATAATTTAAATTGTCTGCATTGTTAGTATAGACCCCACGGATGGAACCAGTGTGACCCCCACGTGATTAGTTCTGCCTTAATCCTTACTCATATACTGTTGGAAACGTAGCAATTGAAAAAACAGACGCAAATCTGGCATCGTGTAGAGCATTTAGCCTTTTTGTGACCAGCACAACAAGGTGTAGCAGGATTAGAAGGGAAATAGTCCACTGACACGGGGTCAAACGCGATGTCCGTGTTAAGGTGAACCCGAAATTGCTTTTGGTCTTATGTGGCCTCTATGTCACTACCAGGTAGCAAAAAGGCCAAGAAAATGGCCACTTGATAGTCAGCCCGCCTAGACCGAGCACTGCCGGACGCTGTCCAGAGCAGATGTCACAACCAGATAGGTCCTGTCTTAGAGGGAAATCCCATCTAATGTTTGCCAAATAACATGGATGTCTCGCTTACGTCGTTTTAAATGCGGTCGTATCACGATATAATCCCCATAATGCACTCCTTACAGGAAGTTGAATTGCTTCTCCGTTTGAGCTGCAGTTGGGGTTATAAAGATACGCAAAATAATTCCCAGAATAAGATAGGGTCTCCAGCCTGGAAATCATTGTCGCCAGCGTTGTGAGTACTTGTTTAGAAGGGTAATTGGAGTGGTCACAAACGAATAGATATCATCATTGTACATATTGTGTGCTCTCCTGACATGAGAGCAATTAAAATCATTGATATTTTAGTGTTACCTTTTTTAAATTTCTCTCTCTCCTTCTTTCTCTGTCTGTCTGTCTTTGTCTCTGTCTGTCTGTCTCTCTCTCTCTCTCTCTCTCTCTCTCTCTCTCGCTCTCCCTTAAATATCTCGCTTTAACTTATTATTATTTTTTTTCTTGGCTTTTGCTGTCTCATTTCTTTTCCAACGTATTCTAATTTGCAACCACTAATATCATAAAGCTGGCACCTGGCTAATCCTATTCTGTTATCATTTGGTTGAAATTCACGTTTAATCAAAACAGGCCGTCATTGAAAATTTAAGCGTCTTTCCATTTTTCATATGCGATGAATGGTAATACCACACTGATAGTATGGAGGCAGTGTTGAGAATAAATTGCAATGTTTAGAAATGCAACCGAACTCAGAGGAGATTCCACATAACTATACAGACAGAGAGGGTAACAGCGTCACACACTAATTAAAATGTGGACATGAGAGATAGCAGATAGGGGAACGACGTCTCGTATTTATCATCATTTTGGAGTAATTCTTGTACATGAAGTCTAATACTGTGCTGCCCTTCACTAATGAGAGAGGCCCCTAATCAGGGACTGACATGATTGAAAATCTGAGCTGGTTCTGGAAAGTAGCCAAAATTATCATAATTGCGTCTCGAAGGACTTAACTTGAATCTTTAACATTTTAATGTGCCAACCGGTTGCAAGCGGCTGATAATTTTAAATCCCCTCATCGTTTTATTTATTTTAAAGTCCAGAGACAGTTTAGCAAAAACAAAAAACAAAAAAACAAGAAAAACAAGAAAAAAGAAGTTGAGTTTAATTCTCCAATATGGCTTGATAGCTGAATTAACTGCCATGATTAAAAGTGTAAAAATGAATGACTGACTTGCCTGCGGAAGTATGTGTTGAAATTGGTCTTTGACCAGGGGCGTTCCTATTTGACAGATTTCCTTGTAAAGTCCATCCAAGCGTTCTGAATGATACAAAAACCCAGTCACCGGAAACAGACTAAAATAAGACTGAGCCACCAAGGGCGCACTCAATCATGAGAAAGGCGAGAACTCTATTTCTTATTTCATTATACCTTGTATATGGCGGTTGTGATGGGCATATATGAGTACATAAAATATATAGATACATCAATAGATATCTAGATGAATGAATGAATGAATGAATGAATGAATGAATGAATGAATGAATGAATGAACGAATGAATGGATGGATGGATGGATGGATGGATGGATGGATGGATGGATGGATGGAAACGACCTGGACCGTTCTACCATTTGGCAACTTGGCTAGAATCTCCGAGCCAAGTGGTCTTTCTTTCGAGCTGGAATGACTCGAATGGCTGGAATGCACTTAATGGCAGTGAGACATTTGTTCACTAAAAGCGACGCAAAGACCCATAGTTTTGACTTGTTTCCTTGTTTGACATGCTTCATCCAGCTTCGGGGCCAATTTTTTAAATGTCAAAATAAAAGGGTGCAACCTTATGGTAGCGCAGGACAAAAATACTATGGAAGTTAGAGTATATTATTATTATTATTATTATTATTATTATTATTATTATTATTATTATTATTATTATTATTATTATTATTATTATTATTATTATTATTATTATTATTATTATTATTATTGTTGTTGTTGTTATTATTATTATTATTATTATTATTATTATTATCATTATTATTATAAATACTATTATTGTTTTTATTATTATCATCATCATCATCATCATCATCATCATCATTATTATTATTATATTGGAATGGCAGCTACTCATATGAGATATTTTTAATCATATCTTTATGGTTTTATGTCTTTGTGACAGTAGTGGTTTACCATAACTCACAGAACCCAGAATTTTATTTCATATATATATATATATATATATATATATATATATATATATATATATATATATATATATATATATATATATAAGCAAAGCATGTAGTATAGCCAATTGGTTTATGCACGTAGAATCGCATGGTATAAATTCTTGCAAATGGTAGAAGATATAGTAGTTGATATCAATCGAGAACCGTTTGCGTTCAAATTTATATATTTAGCTATGGAGAGACCAATGCTCATAATCTGGTGCAACAATATGTCCCACGGTATAAATCTGTCTTTTGCTCTCGACATTTCATTTCAAAGGTTTTAGGTCGTTTTGTTCAAGAGGAGTAATTATAACACTGCATAATACAATCTTTATCTAAGGTTCATATTTAATTCTCTTTGTAAATCATCTTTTCACAGTAAAGTAGGGGAAATGAGTAGAAATAAGATTTTTTTTCATGCAAAAAGCTGCTCCGCTGGTTGGATGGAAAAGAAGAGGAAAAATAACCGATCGTATATTGCAGACGGTGGCAACATGCCTTTAACAAGGAGAAATGAGCAAGCCATTCCTTTGTTAGCTTTCTCCTCCACCCAGTCGAAATGAGACTTGTTTCAGTCGTGATGTGGATGAATTAACTTCCATGAATCGCACAGAGCGAACTCCCTAAAGGCGCAGTGAAAATAATACATGAAGACAATCTTTGTTGACGAACACTGCAAACGTAAAATTACTGTATTCGTTCGGTAATTATCCTGACATCGAATTACTGCCGCGATATTGGCCAGAATGCTACTTCAGTGTGCTTGTATCACGCGCTTTTTTTTTACTAAAAGTAGTGAATTTTGCTGGCTAAATATCATTTTTATATCATCAGAGACACGTGAAACAAGGACAATTAGTTGATCATATATGTTTTTACAGCATGCCACCATTGTGCATGGACAAATAGTGTGGATATAAACTTCCTACATATACAAATGTGGAAGTTTAAAACTTTCACGACTTGGCCAAGGTATGCAGTTGTGACCGTTTGCTCAATTTTGAATATGTTTTTTTCACTTTTGATGAGATCATTCTAAAATATAAAACGATTGACCAATTTAGTAAGTAGCATTACGGTATGTGCCCCCCCCCCCCCCCAATCTGCTTGTGACTTCACGTTACGATATATGACCCCCCCCCCCCCCCAAGCTGTTTTCAAGTTATCTCTTAGCCTGTGGTTGTGAAACGGTAGATAATCCAAACGTTGTCACTCTTTTGAGACTTCAAATTTGATGTGATCGTAAAAACATAAAGGTTGGAAATTCCTGTCTGCTTTGTAGAAATTAAATTGACTTGTTATAATTTTTACTTTGATGGTCACGTAAATTTAATTTATCGTAAAAGTATGAAGTTGTAACTAAATACAATAGATTTAAATTTGTTAAGCAACAAACTCGAAAGCTTTACGCTGAAGTACTGGTGATGGTCCCTCCTGAGGCAATTCAGACCAAATCAAAGTTTGAAAAAAAAAACTAAAACAAAAACAAAAACAAAAAACAAACAAACAAACAAACAAAACACACACACACACACACACACACACACACACACACACAAACAAACACACACAAAGTCGTGTTCATTCACTGTATACGTAAATACAAATTGAACATTTCCTCTCCTCATATCCAACAGTATCGTGCTGAAGAACAAGGTTCAGAAAGAAGTCTTCATTATTGTTACTGAAGATACATTCTTTACTCATATTCCTTGTACTTTGTGCTTTCAAAGCAGTATCAACTGGGCATTTGGGTATGACTACGCATAGTATATGTGTTGCTCTTGATTTCCACGCCGGGACTAGGTTCGTATCAGCATGGTACTTCAGTCATATTGGTGTCATACCTCGCTAACAGGTAGTTGATATGACTGCACACCGCAGGCCAGGTAATTACTTAGCCTAATTTGACACATGTTGAAGGCAGTAGTTTTCAGGATATGGACATGGAGCGTTTATTCTGTCCCCATCTATGTTACACCTTTCCAAGAATAAATAGACCCCTAGTTCTGCAAATGCTCTCGCGTCTGTCTCATTTCTGAGTTATTGACGTGTACACTTACACTTGCAACCCACAGTTGTTAACATCTAAGAGCGTGACAGCACAAGCAATCTTCATCGTGAAAACACGGAAGTTTCCGATAATTACCGATGAAGTCTCTACTCTAGCCAGTGTTCCGTAATGGAACAGTCACTCAGGAACCTTTCATTAATGGCCATTCTACTGGTTAAAAGCCCACGTGGCATCGATCGTAGTTTAGATGGAACATAGTTACCTGTGGACAAATTATCAGGGTTTACGTACACTTTTGTACACCCATATACTTGATCACGTTTTCAGCGCACCAGGTCATGGTATTTTCCTGATACTCTCAGTATTGTCGTGTGGAGAGACACAGCTAGGTGAAAGGCGTCTTGAGAAGTGAAAGATCTTGGTTCTGCCCCTGTCAACAAGTTAATAGCAATAAGAGTGATTGCTACTTTATGGCTTTATGAGGTGTATGTTGACAAATAGGCCTAACCTGAAGCTCTGCTCACGGTTCCCAATGATTCTAGATAAAAGCCAAAGCAAACCTTAATTCCAGTTACAATGAGTTGCTAATAACTAGGTATATTTCAACATAAAGATTTTTTTCTTTTGTGTGAGTGTGTGTGGTTTTTTTTTTGGTTTTTTTTTATTGTTGTTTTTTTTTTTGGTTTTGTTTTTGTTTTTGTTTTGTTTATTTGATTGTTGTGGCGTTTTTGTGTGTTTGTGTGTGTGTGTGTGTGTGCGTGTTATTATTATTTTTTTTGTTTCTGGTCTTTTGTTTGTTTTGGTTTTGTTTTCAGTGTTTTGTTTTGGGGTTATCTTTTTGGGGGGTGGGTGGGAGGGAGATGCTTTTCGTGTTTTATTATTTTTTTGTTTGTTCTTGTTTGTTTTTGTTGTTTTTGGATTTTTTTAGTTTTGTTTCTTTTGTTTTCTTTTGGGTTTTTTGTATTTTGTTTTTGGGTTTACTTTTGTTTGTTTTTTTCTTTTTTCTTTGGAGGGGGGTGCTTTCAGTGTATTGCCGGGGGATTTTATTAATTATTTAATTTATTTATTTATTTATTTATTTATTTATTTATTTATTTATTTATTTATTTATTTATTTATTTATTTATTTATTTATTTTTTTTTTTTATTTTTTTTTTTTATTTATTTATTTGTTAATTTATTTATTTATTTTTTTTTTTTTTTATTTATTTATTTATTTATTTTGCGTTTAACAAGGCTAATTGTGTGGCTAATCACACTGATCGATCATATTTGGACCCATCCGTGCCTTACCAATGCTTCAGTGATATGTCACTGGTTCTTCGGGAGTGTGCAAACAACCGTTCTGTGTCGTGCTTTTGCCAGAGTACAGACTGTCATTGTTAGAGCGCTGTGACACCTACCATCAAGCCTGAGGCCGTAGCGGAACCTACACAATCCCCGGACAAGTGCATGCTAAATTAGAAAATAAGGCTGGCGTATATTCTTCTGTGCATGACCTGAGCTGTTGTTAGTGAAATAACGCTTGTTTTGCACTTCCCTCTTTCTCCAGACATTTGGGAGATTCTTCGTTGTGCAGGGCACATCAAAGGGCAGACTTACGACGATGGTTAATTTTTGTCCTTCAGTTTATTAGGTCGCATTCTGCCAAGACAGTGCAGGCGGCGGTATACGTACACGGCGCGGTCATCCAGGTGACAGAGGATTACATTAGATGCTTTAACCAACTGACAATCGAGACATTTATGAGAAAGAGCAATTTCCTATTTTATCCCAATAATAATAACATGTGCACAGTGTTATCCATGCGTTAGAATTCATAACAAAATATATATGTACAATGCTAGTCGTACAGTGGCTCATTTTATTTCTAATGTTATATTCAATGCTGTCTGCCAAACAAAATCAAATCAAACTAAATCAAAGCACATTCTTATTTTATATTTTGAAAGGCCCCATCTCAATTTAAACCAGTACTTGTCTGAAAATGCCTCATTCACAATTGTGACAGTGTCCAAGGTCCTTATTGCCCCTCGGGACATCTTAACCCTTAAAGTACTAATCACTGTCATAGTTGTTTTTTCACTACCATGAAACATATGATGGTTAAAAGAGTCAAATTCCTCATGAAGATACCTTTCATTCAAATACCAGCAAGCCTTGTCTGAAGCAAAAAGAAGTCTTAGTCCACAGCTTTCCTCGGGACACTGCCCGTATTGCACGCAAAGTGTCCCGAGGAAAGCTGTTGACTCAATCTTAAATCAGCACTTTAAGGGTTAAGGTGGGTTAAAGGGGATGGAGTCCCTGAAAATTCCCAGTAGCAAACTTCTCTATTTTCACTTGCTATGCATCTTGTCGCCCATAGAAAATGTGAAAACAACAAAGACAGCAGTAAATACCAGAAAATGTTAATCTGTTGGGAAAGGAATAGAAAAGGTATGCCTAAAGCGTACGCTGCCAGTTGCTGCTCTCTGTATATGTATTTTAGGATGAATAATTTACATAAGACATGAAAAATATGTCTTTTTATGCATCGCAATAAAGTAAGTATTTTGGGGCAGCAGAATGACTCACTTCATCAAAGTAAGCAGCAACGTGAACGTTGCCTGCTTTGTCCTTCCTGCAACTATATTCTTATGGCTTCATTCAATGGTACCAATTTGAAATTATTTTGTTGTGAACCAAAGATATAATTGGCATCAGGTGTGGTGTATTTTGTACAGTAAGGATTTAGTCTTTTTGTCACAACTTTTTTTTTCATCACGACGTATGATGTCAAGGCAATATTTTAAAAATAAAATAAGATTTTCCCTGACGAACACATTAACTTTTCACCGGACCGAAAGTTTTAATTGTTAGTGTTACTTACTAAAAACAACTGCGCAACTAAATACCTGTTTCTTTTTGCTATTTTGTTTTTACAATTTTTTTTTCAACACTCAATGACTCTTACTTTTTTGTTTTGACCAGAAATACCAAAAAAATGGCTTTTGAAAGAGTGAGCCAAAGTTTATTTCCCTAAAGGAAAGAGGACTATAACCCAGACATTTTGCGATTGGAAACTCAATCTAATAATTTAATTAGTTTTATTCGATAATGTTGTTGAGAATCTCTCTGCTCTCTCTCTCTCTCTCTCTCTCTCTCTCTCTCTCTCTCTCTCTCGCTCGCTCTTTCTTTCTCTTATTCTCTCTCTTTTTCTCTCTTTCTCTCTCTGAAAATGTTTAGTTTCTTGCACGCATCTTGTGAATTTACTACACCACGTGACAATGTGGTAACCATTTTGGACTTCTGGGTGGATTACGGAATGCATCTTACCCTGCATGGTGTGTGTCGTTGGGGAAAAAGCAACATTAAAAAAATAGTTGTGAAGCAGACGGCAAGGTACATTTCCTTTTCGATGACGTCGAGTTTGCACGAGAAATGAACATTTATAAGTCACCACGTTTTCATTGTTATACCTTCATGGTTGATGTGTTCCCAGAAGAGTGTATAAGTTCAGGACGCGGTTGGTGATTTCATCAATAAGTATTTTCTTAAAATATGTCAATGCAAAATACAGGCAAACAAGAACTTCCAGGAAGCCTGAATATCAGGTATTAACTTTTGATTAACCCATGCATGTTTGCTTACCTATGGAGTCAATCGACTGCGAAGAAATTCTTAACATGTTTATTGTGTTTATACTGGTCTGATCAATGTGTGAAAAAAGCAGCGGGGAGTCTTTGTTTGACATTGATTGCGCGCCTTAACCCGTGTTAGCTCAAATATGGGTGCCGGGTTGTACAATGTCGTCTGCTCCAACGTTTTTACTTTATTATATTCATTTGTTAATAAAAAACGCTTTGAATGTGAATGGTATAGGAGATCCACTGGGATAACATGCCCCAGGTTAGCAGTAGTTCTTTTCCCCTGTTAGGTAGGAGAAAGCTGCTGATCTAGTTTCATTGTAAATAACAAAGGCTTGTCTTATAGCATGGCTGAAATATCGCTTTTGATGATTTGACATGAAGGCAAAATGTTGACGTTCCCGCGAAAGTGATAATATAACACCCAACACATCAATATCTGTTTAGTTTTTCTTGTGTACGTGATGTATACACTGTTTAAAAATAGCTAAGGCAATCACAGGCTATTCCAGTGGCAGCCAGGTGCTTCCTACATGCCGTTATAACCGACATATTAGTCATTTTCTGCGGATAAAATTTGTACGGCTTGGGTGTAAGATGAGCTGAGCTTTATTCTTTTCTAATAAGGCTTGTACTGTTTACAATAGACATTTCTGTATGGCGAAAAACGTTGCAGGCTGTGGCTTCAAAAGAAGTAAGGCCCTAGATCCTGGCTCGCTACAGCTCTCTGCTCAAACCAACATGTCCAACTGCACTATCTGTTTGGGTTTTTTTCTTCTTTTTTTGTTTTTGTAAATTTTTTTTTTTTTTTTTTTTTTTTTTGTTGTTGTTTTTGTTTTGTTTTTTGTTTTGTTTGTTTGTTTGTTATTTTGTTTTGTGTTTTGTTTTGCTTCGTTTTTTTTTTTTTTTGTTTTTGTTTTTGTTTTTTGTGTTTTGTTTTTGGTCTGTTATTTTTTTTTTGTTTGTTTTTGGTGTTGCTTTTATTTTTTTTATTTTTTTTGAAAATTTAGCTTTTATGCTCAAAATATTTTCTCTGGCGTCTGAGGTAGTCAATACCGTCAAATAAAGACATATGCAGACGTGGTGTCTGCGTTAGTAGTTTACCCATTGCGAGTGGGTGCTTTTCGTCTCCTGCTGCGTCAGAACGAGACTAAGCATTAGTACTGTATCCATTATCTTCCGGACGTACAACAGAAGAGGAACCAAATGTCACGGATATATTAGACCGACTCATTCCAAAAATGAAGGGGATGGACAGATGAAAAATAAGCGATCCAGCTAGAAAACGCGATAACATTGGTTGATATCAATACCCACATTGTCTTCATGCCTCCTGAGGGCAGTTGTAACTGATCACATTTTTATCGGCTGAGGAAAGCAGTCGCCAACCGGAAATGATTATAATCATATTATATTTTTGCATTAGCAGGCAAAGATATGAACTACCAAGAAACAGTGACTGAAAAGACTAATGCCGATAAAAAAGTACTTTATGTTTTTCTTTTGTTGACCCCATTTTGTGTTATCATCATGTTGAATCTTGGCTGTAACCATATAGACGTATTGTATTTGTGTCTTTTGTCCAGAACCACTTCCTGGTAGTCGTTACCCCATTCCGCAGTCCGAATTCTTTACTCTCCATAAGCTAAACTGTCGCTGTTTAACCTATATGCATATGGGAGTACTGTTGTCCATATTGCGCACGTTTTTTCTATAGAATTTTTACACAGAATGTATTAGCCTAAATAAATTAAAGTGTCTTCAGCAGGTAACTACTCAATACATGTTTCGGAGCATGTACCCGTACATATCTTTCTGAGTAGCGGCTCCTTGTCTAAGCTAAATATTCAGCAAAGACAACCCACATAATAATGAATAAATATGAACGTGGCAAATGATGAGTTACCTAAAGACGTGAGGTTTTGCTTATAAATACAAAGCTTCATGATGAATGAAGAATACCTGTCAAGCCAAACATACTCAATTTTTATAGTACAATTTCAGAAACGAACAATTTGACTTACCCGTGAATCAGTATGTACTCTTTGTAGCTGGAGAGCTTATCTTAGTTAAACCACCTGCCAGTGTATAATTAACTGATGTAGAAACTAACTGGGGCATTTTATGTATATATGTTGTACAGCTACAGGTCATTACCCACCCCCCCCCCCCTCCATTCGAAACAGAAAGAAAGATTGTCAATAGAACAGCACATGAAACATTCAGAATACATATCAAGACATGCTATTATTGGGGCCGTAACCTCGGCTGTCTAAATCTTCTGCTCAGTGCAGTTGACATGTTCATGCACATTACATGTAACACTTTGGGTTGGCTTGAACGCACTTTGTTTCATAAGAAAAGAAAACGGATTAGAAAACAAGCTGTAAAGCATTGATAGTCCTGAACGGTCAAATGTGTGCGGAAACATATTTTAAACAAATATTTAACCTGAAACATGTTCAGATATAGGCAGCAGTAAACAGCTGTTTGACCATCGAGAGTAGACTAAGCAACACGCTTGACCAAAGCCATATTCATACGGCTAGCGACCATTTCTTGTACATGGTTATGTAAATCACGAAAAAACGGACAAACTTGAAACATTGCAGATCGTTATTCAAAATGAGCCTTTGGAAGGAATCGTTGTCTGTGCCCAACATGTCCTTGAACAAACAGCCGGAGATCTTTGCCAGTAAAAAGTCATTGCAGTCAGTTTCATCTTAAGTGCATCTTCAAAACAGATATGTTGATATTGTGTTATTTAATGTCTTATTTTGTGGCGTGGGGTGTGGATTGCTATTCTTCTTTGGGAATTTGCGTAAGTACTGACACAGCATACCTTTTCTAAAATTGTAAAATCCCACTTCATATGCTCTTTCAGCCTAACATGAAATCGGTACGACCCAGAGAAAAGCCGGATGACCCTATCCTTTTCGAGGGTCCCTGCCCCCACGTTACATAAAAAATCATTCTATCGGCTTTCGAATTAATCGTTAATTACATAAATGGTGTGTCAGAGTCAGAGGCCAGTGCTGCTTGTCTTAATTAACATCTTCGAGAAGCGTATAGACGACCCCAAGAAGGCCAAGATGGACGATATCGGTGCATTCAGTGTGGAATGCCCTGCGAAGCTGAGTAACTCTGTAACTATGTGTTGAGAAACAGACTATAGGTACATGCGTCTCTTTGTTTCCATGAAAAGTCAAACGCCCCTGTCACTCTTGGAGCATCTTAAGTCAGTATGTTACTAACAAAACAGGTGTGTGTGTGTGTGTGTGTGTGTGTGTGTGCACTGTCTATTAGCCTTTTTCTATGTCGTCTAACATATCGATGACAAAACCTGGTATAACTCCCGGTAGATTTCTAATATAGTGAAGGTAAAACCGGACGCCAAAATGGACACAGACTGTTGGGTCTCTTGCCTGCTCGACTCGTCCATGCTGTCTTTTGGTCAGTTGCTATTGAATGATAAAAAACACCATTCGCTACCACGATTAACCTGCCACAGACTGTCATGGTCAGAATCAAAGCATTAGTGTCCTTCACTCTATATGCCTGGAGAGCAGCGCGCACAGAGGTGCTAATTCGCCAAAGCAAGAACTGCAATATAATTATATCACACAAGACAAGATTTTGACTCGATCTGTATGGTATAATCATTTGCTTTATAAACTGACACTTACACTGAAACATCGGAGCTGGTTGGTCAGGTTGGTACAGGCACATGGTCTGTAGGAGGCCTAGCGTTGCTGGCCTCTACACCTAGCCTTGTGGGCCTCCAGCTTAGCTGGCACAGGATTTACTCCAAGTTCATGGAGTTGTCAAAGTGTCTAGTTACATAACATTGTGAATGGGAATACTGATCTAGTGTTAGAATTTTGATATTATATTATTGTAACCAGACAACCAAATTTTTAATGAAATTACGAACGTTATGAGTGCGCACTCAAAAAACACCGATATGAATACATTAACACAATATATATATATATATATATATATATATATATATATATATATATATATATATATATATATATATATATATATATATATATATAATCTGCCACTTTGTACGCATGCTGGCCACTTTCCTGGCTATAACCTGAACTATTACTACAACTACTACTAATAAGTACACTTTTTCAAACTTCACTAAACAAAGCAACCATCATGTGTTATGGTTTCTTATAATTCCAACAAAGTTTCAGATATTATAATCAATTTAGTATTATCATCATCTTGATTTGGAAGAAATTTTACTTCCACATGTATGACAGCATACGGCTTTAATCAATTCTCAAATATATCTATATTGTAAGCTAAAGATAAAAGAAATATACATTTTGCAAGCTTCTGCCTCAATTAAGTGACGTGCTGGAGTCTGATGGTTTTGAATAAAAAATATGACAAAATATGATATTTAACGGAATCTACTTTCGGCCTTCTGAAAGTCCGGGCTGTGATTTGGATGTATATTACTTGTAGACAATATTTAACTTTTATGTGCAAAATCCTAATTGTTAAAATGTGAATGATGAATATTGGTGGATGCTATTACTTCAGCCTGTGGTTTGATAGTTTTTCTGTTTTTGCTTGTTTTTTTTCTCTTTTTTTTTTTCTTTTGTGCAGCTTCTTGCTGCAGTCTGAGTGCTCAGAGATACACCTGTCCAGGTGCGCCTCACCCAGATGTCTGGAACATTAGTGGCTACAATGCCAAGCCAACGGCGATGCACTGACTTTCAAAATGAATTGTTCATGGCCATTTTTGCGAACATGAAACAGGCACGGAGCAAAATAAAAGCAATTCGGCTCCCAGGTTGTCTTGAACTGGGACTTAAACATATAGATTTAGGCGTTATTGAAGGTTTATTTGTTTGATGTCAGTTCATAACGGGTCTCAAATTTTGAGTGTTTGGTGTGGTTTTGACATGAGAGTCAATCCAATGCTATAAGTTTGGTGTCTGCATTAGATACCACGTTCTCGGATTTTAAAGCTTGTAACTCAAGACCGATGCAAATAAAAAAAAAACAATAATCTGCTTTTTTGTTTACGCATTTCATTTTTAAAAAAATTAGTGATAACTGAAATGCTGAAGAAAACTTCTGTAGGAAATTCATATGGCAATTGTGTGCTATCTCTGTCCAAACATGATATCGATCGTTCAGATAGCAAAATATAGGATGCCATTTTTTTCAGTTTTCCGAAAGGCTGGCTTGAAGCACTTTTCTGAAGAAATGTTTGTTTTCTTGGGTGGTTTGTGAAATTTTTACTAGTACGATGCCACATATATCCTTATACATGTTATACAAGCATACGGTTCCTGTGTATTCCTGCCAACTCAGTACATGTATTTGTCAGCATCTCACAAAATTTCTGGCACATGCGGAGTTCTTAATTGCAGTCGTACGTAATTGGCAAATTGTATGTTTTCTTCTACAGCACCATCGATTGTACGTGGATGGTTGCCGAATAAAATACAATAGGCTGCGCTATCACAATACATTTCTTGGCATCTCGGTCACTCATCATGAGTGATGATAAACATATATGCGGCCTGTATATACATCATCTATAGTTTCCTTGTTTTGTCTTATTTCAAAGGAAAACCTTTTTTCTCTCTCTCTCTCTCTCGGTACGTAAGAACAAAGTCACCGTCTTTACGTCCTTAATAGCTCAGGGTAGAAACATCCGCCAAAACTGATACATTTTTAACTGAAGAATGGAAATTGTTTTCACAATACCGACGGCAAAATTAACAGTGTAAAGAAGACACATGTTAACAAAGGAGAGAGTGTGCAAGCTTACCTCACAACCTAAGCATACTGAATGACTGCGTCAAATGTAATCCGTTAGTGATGACATTAAAAAGGGCGGGGGTATATTTGAATATGCATGTCTTGAATCAGTGAGCCTAAATCTCCGCTCCTTGCTGGACTACATTATAGTCCAGTGTATCCAGTATATGCGATCGCCTTCACAATAAACAGACACGCAATCTCCATTACCACCCGCTTTTGTCTGGTCATTAAACATACAGTAACCAGGCGTCGTCAACGAATCACATGGTGACAAACATTATTTCCGGGGCTTTTTACATGTAACTTCAGTTGCATAGTATATGTGAGTTACCGTGTGGGGGTGGGGGTATGGTTTACACATATTTTTATTCGAAAAAGCGATCGGGAAACAGGCTCTACCTATATGAATCCCTCTCGTGAAAAAAAAAAAGAAATAAAAGAACAATACAAATGCTGTACAAAAGGTAAAGACGGGCCACAGGACACCACATTGACGTAACATCGACAAGGACATACATACAAAAAGATCAGACATCACAGCTACAGGACAGACAGAAGTATGCATTATCAGAATACAATACTGTCGAGGCCAGCCAACACTGTTCACATGAATACTGCTCGCGGAAAAAAAATGAAACGAATAGTACCGGCGCGCACGTGAAACACCAGGAGTCACAAGCAGGGTGGGGGATATGAACACCGTGACAAATCCTTCGGCTCCGCCCCAGGTGTTTTTCATGATATTCACCTGAATCCCATTCGTTATCACATAATATTATATGCTACCTGAGAGTTGCTTATATTTCTTATTGGTTTAACATTCTGACGCATAAATATTCAAGTTAGACAGCAAAACGGAACGCTGTGGCTACCCACCCGGCTTCATTCTTCTGTCATACCGTTGTTTTAATAAGTTAGAATTACACAGACACAAGCAAATTAACAGTAATACCCCAAGCTAGAATTACCAATCTTTTTCTATGATGAGAATATAGTCGCTGTGATTTATTGGGCCACCCGGGGCTCTATCTTTCAAGTGTAAGTGGATGAATTTAAATGGCTTCATTGACTGGGAAGAGATTGGCGGAAGAGGCATGGAGATAACTGGGAACTACAGACTTAAATTGCCGCGGACTGTTTGAAAACAAGCCTACCGATGTGAATGTAAATTAGATCATAAATGCAGCCCACGTAACATGGTCACGTGGAGGTTAATCGTGTTCTCGTTCTTTTGTGGTTTGCCCATTGCGTCGAATGCTCGTTCTCATTCATAACTTTTATCTGAGATGTGCATCCAAAACGATATTCCTTATGCAGAATGCATGAAGTTTCAATTTCAAGCTTGAGATATAAACTTTAAGACAAAGCTAAATTCGTCACACGGATGTCTTTGATAGACTTTATTGAAATAGATTCAAGGCTTCCCTCCCTCAGCTCAAGGAAACGTGTGAAGCATTGAGACGCGTAAAGGCGATTGTCGTCTCCTCTTAGGCGCGTAACAGCAGATGTCATCTGCTTTTATCTGAGTGTCTACTATCGGGTAACTGTCAAACTAATTATACAAGACCTTTATGTCAGATGAGTCAGCCATTTTTCTGTCAACGTGTTTTCTTGCTAAGGGTCAAGACAGAAGAGATCGAGGAAAATCGTCATTCAGTCTCATATTGAATTGATAATATTTTGTAAAGGCAACCCTTTAAGGTAAACTCATCATTTCAGATGAGCACACGAGATATCAAAGCGGAATATACTATGGTACTGCGTCATATTGCGTTTGGCGACGTTCTTAAAATGAAGCAGTCAAGTCAATAAGTGTCTGAACTTAAGTCAACCTTTACCCGTGATTGGTCATAATAGTCAATGTTTAGTGTGTGTTTTCTCTGAATAAGATGTCAGAGTAGAGCCTTTGAGCTCAATAAAGGTAGTTTCGAATAGTTTCCAATATCCTTAAAACCACACAGTTGAATTTTAAGTAGATACGCTAGATTTTTCTTTTCATGTGCATGCTTATTATTATTATTATTATTATTATTATTATTATTATTATTATTATTATTATTATTATTATTATTATTATTATTATTATTATTATTATTATTATTATTATTATTATTATTATTATTACTTTAGCCATCGATTTTTTTTGTTACTCAGCTTTGAAATATAGAACTGAGAAGCTTGCAGAGTGGAAATACATGACCCAATTGAACATATTGCTTAGCAAATTAAGTAAAATGAGAAAACTAGGTGAGTCCGGAGTCTGCTACACCAGACTACCTGAGTAGACATCCGCATCACACAAGCGCGAAGGGCGCGTGTGATGCGGATGTCACGAAGGTAGTCTGGTGTAGCAGACTCCAGACGAGCCTAGTTTTCTTTTTATCCCGTACTTAAGTACTATCAATTTTCATTTTTCATTGTAAATTTAAAAAAAAAACTACTATTAATAATTAAATAAAAGATAACAGACACAAGCTTCCCAATGTAGACATACGCGACCATAATGAATAAAGAATGGAAAGAAAGTAGTGCAACACAACGTAGTCTGGTGCATAGCCACGTAGTATGGTCAGTCAGACTATGTAGTCTGTATTAAGTCCATTTTTAAAGTAATATGGCCCTAAGTACGGGATAAACAATGAAACATCTCAATGTCTTTAGCAATTTGTTTGCTACCTTCTTGATGCATCAGCTAAAGAGTTCGATTTTCCAATGGAAACAAAAGTGATGTTCGACACTTCCATTTTGACACGCTGACCGCAGCTGCGTTCACATAGCTGCCTGCACTGAATCAGATGAATACTACGCACTGACATCACAAGTGACGTCCAGCTCCATATATGAATGTAAGAAGCAGATAGCTTTGAGAAAGGACTTTTTATCTGTTTAACAGTTTCAAATTGACACGAAGTTGTTGAGCAGCACAGATTCATCCAAGGAGTTTTCAGTCACACTTTTATAGGGTCATCTGACACATCAAGCCAAATTTACGTCGGGGTCAAAGTGGCGATGTTAGATTCCTATTCCCAAGAACTCTTACAACGTAAGCTTTAACTATTTCCAGATCAAAACAGACGTGGTGAACACACATTCTTTTTCGGTAGTAATGTGTACTTGAAGGGAATGAGAAGGGATGCAACCACCAGGTAGCTGATAAGGTTCTTATCACATGGATGTGTTAAGTCTGTGACTAAAATTTCTTAGTTCAGCAAGTGAGTAACACTTCAATCATTAGTACCCTGCTAAGTGTGGGTCCCAAGGAGAGATAGAAGAAAATATTATTGTCACGTGACCACAAAACATTTGCCCAGCCTATTCACAAAGCACATGATGATGGTGGCGGCAGTGGTGTCGAGGACTTCGATCTTTGCACTACACAACTCCGGACAGGTCTATGTCTCGCCTGTGACCATATAGACATATGGTATTCGTGTCTTTTGTCCAGAACCACTTCCTAGTAGTCATTACCCTATCCTGAGACCACACAGCAGTGGTGATGAGGATTGTGATTTTTACACTACACTGTACACAACTCCGGACAGGTCAGTGGCGTTTATGTGATAGATCGTGGTCCATGTGCCATTTCATAACACAGTTTTGCCCATAAACCACATGTTTGTCCTTGTATTATTAAAAGACACAGTCTGGTCCGTTATGATATAATACAGCTTAAAGAATATTGCATGCCCCTATATCATTAAAGGACACTGTTTGTGTCGTATATCGTAAGAGGACACTGCTTGATCCATGGATTATATGATGCTGCTTGGTCCACACAAATAGATTATTTCATGGTAACGCAAAATATTAATTCTCGCAAAGCCATTTCTCATAGAAATGATTTTAATGTAGTCGTTGAAGATTCTGTTATCGGCTCCCCGTCACTTGCCGTCAACTTGTCGAAAATCTCCTTTGCTTTGACTTCCTGGCCATCTTGTTGTCGTCTGCATAGGTCCCTGTAGGTGATTCCAGGTACTTCCGGAAGTGTCCTAAAGGAAAGTATTAGGTAAGACAAGACAAGACAAGATAATCAAGTCCATACACAACAAACACATACTACAACTACATAATAAATATATAAACAAGAAATACCTTGCATGTCGTAAGGTTTCACAAGTAGTCTATTTTTCACGCCTACCGACGTTTTACGCATATCAAATGAATGTATAAAGACACACCAATGTGTTGTTTCATTAGATAGGCCAAATATGCAATAAGCATTGTATGGTATGGTACAGCTTGATCCATAACCACTGTACAATGTTGCTTTGTCAAATGATCGTTAAAGATTATAGCTTGGTTCATGTATCATTTTATAATGCAGCTTGGCACATGTATTATGATACAATACAACACGATCTATGTATCACAAAAGAACACAACTTTCTGTTTTTTCATAATAGAATACAGTTTAGTCCATCTATTATTTAGCTTGCAGCTTGGTCTATGTATCATCATAGAACATATTACTCTATGGATCGCGATATATATTTGACTAGTCCCCGCTTTACAGATATAGCATGGGGAGGAGTGCCCTGTGCAAAACTAGAGGACCCCAGGGGATCAAGGGAACCCAAGAGTCCGATAGTTTGGCCCTGTGCATGACTCTCCATGCCTTATCTGAGTTAGTACATGCTTGACAGCTCTCCCAGCCCGCTTTGATTACTGGTAACAAAACCTTTTCCAGCTGTCATACCGGTTGTCGTGCTCGTCTGCTAGCCTGTTTTCAAATTATGATCGTCACATCCACCACCCGTCTGGATCCCGCACTAACAGATAGCATGGTTCCCGTACAAATCAACAGCCAATAGCAGCAGACCGTCCTCTGGTGACCGTTTCCTGTTCAATCAGTTGAAACAGTTGACCTCCTGTATTGTTAAGGCTAAAATAAAGAAGCCCATGTGATGGGATCCAAGCCAATCATACTTTAGAAATAAGAATGGATATATTCCAAATCATCACACAACACAGCATGTTCCATTTATAATAGTCTTAAATCCATGTAATTTTATGCAACTCAGCTAGGTTCATGTATCATCATAGAACACAGGTCTATGTATCATTATAGAATAAGGCTCGGTTCATGAATCATTATGTGATACAGCTTGGTCCACGTATCATTTTAGAAGAGCTTGATACATTTACCTTTACATGCTACACCTTTGTTTATCAGAGATGCCAACCTTGAAAATGCCGTTTCAGGGACATTCAAGTCAGACCATCAGGAACAGAGCATATTTAACAAAGAATATACAAGAAAATGCCCAGTTTCAATGCCGGGGAAACACCGTAAATTGGTCAAAATTTTAGCTTATTTCAGGGACTGTCCCTGGTTATGAGGGACAGTTGGTGTCTCTGGTTCATATGTATCAGTATCTAATATAACTCTGTTGGTCTCGCGCTGACAGTGAATCGATACTAAATTTTGTCTAGCAAACAAGCGTTGATACTGAATACTACCACAAAAGAGAAAGGATCGTACTTCTGATACACAAATTAGCACGATTCCAAAATGTGCTGTCTCAGACTATTTGTATTGTGCGGCAGTACATTGGTGTCATGTAGAGTGACTATCAATTACTGTGGTACTGGTACTGTTACTGACACAGCAACTGCTCTGATGGGGATCGTGAAATAGATCCCTTATGGGCTAACATGGTACATTGACTGCAAGGAAGCAAACCCTGGGTTGCTCTAGCCATACACTGTCAAGTTTGCCGTGAGTATCACTCACAAAGGCCTAAAAATAATATATTATCGATGGCTTCCATTAATGCCTTTATTTTGAATAATGATGATGATGATAATAATAATAATAATAATAATAATAATAATAATAATAATAATAATAATAATAATAATATGAATAATAATGATAATAATAATAATAATAATAATAATAATAATAATAATAATAATAATAATAATAATGATGATAATAATAATAATAATAATAATAATAATAATAATAATAATAATAATAATAATAATAATAATAATAATAATAATAATAACCAACCTGCATATCTCCATACACCCAGTCGTTATTATTCATACAGACTATTTCTTTTTTCTTTCCTTTCTGACTGTGGTCATAGAAAGGCTGCAAGCCACACGGAACAAGCGCACGGGGAATAGCTAAGCAAAGAACGTTCAATAAGCATGCGTCTGTGGCAGTCATCCAATATTTGGGGGACCTAATAGAGAGGTAGATAAGCAGGCAAATAATCCCAAAGAACACAAGACAGCAGTCTTGAGCGTGAGTTTGTTGTTCGTATATGCAGTCCCAACGTATAATTGAAATATGGAAAGAAATCAGTTAATTTCATCATTTGGGAACCACTACCTGATTGGCTTAGCGAAGAAGTCCGTTGCATTTTCCGTTTTACCATGCAGTATCTCATTTTACAATAATTCTTGCGTGATTAGATTGCCTTGAGCAACGTTGCGGGCAACTGGTGAACAGCGGCTGGCAATATTGAACGGTATCCGTTGGATTCTTGTGGCGCTTTTACTGAACATTTTGAACGAAAGCACTCGACATATCTGTCAGTATATGCCAGTATTCAGTAACTTTTCTTGCTGGGGTCCTTGTTCTTTTGGAATGCGCTTTGGAAAACTGTTATCCCAGTCTTGCAACATGATCAGCAAGGGTTAATGCACACAGGAGCTGCCTTCTAAACGAGATAAATTCATCCCAGACATTTCATCTTTATGTATAAATTCAAGCAACGCAATCTCTGCAAATGGTTTT
Organism: Hermodice carunculata; assembly: GCA_964020975.1. Taxonomy (NCBI): domain Eukaryota; kingdom Metazoa; phylum Annelida; class Polychaeta; order Eunicida; family Amphinomidae; genus Hermodice; species Hermodice carunculata. The sequence goes on along the minus strand of OZ026616.1, from coordinate 102,794,984 downwards.
CGGAGACGGCCATTGATGATCAAGCCTTGAAAAAGCACAAATTTGAAGAAGAAAATGTTTTATTCATCAAGGGCAATGGGTGTTTGACTTCCACATGGATTCTTTCATGAGAATGATCGGATATGTTGCTGTTGTCAATGTGATAATGAGGGTATTACCTGCGTAATAGTAGTATTACACTGTTTTGCTGTATGCCTAGGAATTTGTTTGGGTAGGGCTATTACGCAAGGACGAAGAACTGTTCCTGACACATTACAATGTCAAACAGTCGCATCAAATCCTAATGCATTACGATTTGGCATGATATCTCTGGCACCAACATGACATGCTAATAAACGCGTTTATGTATTTGCTTAAAGGAGAAATCTGCCAGAGGTATGTATTTTTGTGCACCACTGCTTAAACACAATCCTGTTTGTACCATACGGACAGGGTGCTTCAGCAGATGCTGGGCTAGGCACGATCTCAATTCATCTACTCTCTTGTGCTGGTTTATGCTCAATTTGCTTCAGTCTTTAGCGCAGATGAAGCACGACTCTGATTGTTAAACAAGGCTGTGCATATTTGCTGCATGCAAGATACGCAATGTACCGTACCTATTCAGGAAATATGAATCTCTGATGTGTGGACTTGATGGAACAGGTCGGTGACCAAGCATCCGAGGGATCATCGCTAAGTTTGTTACAAACAGAAAATTTATATTTCAGCAAAATGCGCGCTGCCTAATGTCAATGTTTCATAGTTTTTTATTAAGAGGAGACAATGCAGTATATCTGGATGTTTTTTGTTAAAGAAAATAGAACCAAATGCAGACACCCCTGGCGTTTGTTTTCAGAGAATATATGGTATTTCATTAGTAGGTTATACCAAAAGCAAACAAAAGTGGAACACTCACGATGAGAAAATGTTCGACTTATGCGTGGGAGCCGCTACAGCGTTGGGGGGCAAAATTTGAATCATAGCTTTTGTATACATTGGCAGGTGTTCAAGTTTTATGGATGCGGTTGATAGTCTATTTTTTTTCAGCATCATGCAGGTCCATTTGATGTTCGTGTTACTGGCTTGTGACGGTTGAAGGCAAATATGCTTAAGCGCAGATGGACTAAATTTTAATCAACCAGGTTACCAATCAGAAGGCAGGACCACGAACGCATAAAAATCAATAAAATTTAAGAAAGAAAGGCCCAAGGGTCGCTATACGTCTCCCATAAACAGCTCTAAAAGGGTCAATAAAATGCATCTGTACTGGGTTCGTTGTTGTTTTGAATAGTTGGCCACGTGGTAGCCCGATCTGGGCTTGTGTCAACAGACAATACGCAGACCAATATGCTGTGACCGTACTATATGTGAACTGTTCACATCTCGTCGACGAGGCAGCAAACACCTGAATGCAGTGAAGCCCCGGGGCATCCTAATTTTTATATTAATTGTGAAACGTACAGATACCCCGCGGGACTGCTAAAAATACACCAAGAAAACCCATGAGTCGGTGGCGGCTGCATTGCGCGACTTGACAGAATCTATCGTAAATCAAAAGCGGACTGGCCCACGTACAGCTGAGATGAATGCTCAAATCTACACGGCCGGAGGTAACCCATGGGTCACCCAATAATGTGTGTACATTTCCCAACGTTTCATCGGTAGGTGCTGCCAGTGTAGGCACTGTTAAGGCACATTTCGTATTCAGCTTCTCCGTGCGGGGGTCTCAGTTTACATTTAACTGAAGGTAGGTGGCTTATTTTAAGCAATGCAATGTAACGTTGATTCAACTAGATAAATTTGATGTACTTTTGGGTGGAATCTAGCATTATAGCACGTAAGCTAACTTGGGCATTCATGCTGGTATTTTACTTTCACAGACCTATATGACATATGTAGTCTCCTGCACTTTTTTGTTCCAGACGACCGATCATTGCCTGTGTGGTCAATTAGTTTATAATACATAGGTTTACATCATCTTACCGTGTTACATTCGTAATGATTACTGTCGGGGCATGTCAGCCGACTCTACCGAGGGGCAGTTGGGTACGCTATGTCTGTCCTGTTTGCTTGCACGATGCAGTGGCCAGTATAATTATATATGTGGCTATAATAGTTTGCTGTTTTGCCATTCAGACACAATCAGTGCATACCAATGTGGTCTCAACACATAATGTTGCATGGCGTTAAGTCAAAACACATAACAACTCCTGACCTCGCTGCTGCTGCTGATTTTGAGTGTTAATAGTGTCGTCCTTAGTGCTGTTTCAAGCCCAAATCTTCAAAATATTAATAAATGTCGCAACACGCACACACTTGAAGATAATACAAGATGACAGCGTGCCAAGTGTCATTAAATAAAAAAATGTATCTGCATATTGTTGCGTGGGGTGTTGTTGACAGTGTGCAAGTCCGAGAAGGAAAGAGTTAATAATTATGCGGCTTACAAATATGGAGTTGCCAATTTTCTTCCATTTCTCCACCAGAAAGTATGTCTGTCTTATACAACTGGGGTCTGGCTGTTGGGTGCAATCCAGCAGATAGGCCTATATACGTACATACAAACACATATACATACATACATACATACATACATACATACATACATACATACATACAGACATACAGACATACAGACATACATACATACATACATACATACATACATACACACATACATACATACACATATACATACATACATACATACGTACATACATACATATATACATACATACATACAAACATACATACATACATTTAAGCAAAAGTCCAACCAGTCTGTCAACCTTTTGCTCAGGAAAGTTCATTGCGGACGACAGTTCTACTGTAAAGTGGTCGCCACAGTAGCCTGTGTGCGTTCTTCCAATGCAACCCCAATGTCCTTGCTTCAAACAGGAGAAGGCTACAAAGAACGTTAACACTAGAATAAAGTATATGATCAGTTTGTAACAAACAAATAATCATGGAGTATAGCTTCTAGCGATGGGCACAACTCGCAAAGATTTGAGCCAGCTTAAGCCGGCTAGGGTCTTTATATGTAAATAGTAACAACAAAGCTTACGATACCCGATCTAAATGTGTTCAATAAAGTCAATTTAATTTCATCAAACTCTGTCCACTGAAAAGTTAAGGAAATTACACTTTATTAACAAATAGTGTGTATTCATTTTGATTTTTGAACATTTATTCAAGCAGAAGAGGCTGCCTTCCTGCTGTGATCTTGCACTAGCCAGAGGAATCGTGGTACTATCAAGCCATATATCTATGGTATTACATTTGCTGGGAGAAAATCCAGACCCATCCTTTCAAGCCATCGGCTGCGCTGTTTTGTTTTTTTTTTTCAATTTTTTAGCCGGCTCGCCTCGTTTTTTAAATCAGCTGGATTAGCTGTGCCCATCTCTAATCATTACACATATCAAAACTTAGAGTTGAATGTGAAAAATAAATATATTACTATTTTCAGAACGGATGAATTTGATTTTCTTCGTTTATGCATCCATGAAAACAAAAGGTTGAGTCGTAATGCAAATAAAATAAAAATGATAGTTGTAGTTTTCAAACGATTGAGCAAATAAGCACCCACAGTTAATGAATTGTTGCTGATATACAACTCTTCATTGCTACCATAACTAAACTACTTAATCAATGAGTGACAGTTTCCCAGCGTTTTTTTATTTATTTATTTATTTATTTATTTATTTATTTATTTATTTATTCATTCATTCACTTATTTATCTGTCTGTCTATCTATCTATCTATCTATCTATCTATCTATCTATCTATCTATCTATCTATCTATCAATCTATTTATTTATTTATTTATTTTATTTTGTTGTTTTCTTTTTTCATGGGGATTTGCATTTTGTAGTTGTGTTTTTGTTTTTGCTTTCTTTTTGGTTTGCTATGTTTTTTTGCTTTGTTCTTTTGGTTTTTATTGTCACCCTTCAGAAAACAGTTATTTGCCTTGTATGTAATGTCAAATATTACATTCATTCTGATTCCTTCTTTTAAAAATTCAAGAGATTCTATCACGGCTAAAAGCTCTCAAGTTCTATTCAGATACTCTCATAATCCAATAAGCTAGTGTAAAATTTCTTTGTTACCTTACAGTATACCAACATTTAACTTGGCAAAGGCAGAGGGAAATCACATCTCTCATTACATAAAGGGACAGGATAAAAAGATCCTGTATCAGATATTACATGCTACCTTTATTTCATGATCACCTCTATGTATAAAAAAAACCTGGTTCAAACTAATTTGGAATTTTCTGTTACGACCATGAAAAGGTGGTCTAAGATGAAATATAATTTAGGGAAAAGAAAAACGGGAATGTATATTGTTGATGTCAATGTAGAAATGGTGGTCTTTATTGGATATTCTAGTTTATGGGAACAAAAAAAAAAAACATTCTAACAAACGTTTCGACGCATGTTCCATGCCGAACTCCTATGTATGAAACGGCTATGGTTTCCTTATCATTCTCATGTCTACCGTTCTGTTCTATTATTTGCTGCAAAGCTGCAGACTGTGCTTTCTCCACGATATCTTGGTAAGCCATTTATAAGAACGAAAATGAAAGTGACCGACCTTTTTACAGTTGACCTCATGACAGCGGATATATGTTTTCACATACTTTTAAGATTATTATGTCACAAACTGCCGTACTTGCTATATATCTTCAAGAATAAGTATGATCTATGCCTGAGTCGGAAGGGAGAGAGATAACGGCATATAGGGAGTGAGGTGATGCAAACAGGAGCTGTGGCTAGAACTTTAAACAGAAAAACAATACGACTGGGCAATTCTTTCCTTCATTGAGCGCTATTTTTTGCAATAAACGTTTGGTAAATTGTGGTAGGGTCAGCGAGGAAATAATTGTTTGGGTGTATTTATATAAAAATTGGCCGGTTAAGATAATAATTGCCTAACTATAACAAATGCACTGGCTGCAGAGACCAGAATGCAGCATGTTAAGATTTAAAAAAAAGTGTATAATTCACCAACTTTAAATCATATATGTATATATATATATATATATATATATATATATATATGTATGTATGTATGTATGTATGTATGTGTGTGTGTGTGTGCGTGCGTGTGTGTGTGTGTGTGTGTATGCAGATGAGGTATAGAGTCGAATGCCGTAGGAAAGTCCACAAGTATTGTATAAAAACGACCGTTCTTATCACTTCTACATTTTTGTGATATTGTACATAGATTAAAGATACGGTCTTCAGTACTTTCTCCTTACATGTATCCTACATGATCCTCATAAAATTTATCTTCTGTTTTAGCCCGCTTGGTTAATCTATTGTTAGCTATCTTTTACAATTTTCCTACAGTACACAGCAAGGAAGTTACTCTATGATATCCATCCACAATGCGATTTCCTTTTCTTTTCTTTTCTTTTTCTTTTTCTTTCTTTCTTTCTTTCTTTCTTTCTTTCTTTCTTTCTTTCTTTCTCTCTTTCTTTCTTTTTTTCTTTTTGTAAGAGGCACAGTAATATTTTGGTAAATAGGACTCATATTACATAATACAAAAGCATGGCGAGTATATTTTAAAAACTCAATGAATACCAACACAAGGTTTTTTGTCATTTGCTGGCTCTTTAACTTCAACAAGTGCCTCCGGCGTTGCCCAGGTAACAAATTAAAATGACGTCAAAGGAAGTAATGTGTAACAGGGGAATGAACATCCATTTTAGACATGTTTCAACAAATATCCAAGCTAATTAAGGCCTAACAAAAATATATGTGTGGTTCCGGTCACCCGACCAACCCTCCTGAAAAGGCCTGACCCTGAATAAAATTTACGAAACATTAAGAATTAAAAAAGAAAAGAAAAAAAAAAGAAAGAAAAAGAAAATGTTGCAAGCCGCCCCTTCCTGATAAAAATGATTGACCCCGGCTGAACGATTTTATCGAGATACTGGTCGTACTGTGCTCTTATTTTGCAATAAAGTCAACTCGCACACATCATTTTATTTCAACTTGTCTAGGGCCCAGGAAACAGCATAGCTGCATAACCACACCTGTTCGATTCCAGGTGCCCGTTCTTCACGTTACCAGGGCAAACGGTCGTTAAAGTACTTTAAAACATGACTTAACTTTAATCTGCCCACTCGGTTGTGTCTGAAGCAGTTCTCATTGTTAGTTATAAATCCAAATGAGACACGATAACTTGAGGGGGCAAAGGCAGGCACGATGGTGAGCGCTATTTTGAACATAGCACAATGCATTGCGGGACAGTCGTTAAAAATACATTTGATTCCCATATCAAAGTGAATCCCGCCCTCATTATAGATGCTCTGAAATATTTGCAAAATATATACTTTTTTATATTATAAAGACCTCAAGATCTCCCTAATACTATCCTCATTTACAAACAATTGGGTGCAAAATCCACAATTTTCAAAATGGTCAGCCAAGTCCGTGGGTTATTCTCAATTGAATATTTTGAAGTGGTAATATCCAGAATGTATGTGTGATTATCGAAAAACTAACCTTCCGTTAAACAAAAGGTTAATTTGTCGACAGAATGTAATGTAAAATATATAATGGGACTTTTCCAGTGTGAGCATTACCTAAAAATGTAAATACAACGCCTTGAAGTTACCAGTTGTAGACAGGGCGGTGGTCCCCACAATAGGAATATAGTATCAGACACTGAAGTGGCCCCGAGACTATGAATTAAGTAGCAGCACTGAGCACACACGCCAAGAGCCCCCCCTCTGAGTCTAAGTTGGAGCTGATTGGAGAAGGTTGTGCCGATAGTGGATAGAGATCCGAAAGTACCGGTGGTTTTTATATAATTGGTAATAAGGGAATCAGCACTCAAGTGGCCATCACTTTGAACATTGTCTCATATATTACTTTCTACTCTTGTCTTATTGGAAGTGCATATATGCTAATCCATAGAATGCCTAGCCATAAATTGTTCAACAAAGCTATAAAATTGTTCATTTAATTCGCTTGTTCCATTTCCATTCAACACTATTTTAAAATACTTATGTCCATCTGTGTGCTGTTATCCAGTGTCCAACTAGTTTGCTGCTGGCATATCTTTTTGTTAATTTTGATAATTCCATGGGATCTTTCAACAGTTGCAGTTTCGTATCTTTAAATTTCTGTGGTTTTAAATTCATAAACTTATTAAAGGTCTTTTTCTTATGGAGGTAGTCATCCCAAATATCAACAGAACCTGTTTTTCTGTAACACTGCAGTGTTTTTTATTTCTCATTTTTCACTTCACCACAGTCTCTATTTCAACACTCTGGTTGTACATGTTGATATGAGTTTGACTTATCTATGACCTTAAGATATGATCCGACATAAGAATAGATTTCATGAAACTGTTCCACAGTTGTATCAATTCGAGCCTTTTCCATGTCAGAGAGAACTTTCTACAGTTTATTTTGTGGCAAAGGTTCTTGGAAACGATTAAGAAAAAGTGATTCCGCTTTCTTGCTCCACCTATATCGACCTCTCGGCATCATGACCAATATAATTGCTAACGTTTTGCGTTATGGCTCTATTGCATTTTAACACACACTATAATGGAAGGTGATAAGAAAAATCTAAGGTATCAACATGGAAATGGTACTCTTTCTATTATCAGTACAGTAAGTAAATTTACCCAGTGGATCACCCTCTGTTCTACCGTTTTATATGGGAGCATTCAATGTACCACTCAAGTTACGTAATCGTCTGCCAAATGCATTGACGTTTGCACTTTGGAATACCTTGGGAGATTAAAACTGCCCTTTACATACGAATCTTCAATAGGTAGACACTTAACATCATGATTTAAGATGGAGTCCTTTTCTGTAGAATTCCTTGCGTGTAAATCACCCATGATGCCAACATTACACTCTTCACAATCACAAAACATCTTTTGGACAAGATTATCCAATATGGCCGTGCCCTTATGTTTATTCTCACCATGGTCATATAATGTAGACCCTGTCGCCTGTATGAAATGATGATGAGAAAGATATCTTTAGTCAAACCAATTTCTGTGCATTCAGTTTTAAGTACAATTACACTTTGATAGGAATCACATATTCTTGCCACACCATCCATTGGATAGTCTTTTACATGCACTGCCAGTCCTCCTACGTTTCTTGCAAACTTACTTATTTCAGCGCACACGGCTGTAAAACAACAGTGCTCTACGTTTTCTCGGGAGTGTGCCGGGGTTTCAACCAAACTGAATATGCCAAATTACATACAGCACTGTATAAGTTCTGTTTTAAAATGTTTGCTGGCACGATCATTTATGTTGTTGTTGTTGTTCAGATTATAAGACGATATATATAATTATATATATATATATATATATATATATATATATATATAGATAGATAGATAGATAGATAGATAGATAGATAGATAGATAGATAGATAGATAGATAGATAGATAGATAGATAGATAGATAGATAGATAGATAGATAGATAGATAGATAGATGTGTGTGTATGTATGTCTGTGTGTGCAATTTCAGGTGACTGTAAAATCTGGATGCACCCACATTACAATGCCGATAATAATAATAATAATAATAATAATAATAATAATGATAATGATAATGATAATGATAATGATAATGATAATGATAATGATAATGATAATGATAATGATATTGATAATGATAATGATAATGATAATAATAATAATAATAATAATAATAATAATAATAATAATAATAATAATAATAATAATCAAAACATAAAATAATCGGGACTTCTAACATGTTCAGTTATTCAAAGGGTTGAACATTGCAAGCATCACAACTGGCGTCGAACAAGTGTCGTTGGCACGGCTCCCGGTATTTTATAAAGCATTATGCCTGTCTTGTCACAATGTGCACAGCGCACGCGTCTAGCCTGGCTGTATCTATGTGTTTTCCACTTCAAGTAATTATGCTTCTGTTCCATATATGATCGAACATGTATTGAAAAGGTAAGCCTATCGTTGTCAATTAACACAATCCATAGGTCAAAATTTCTTTTTCAATTGTTTCTTCAGACAACAAATGTTTTCTCATCCATAAAAATAATCCGAATGAGAAACAAAATATTTTAAGAGGCAACAATTCATTAATCATACACATCCAAAATAAATGCGAAACTTCACTTTAACTCATCCCATACCAGTCCCTGTTTCTTTCCGTATATTTACCTCGATTTAAGACGACAATTGCATATTTAAATTCTTCATGAAAAGAGCTTCTGTTCAAGTACCAACATGCCTGTAGTCTTAAGGCAGTGGTTCTGGCATTGCCTGGAAAGTCATGATGCAGCATGACTTGCCAGGCAGTACCAGAACCACTGACCAAGGCCTGTGACCATAGTATGGAATGAGTTAAAGGTTTATCCAGCTTATGTCGAATTACGGTCTTGTCTTTGAGGCGTTTCTCGATAGACAACGGGGAGTTGATGTCCGTAGGACTTAATATGAAACAATGGTTTCAGGTTAGTTTTTTCTGGAGTCGTATATGTGATAAACACAACGTTCTATGGGATTTGTTGTCGATCGAGTTCTATTTGACAGTGAACTTTAAGCCAAAGTACATTACAAGTCTGAAATATTATATCATAACTTAGTTTCATTGATGGTAAAAGCAACCTGGTATATTATTAAACGTTCCAAAATGTTTCACATCACGTAAGTTATGGTACCAAAGGTTGCTGGCTCGAGATCTGGCCGTTCCGTTGTCAAGAAATATAATTTAGGTGCTTCTTTGATGCTGCTGGACTTACATATGTACGACCCTCGAGACAACCCAACATGCAGCTATTGTGCTGGGTTATATGCAATGAACTGGGCCGTGTCCATTATGGCATTCACACGTACCAGCCTCCACAGAACCATTTTTGTAAGAAAGGGATTTAGTGCAGTGTACATGTGCGTTTCCCATATTCGGCTAGGTGGTTTGCTATATTGGATATGTGCATTTCCCATCTTCAGCTACGTGACTATTGCCGAAGGTTTCTGGTTCGAGACCCGCCGGTACCGTGGTGGAAAAAAACAACAACAACAACAACAAAAAACAAAAACAAAAACAAAAACAAAAAACAAAAACAAAAAAAAAAAAACAAAAACAAAAACAAAAAACAAAAAACAAAAAAAAAAAAAAAAAAAAAAAAAAAAAGGAAATTGTTAAAACACAAAATACAAATATATTCTAGACTGACGGAGCGCATTTTCTTCTCCGTTATCAGGGAGGTTGATTGAGACCCACCTCCCTGCTGCAATATACAGTGTATTTGCTTGAAATTGCCGACTATTATTGTCGATCGGGGTACTGTTTGCTTTTTTTAAGATGTATTCAGGATATCGGCTTTCATTTGGGTATATTGCCTTTGATAGACGGACGAAACTTAGGTAATGAAAAGAAATTGATCGCTAAGCGTTTCGCATTCCATAGATACACAAATAAGCCCTCCTTTCCCAGGACATCACTGTATTACCCAAAGGACAATCCTTACGCCTCCAGCAGAGCATAAAAGATGAGATATCTAAATAATTTGTCTGTCAGGAAATGTATATTGTTCACTACAAGGTCTTGTATTTTGTTTCAACCTCTCTGGTGATTTGTTATCGCTATACGGAGACTAGAGAGTGGCCACGAGAGAACATTTTGCACATAGATAAGGTACGTACCCCCCGGACTACAACATATGAGAGGCATAATTATTACTACATGCTATTGGTATACAATCAAGTGATGACAAGCGAGTTACGTCTATTAGCGTTGTTTAAGGTCCAAAACGCGTATCCAGCGGCATTTAGTAGGTTGAAATGGACAGAAAATTGGCAACATTACGGGCTTATTGTCTCCAGTGGGAACAACCTGCGGAATAAACTGTAGCTGTCCACCGATGAGAAGTTTGTAGCGCAGACAACGTGTCCTGGTCTGAACGCGTTCTCCCTCAAGCCCATAAACAGCAACCGGTAATTTCAAATGCCGTCTGCTTTTTCTCATCCGGTTGTTTATCCATTTATTTACTTTTTTGATTTTCGATTTTTTCAAAATAGTCTTATTGATCATTTTGGAAAGCACGTGCTACACAATACTACCACGGTCAGCAACTTTCCTCTGCAGAGACTGCCATGGACAGACACTCACCCAAAGCCTGCCAAGTCAGGCACTCGCCTATTATATCCCTTTTATACAGAAATACACGCGTCGCACATTTTTTTGTTTTTCTTTCTTTTTTTCCAAATTTTGTTTGTTTGCTTTTTTTTGGGGGGGGTGGTTCTTTGTTTTAATTTTTTTTTTCTTTTTTTCTCTTATATTCTCTTTCTTTGCAAAGAACCTCCCGTCTGCATAATTACACTGGCATTAGTTTAAAAGCTTTGACATTTAAATTTGTGTTGCTGTTAGGTTGGCATGATATTCGGCAAACCTGGAGTGGTGTTCAAAAAAAAACAAAAAAAAACAACAACTCTATATCAGTTGATCAGAACGTACCCTTTACAATGACAGTATAATTGTAAACATTACTACCTTTTCTATGCGATGGGTGATCATTTCCGGCTCGACAAAGGACGAGACGTGCTATCTGGCTTTACATTGAAAACCAACGACAAGTTATATTTTACTCAACACATTTCTCTGAAAAAATATCGAAAAAAAACAACCAAATATGGGACTAAAATCGAGAAAAACCACCAGAGTACATTATCAACACCACAACTGTATCTTCGTTTATATAATATATATTTTGTGCCCTTGGTGAAATCGCAGCCAGATATATTCAAGAATGCTTCCACTCTTTGGAAGTCTGCATTTTAGCAATATGAAGAATGCAAATGGAATAAAAAGCACATGAGATTTAAATTTGTTTTGATGTTGAACTGACATACAGAACATTGTTTTTTGTTTAAGACGTACACCTTGCCTCTCTAAAACAGACATCTTTCATAGAACATAATTGTCTACGGATAACACTGGAGCCAGTCAGTCAACAACCAATTTAACTAGGAAAGCATTTTAATATGATACAAAAACGACTAAAACGCATTTTGGCTGCTCACAAGTCTGCCACCCGTTGGAAACTTCTTGTTGCTGTTCGCAACATGTTAGCTTTTCGTAAAGACGTATTTGTTGTGAATGTTAATGTCACGTTTTCTTAGTTTTTTCCGCTCTAGTGTTAAAATTGGTTTGTTTGCAGTTTTGTTTTGTATGGACCATAATGAGTGTCCGTACTTGAAGGTTTGCTTACCGATTAATGTGGCGATCTTAACCCAGATGGCATGTATCATAAGTTATAATTGCTGATGCATGCTTATTTTTAACCGTAATGCAGCTTTACAAAATAAATCCAACCTAGCAGAGAAATTCCAACATTGTCTAGTGATAATATTTTCTTCTTCTGCCGGGGACAGGTTAACAAGGTCACTTCGTCAAATCATGAAATGAAATGAACTTTATTAGCTGCATCACTTTTATATTTGCAATATTTTGCTATACATAGAGAGACACAATACAAGCACAAATAAACAAAACATCAAACACAAATACTCAATACCACAGTGAAAACTTGTATCTTGACAAGTGACATAAGGCGTAAAGAATTACCAGTTTAAAAAAAACTAAAAAAAACCCCCTGAAATGTTCCCCTTTTGTCAACAACGGCCGAAAAAAGAGTCATCACAGAAACAATTTTATCACTATCGTCTAAATTCATGACTTGATATATGGCGAATTATCTGTACACAGTCAGGAGGTGTGACTCTTTCTGGAAAAAACTAGCAAGCGCCTCAGTACACGTGTGACGGGGAAGAGGGAGGAGGGGTAGGCGGCGGTTGGTCTTGAAAAGGGTAAGTGGGCTCTCTGGACGTCTTCATTCCTACATTCTATATGTACGTGTTTCCACAAAATTAGAGAATAAAAATTCGACATGCTTCAAAAAGGTGAGATCTTAATTCTACATTTTCGTCAAAAAATGATATATTTTCAAATTGTACAGTGAGAAATCCTGTCAGATTTGGATTTTTTGTTTGTTTCTAATCAAGTTGGTTTTTGTTTTCTGTTTTTTCTTGTGTTTGTTTTCGTTTTTTGTTTTTGTTTTGTTTTTTCGTTTTTTGTTTTTTTGTTTTTTCGTTTTTGCTTTTGTTTTTTGTTTTTGTTTTTGTTTTTTTTTCTTGGTTTGTTTTTCTTTCTGTTTTTTTTTTTCGGGGGGGGGGGGTTAAGAACGGGGGTCAATATTTGAAGCTGATTGTTGCATGGAATGGTGAATGAAAACTCTACACTGAGGGGCAAATGAGGGGTTGATTTTATATAACCTTGCTTTGGCACTCTCCCTTCCCTTCTTGTCTTTTACCGTGCATGTCTTTTCATCCTCAGTCCTTCTTCTCACACTTGGAACGTAACGTCGTTTCAAGAATACCTGCAATGTTAACAACCCATGCAACTTGGTTCTCTTGGGGGTGGGGGTGGGGGTTGGTGCAATTTCCCCTACATTCATTTCTGGAAAGGTAATGGAACACAATATCGTCAACGGTTTCCGAACCCGTCAGCAAAAGCTGACTGAAAGGCCAACCGCAGCAGTTCCTGTCATGCGTTGCCTGTGTTAATTATCTTAGGACCCTGCAATAGTAGGACGCATTTTTATTGCCTCCTTACAACGTAAAACATTGTTTTAGGAGAAGCCAATGGCTGTATATCAAGTGTCGAAGCGACAGCTGCGCAGAGTGATCTGTATGTTGACTCGTAAAAATCAGTTAGTGTGAGACCGACGAAAAAGAATTTGCTCAAAAAAGAGAAAACAAAAAAGAAAAAAAATAATAAGAAAAGAAAAAAGAAAGAGAGAGGAAAGGAACAGGAAAACTGGCTCAAGCCTCAGTTTTTTGTCGTTTTCTTTTTTTCCCAAGCAACCAGCAATTTATCAACACAGATTAAAAGCCGTAACAAGAATAATCGCAAAATCAAGGAACGACTTGCAGCTGGTGGCGTTAGTGCGGCTAATGTGTTTTGTTATACATGTAACTGACACAAAATATCATATTTCAATTTGCGCATTTAAAACAATGTGGAATGAATTATTTATAAACGCAAGATGGGCATTTTATGCTGTCTCTGCCACTTCTGTTTGCGTTATTGGCGAAACGTTGCGTGACACAGTGGAATAACGAAAAACCACCCTTAGGCTGGACAGCTTGTACGTCTATAATAAATATGTTGTATTAATCCTCTCGTACAACTTTCTAAAAAATACCTGTGTCACTCTTGTATTGTAATTTTTTTTGCGGTCAATTTCCTTGCAGGCATCGTTTGGACCTCACTTCTGTCCAAAACCGCCAGATGTCGCGCAGAATTAAAGCTCTACTTGACAAGTGTAACCGTAAAAGCATTTTATGTCCACAAAATAGGAGGGAAAATAAAACGGGTGACGTTTGAGTCTTGGAGGCTTATGTGGAAAATATTGTTTCGTTCTAAAGAGCGAACATTTTCTGTCTTTAATCCGGGGATATAGCGTGATAAACAATACTTAAACAGGGAATGTGTAAAAATTTAAGAATGAACAACACAACAGGCTTCATACCGCCCGCAAAGGCCAAGGCCCATTAAAAACATTAATTCATAACGACGGACAGAGCTAGCAGCAGACTACCCATATATTGTCATCAGGTACATTCTGCAGCCACAGCCTGTCAGCCATTTCGGAAGGCCTAACTTCGGTTGTTATAGCGTGAGTGATGAAGTGATTTCATCTGTATACATTGTGTTTACACATTTTTCTTTTACACAACATCGTACTTTTGTTGTCATAAACTATTAACTGAACAATTTGCATACAACTCTATGCAGAAAACCCACAGAAAAAAATAAACAACTGTGGTATATAATATACAATATATATAATATATATACAAAGGCTCCGAAACATGTTGAGTAGTTACCCGCTGAAGACCCTTTAATTTATTTGGGCTGATACAGCCTATGTCAAAATTTTACAGAGGAACGTGTGCAATATAGACAATAGTAATTCCATATATATACAGGTTAGACAGGGACAGGTTAGCTTATGGAGAGTAAAGAGTTCGAACTGCGGAATAGGATATTGACTACTAGGAAGTGGTTCTGGGCAAAAAGACACAAATACAATACATATATATATATATATATATATATATATATATATATATATATATATATATATATATATATATATATATATATATATATATATATGTATATATATATATATACATTTCAGGTTCTTTAGTGCTTTTTTAACATTGGGACATCAGAAGTACAGCTAGGAATCAACCCACCCACAAGCCTAGAAGTACCAAGAATTTCATGCCTAAAGCACAAGACCAATCACAAAATGCGCAGGAGTATGACCTGAAACTGGGTCAGGAGCTTTTGTGACGCAATGAAGGTGATCATTCTGTATCACCCACTTGTACTAATGGCATCTGCTATGCTGCCATTTTTGGTAATTTTTTTGTGGGCCATAAACTATGATGTACTGCTTATGTGTTACTTCAAGGTAAGATTGCCCTTTTTCCAAGTAAACACATCTTTAGGTGATGTTGGTGTGTGAAGAAACGAATAAACTGAGTAGAAAAATGACCCTCAGTCATGATAACCACGAGCAGAACAATTACGATCTTATGCAGGAGATTATTTCACATTGAATTAAGCATCCCCGTAACTCCGTTCAGAATATGAAAAAGAAACTGTGATGGGAAACCAGGATATTCGCCACATCGAAGCTTTTTGTTCTGCATGCTGTCCTGGTCACGGTAAGTCCAATAAAATATTTGAGTTGATATATAGTCATGTCAGATCATAGCGGGGGGATTCGGCCCCCTCTTCCCTGCCCTTTTTAACTGCTGCTTTGTCAAAGGATAAACGGGATCCTTATTCGCACATTTTCAATGGTAAAACTACATCGGCTATAAGTATTAGATAACATTTATCCAGTGTGTCCCATGCCTCGTATCTGATCTGTGTCATATAATTCCTTACGTCGGAATAGAGATTTGCATACGAACTGCTGAATGTGACGACAAAGCTGGTTCCGAAAGAGTGCTATATGTTGAAACATATTTATGGAAATGTTCACGCTTTGTTACATACAATGCCAGAGCCTGATACTGCGAAAATATCTTATCTGGAGAAAATGAAAATTAGAATAATAAACAAAAATTGATTTTCTCAAGGCCCATTGAAGCAATTGGTCAAAAGGCGCAGCAGCTCGTTGATGAGTAACATCCGGGAACTCGCCGCCTCCCCGCCTCCCCCCTCCCCCCCCCCCACAACAAAATGCACATTCTTGATAAAAGTAACGAATTTGGTTTAAATATATTTATTTCAGAAACGATTGGTAAAACAGGCGCCATGCCTATATGAATTCCTCTCGTGGAATAAAAATGTAAATGTTTACAATTATTGATGTTGAAACACAATTAAACTTCTGTTA
Organism: Hermodice carunculata; assembly: GCA_964020975.1. Classification (NCBI taxonomy): domain Eukaryota; kingdom Metazoa; phylum Annelida; class Polychaeta; order Eunicida; family Amphinomidae; genus Hermodice; species Hermodice carunculata. The sequence goes on along the minus strand of OZ026616.1, from coordinate 102,778,555 downwards.
CGATCAGGAACAGCAGTAGATGTAATGTGTATAATTCAGTCACTCGGTAGTAAGGTATAATCATAATATGTGCAATAACAGTAAGCATGTAAAAAAAGTGAAAGAAAAGGCACAGATCATAGGGCAACACAGTAACACGGACATAATACTAAGAAGATTAGACGAGTGACATATACGGGACAGACAGACGGACTTCTAGTTGCTTAGGCAGAAACACACATGAAAAACCTATGCTGGCATAGCAATATTGAAACTTACAACTTTGTTCTGACTCAAAAATAAAATTTTGAGTTGCGTCAAAGATTATTTTGTTGTTTGCTTTCGAACAATTATTGCCTCCATACAATAAGGTATTTAGAGTGAAAGGTGGCAGTGGTATGATTATTAATTGTAATCGATTTCTTTGGATAATATAATTTGGGCATTTAAAAAAAAATAATGAAAAGACGTTTCAGTAGTCGCACCACATGTGCAGGCAGGGAAACCTGATAGTCCTATTTTATACATGTCTAGGTTCAACAAAAATGCACATCCATGATACAAGTAACGAATTTATTTCGGTATGATCCTATTCATATTTCCATCACTAACCATTTTCTGCATAATACTTAGGCGTGAATATGTTATTCAATTCTTCGCCAACAGTGCATTGCAATCCTTTTTCATGTTGTCTGTATCGCATCAAGAAGACAGTGACAATAAGAAGTAAGCTGAAAAAAAAATCATATTTCATTCATTAACTGACCAGTGCAACAAAAAAGATTCCATTTACCTTTTGTGGTCTGGAGAACTTCGCTTTTTTATTTCATAAAAGCGCGTCCTTTAATATGTGTATTGTAATATGCTATCCCTGATTCCTGTGTATACGTTGTACAACGTGCCTCTGACCTCACGTAACCTTAACAATGTCCTCCATTGGCCACCTTCACGCCTTAGGGTATTGTGTCGTAACCAGACTCCGTTATAATTTTGCAACATGACCCATCCACCCGCCACAAAGCATGGAGTCAGTCATATGTTTAGTGTTTGGAGGCTTGTAAGAGATATTCATAATGGCATATCATACAATAATAATTCCCATGAAACATGTTTTTGCGGATAATAGACGAGGAGGTTGGCATTTCTATGCTGCATGCCTACGTGAGAGGCACACCCCAAAGGTCATGTATGGATTCAGAGTGATAAACAATGTCTAACGGCGACTTTAAGTATGTAAGATTTGTTGCAACGAGGAAGCGCATTGATTACGATATCCCCCCCTCGAGTCTCAGATATTATTTGCCCGTTTATCTGGTCATGCGTGCTCCTGGTGACCACTGGTATTAATTGTGGACTAAGTCGCCAAGGTTTGAAGTGCTGAAACATCAATCACGGGTTGCGACATGTCTTGACGTCCTCGTCAATTGAGTCTGACTTGCGACCTCCCTTGTAGAATGTAACCAGCTTAAACCATGACCATTTTCAAAAGCTCTAGTGGAAATCCAATGATACGTTTCAGCATACTTCGACTACTATACAACTATTTGCTTTGAAGTGGTCAAATTTAATGATAGTGAACCATTACGCAAAGGAAAAGGGGGAAATACAAAAAACTTTTGGTTATAACTGAGATGCCAAGCTTAAAACAGACCGATTGTTAATTGTTCTCGTCAATGTAAATGAACGTTTTTCAAGTATGCCAATTGCAAACCATTTAAGTACAGTAGTTTATCCGAAGCTCAAAAATATAGGCATACTTTATTCATCCGCATTTTATCCAAGTGTAAAAACACCTGACCTACAGTAGGAATTACATTCAATAAACATAACAGATAGGCACCCTTTATTGGTTCTCGTTTGATTTTGTGAACGCATTTACCAGAGACGATGGCATTGGAAAGACCCATAATCAGAAAATACATTCACATTAAGGGTGTTAAAGCAATCCTACCCAGTCCAGAAATATTTGCTTGACCTTTTGCGAAGGTGCATTTCCACCAAGTTTCGGCAATATCAGGGGGACAGTTTTGGAGAAGTCCAAAAGAAAACGAAACACACAAAAAGTCCTGACCTAAGCCGAGCTTTGTTTGTCTTCAGGCGCAGCTTGAACCGAACTAAGAAGAGCAGAGCCCAGCCTTGGCAAACTGCTAGCAGTAATAGTTAATAGCATTGATAGTATACAAATATATGATAACCCTGATTCTTACGAGTAGTAACCTTGTTTTACTGAGATCAAAACAAGGTCGTACCTTGTTTTACTGAGATCAAAACAAGGTCGTACCTTGTTTTACTGAGATCATGCCAAGGTACATCTCCACACACAATGAAGTGGACCAGATGTTCAGATTGGAAGAAAATCGCATATACATGCGCGCACACTACTATTGCAATATTGATAATTAGGGTAGTGGTCAAGGCCCAAAAGTACTCGGGTACCCCTCCCCATGGTAGAACAAGACACAACCCATTTTTTATTGAAGATTGGTGCGACATAAGAAAATGATGGTTGTGGTAATTTAGTTTAGTGACAGGTGTATCTTATCACCATTTATAATGAAGAATCACTCTATAAATCGATAAATTCTCACTTTGCTTGTTTTTGTTTTTTTTGTTTTTTGTTTTTTTTTTGCATAAAATCAGCAATATATGCTGTAACTTGATGACATTAGGCTTATATTAAAGAAAACTTATGTGAAAAAGTAAGAAAATAATGATACTAGGCATTTAAGAACCTACAGATGGAAAAAATGTAGAAAACTGCACAATTATGCAAAAATATTTTTGATTTTGACATTTTTATCTCCCAAAAATATGTCAAAAAAACTTACAATTCTTGTCCAATATTGAATTTTTATACACCAAAAATTACCTTAGCCATAAGGCTAGGAGGTTACATGGAAATTATTATCCCAAGTTTCTCCAAATTTTATAAGCACCAAAAAGTATTCCCCCTTCCCCCTTACTTTTGGAACTAAGAAAAATCACTGCTTTGTCGCTATACGGCGCTATTCTTCCATTGATAATACTTACTCATTGATAAAATTAACACTTGACACAAGAACAAACTAATTAATCCAGTGCGAGTGAATTTAATGTCACCTTCTTTAAAATTTTGAGTTTGGATATGGAATGAAGATCAAACCTATTATTTCGTCCAAAACACTGATAAATTTTTTATCACAATTTTGCAGTTAAAAACCTTATATCAGAACTTGCATGTACTTTGATAATAAGGAAAATGGCTCTGTGTTACAGAAATTATCAACATACTAGTATTTGGCAATTTTTTTTTAAAAATGTCACATAGTCCACCATCTCCAAATAGCTTGCCAATGCTAGCAATGAATGCCATATACTAACACACATTAACTACCCACTTTTTTCCCAGGACTCATCCTGGCACCATCATTTGTGAATTTAACCATATCCCATGATCAATCACAACCTTAGGAGATGGAAGCATAGTACATGGAACTTACCCAAACACTGGCACAGTTTATATCTGCCTGTCTGTCTGTTTGTATTTGATGATACAGGGTTGTGTTATATGATTTGCAACCAAAGCATAAAATTAATCACATACTGGAACTTACTTTCTCAACTGTGCGATGTTGCGCCCGACACCACTGGGCTTTGGCGAGCCCGGTGGTATCGGGGGCAGCGTCGCACAGTTGAGAAAGTAAGTTCCAGTATGTGATTTATTATGTCTGGGTGCCAACCCAGACATTTTGTTTCTCCAAGAATTAATTCTTTCTTTCTTTCTTTCTTTCTTTCTTTCTTTCTTTCTTTCTTTCTTTCTTTCTTTCTTTCTTTCTTTCTTTCTTTCTTTCTTTCTTTCTTTCTTTTTCTTCTTTCTTTCTTTCTTTCTTCGTCTTCTTTCTTTCTTTCTTTCTTTCTTTCTTTTATTGCTTTCTTTCTTTACGACCAGATTTGTCCGGAGTTTTTCCCAGACTCTATTATTCCGCAAAACCACCAAACTTACCATGGGGACTGACCTACCAGTGAAATTAAGCACCTGACTTGGAATAGTCATGATGATAAAAATTATGCAAATGAGGGGCAATTAAAATGTTAAAAGCTCCATATCTTCTAAACAATTGGAGATAGACACGAAGTTCTAACTTACACATATAGGTTTGAGACAACTGGCAAATCCAATTGCATGCAAACAAAAGTTGGGGAATTTTAACGTATGCTAAATTCAGTGAATTTCCCAACAATCCTCATTTTGACTAGGGCTCCTGCTGTACTGCATGTGTTGTATTTAACCTCCATGGCGCTAGGCAACCATTTTGCATTCATGATACTTGAACCTGTCTCATAGGCAGACTTCTAGCCATGCCTGCTGGGTTTATGGTTTGAAAGGTTTGGGTCTTATGGCAAATGGGAGGTAGGGGTGGGGGAACAACCAACCACTGTGTAATGAGGTTCTCAATTAAATACAGAGAATTTCTTTTTGTTTATGCAAGAAACATATCTGATCCATGTTCACACTAATGCTGGACAGAGCTGTAGGTGCACCATGGCTGAGACTGACCAGTCAGAGTTTGCCTGAGGCTAGGAGTCTGCTAGGCTTATCAGTCCCAAGGGATCAGACGGATTGGAATTCTAGGCAGAACAAGCCAGAGTGTTCCCTCTGTTAAAAATAGACTACATACAGAGCTGAGCTTGCTGGACCGATCAAAGTCTGACCTGATCAATGGCTTTGGTGTTGGTGACATATAATGCAGGTTCACTAGTAAAACCCAAAGTAACCATGGTAATATGTATTCTTACCAAACATTACGTATTTAAAAAAAAAATCGTTCAAAAGCTGCACAAAACAATACGTCCCTCTTGTGAAATTTTCAGTGCAGACCCTGTCAAAGTAGACTCCTACCAAGTTTGAAGATAAACCAGGCCGTTCATGGAAGAAGTCAAATAAAACACAAAATAAAACCAACCAACCAAACAAAAACAATACAAAAAAACCACAAAAATAAAAACAAAAACAAAAACAAAACAAAAAAAGAAACCAACAACCCCCCCCCCCTCCCCCCCCCCCCACACACACACGCACACACAAAAGAATTCATAGCCTCCGGAAGGAAAATTCCGAGGAGGTGCACAGGAGATTACTATGGAATTTCCAAACAGTTTAACCGAGGATAACAAACCTTTTTAGATACCCACCCAAAATGGGTATAAGGTGGATCTAGTCCACGGTTAAATGTGTAGAGCAGTAAGGCCCCGCCTTGATCTCAGCTGCCAAGGCAGTTGAGCAAAAACCGCAGTCTAATCAAACTCTCATACTGTCATCAGAGGTGGGCATCCGAGCCAAGTAACCTGGAAGGTGTATGCTTCAGCATTAGCTGGAGACTGCGCCGACCAAACGCGTTGGTAACGCTTAGTCAGTCAAGGATTCGTGCTAATATACGGGGAAGGGAGGAGGGAGGGTGGAAGAAGTGTATGGAGGGTGAACCTGGAACATCTGTACGTGCAATGGCCCACGCGGGGCCTTATCTGCAATAAAGTATTGTGTATTCATCTGTGCAGTCAATCC
>OZ026616.1:102725534-102768034 GCA_964020975.1 Hermodice carunculata | reverse complement strand
ATACATATATATCTTAATTAATGGGGTTCTAGATTTGCCCTACGTTGCATAATTTATACCCATATTGCATCTACTGTAAAGCCGACCCTTGATAATTCAAGAGGCAGAGTATTTACGACATACATACATGCGTACATACATACATACATACATACATACATACATACATACATACATACATACATACATACATACATACATACATACTTCTTAGAAAAATGAAGACATGATGCTCGGCTACAGTGCACTTAGATTTTGCCTGGATTGACAGAGTTAATATGTATCCGTGACTTCTAAAGCTATTGTCTGCATTTACGGTGTTTAACTCTTTCAGTGCCAAGTAATGGAATCAGTCGGCAGCTTTCCTGGAATTATAGGCCTGGTAGTATTTGAATGAAAGGTACTTCACAAAAAATGTATATCTAGCATCCTTGTTATACTTGAAAGCATTTCACCTTAAGTGGTTTGGTTTTTAGCGTAGTTGGCAATGGAAACGTTAATTCAAAACTTGCTGGATGCAATTCGGTTGATTTTAAACAGTTTCTTGGGCTGCTTTGAATCTGATTCATTCATATTGTTTAAACATTTCTTGACATACTAAAACATGCGTCCTGGTAAATCATCGCATCTGCCTCTCTACCCCCACCCCCCCCACCCCCCACCCCCGCCCATAAATGTCAAAGTCGTTGACCAATCTGATTTCGTAGGTTGCTGCCGTCCACAGGCCTTGTAGTTGGGATCGGCTTGTAGAAAACCAAGAAGCTTGTCTAAAATAGCCATCTTGGTTGGAATTAGTGAAATAATCAATAGATCAGTGATTGGCTACGTCTGGTCGTTTCATGCGAAGAGGGGGCCCAAGCTGAGCGCTTCAACAAATTGTAAAACCTTTGAGCCGTTTGCTTAGGTCTACTTCCAATACGCCCCGTGTAGCATCAATTAGACGAGGCCGTCCTCTCACTAGCCATGGCATATTCTCTTGACTTTTACAGAGCCCAATCGCAAAAGATTCTCCGTCGATGGGCAGATGAATAAAACATATCCTAGTTCAATACACCCAAATTGCTTCCGTGAAATTTCCCTTTTGAAGAAATGCAGATCTTGGAGACTATAAACCCAAAGAAATCTATAAATTGTCTTCCATTCCATACAGGTTCTCCGTACTGGAAATAATTACAGCTTCTTTCCGATGCAACGGGACGTTAACTCTTTTCAAATGAAACCAGACAAAAGTGTTCGAGTGCCAAATATCAATGCTGCAGTGAGATTTCTCCTCGGCAGAGAAACGTTTTGCATGATGAATGCTACATGTATTGCGACTTGTCAGGGTGGCATGGCACCTGTCTTCCTTGGCAAACGTCAAACTGCTTCTAGAGAAAGCTGATGACTCGAAATACTCATAAACAGCAAATGGTTAATTCAATCTCATCACCATGCAAACAAGTAATCGCTTTATGAATCGGAGAAAATACATTATTTAATATTTCTACGAATTTAAAATAAGTTGTGGGGGAAAGTCGATTTTATCAATTACATACACATAATATGGATATAGAATTGTAATTTAGGGATTTGTCGTGTGTGTGTGTGTGTGTGTGTGTGTGTGTGTGTGTGTGTGTGTGTGTGTGTGTGTGTGACATAATAGTATTTTCGTTGAGCCATGTTTGCTTTGCCTACAATTTGTTGGTGTTGTTGTTGTTTGTTTGTTGTTTTTGTTGTTGTTGTTTTTTTTTTTTGTTTTTTGTTTTGTTTTTTTTTTGTTGTTTTTATTTTTTTTTTCGATATTTTAATTTATTTTTATGCCCCCCTTCGAAGAAGGTGGGGCATATAGTTTTGCACATGTGGGTCGGTCGGTCGGTCGGTAAATTGTGGTTTCCGCACAATAACTCAAGAAGTTTTTAAGCTGGGACTTCGATACTGTACAGGTGTATTATTCTAGTCAAAAGCTAGGCAAAGTTTGAAGATGGTTGACCTTGACGTAATTTCCAAGGTCACATTGGTACCTGAGTTAACTTTAGTTTTCGCACAACAACTAAAGAAGGTTTTAAGTTAGGACTTTTATATTGCACAGGATTATAGTCCATATTTAGGGCTAGGTAGAATTTGAAGATGGATGACCTTGACTTCATTTCAAAGGTCACAAAGCCACTTTACTGAATATGGTTTCATGCTTTCTGCATGATCACTTATACCTTGGAGCTGGGACTTTTATATTGCACAACTTTATGGTTCTCTGTAAGGGCTAGGTTGAGTTTGAAGATGGGTGACCTTGACCCAGTTTTCATGGTAACAGAGAGATCGTAGAATTCATGTGGTTTCTGAACAATAATTCAAGAAGTTTTAAAGTTAGGACTGGGATACTTTACAGGTCTATAGTTCTTGCTCAGGGCTAGAAGAAGTTTAAAGTTTGGTGACTTTGATTTAATTTCCAAGGTCACATTGGTACCTGAGTTAACTTTGGTTTCCACATGATAACTGAAGAAGTTTTTAAGCTAGAACTTTTATATTGCACTGGATAATTGTCCGTATTCGGGGCTAGGCCAAGTTTGAAGATGCGTGACCTTGACCTAATTTCAAAGGTCACAGAGCCACTTGGTTGAATACTGTTTCTGCATGATAACTTGCATTTTAGAGGTAGCACTTTTATATTGCACAGCTTTATGGTTGCCTATAAGGGCTAGTTTGAGTTTGTAGATGGGTAACCTTGACCCAGTTTTGAGGGTCACACACAGACAGTAGACTTCCTGTGTTTTTTACACAATAACGGAAGAAGTTTTTGAGCAAAGACTTGGATACTGCATCGCTATATAGTCCTTTTTAAGGGCTAAAAGAAATGTAAAGTTTGGTGCCCTTGATCTAAATTCCAAGGTCACATATTAACCTGATTTAAATTTGGTTTCTGCATGATAACTGAAGAGGCTTTGAAGCTAGGACTTTTTTTTATTGTACAAGATTATAGTCCATATTCGGGGCTTATCGAAGATGGGTGACCTTGACCAAATTCCAAATGTCACAGAGCCACTTTACTTAATATGGTTTCATGATTTCTGCATGATAACTTATACTTTAGAGCTATTACTTTTATATTGCACAGCTTTATGGTTCCCTATAAAGACTAGGTTGAGAATGAAAATGGGTGACCTTGATACAGTTTTCTGACGTTGATGTATGACCAAACTTCACTAATTTTGTAAGGTCAGGAGTGCCCCATCTACCACTATCAAAAGGGTAGCGAGGGCAAGGGTAATGAGGGCAGGGGACATCTATGTTTTACAAACATGTCTTGTTTTAGGGCAGCAATTCAAACAGATTCAGGTCGTATAGGTAACGTGCTTTCATCCATACCTGTACTATGCTGTCCTGTTATGCCGAATATCTCTGTGAATTACCTTGTTGCTTGTCGTTTTGCACACGGAAACCGTGACTCAAAAGTTGGCATGACAGATAAACCTCCTTGTGACCTTACTTCAGAAGCTAATGGGACGTTATGTGTCTCTATGGTTAATGCAAGATAAACCCTTGCTCTTCACGTACGAGAAAGGGGGTATTTGTATGGCCGTCAAAAGACCGAGGCCCTCGGGAACCTTTCTTTCGTGACTAGCTATTAACCTTTAACGGCAGCTTTTCCTGTGCTGTCAAACGCACATACACACACACACACACACACACACACACACACACACAGGTAAGAGGTTACGCTAATGAGTGTTCAAAAACATTAAGTTAAATGTTTTGCGAAAGAGCAAAACTGGCGACAATATATACAGCGGACGTCAGTCAATTTTTGTGCGTTTTTGTTTTTGTTTTTTGTTTTTGTTTGTTTGTTTTTTTGTTTTTTTTTTTTTTTTTGGTTTTTTTTTTTGTTCTGTGAAAATAGTTAGTGCAGGACACTGTCAATAGTGTTGGTACAGAAGAAGACTGGATCTTATGGAAAGATTTAAAATGATGTTTTATTCTCAGATTCCCCTTTGACAGAAGAGAACTTTCTTTAAGTCCATCAAACAAGGAAACTATTTTTCAGTGCTCGGATTTAGTGGAAATTGAATGTTGAGCACCACCTTTTCAAACAAATTGCGTCGTACAAGGGAATTTAACGTTTAAAAGTAAATGTCACTTGCCATTTAGGACACAAGCTAAACGTTAATGTCACTTGGCGTTTAGGACACAAGCTTTAGACTTAATGGAAATCTTGCTGTGGATTCAGCAGATCCTGCTTGCAGAGGGGCGGGATGGTCCTTGGTATAATTTAAATGTAAAGTATCGTTCTGAAATTTGTAGGCGAAGGTTTTTAACGAAAAACATATTTGTTGTTAAATAGTCACTTTGCCTTCATGGATGATGGCACTGTTTATACCACATTCATTCCAGTTACAACACACGCTCCAATAAAGCAAAACTGCAACTGCTCATCTGTATGTCGAAGCCACAACATTTTCAAGATTTATTTTTCTTTGACAGGGCACCCACATAATATGAATTAACAAGCATTCCATTCAGTGGCAATGTATTGCTACCGAGATTAGTACACGTTTTTATTATATTTTTAATATATTTATTGGAATATTTATCCATGGTGACCTGTTCAGTCGCAGACTGTTCTTTCTCAGAGTCCCTTACAGTACAGTAAATACGATTAATAACTAAAATTATAAATTTAATTAGGTGAAATAGTACTCATAAGATGAAAGAAATTGTAGAGTACAGTTGATAAATACGAATAAAAACTTAAATCACATATACAATAAGGTATACATAAAAAGGATAACCTCAGAAAATTGTAAAATAGAATTGGAGACAGTAAAATGATCATATACAGGAAAATGATTTGTGTTAATATTTAAAGTGTGTGTGTCAGCACACACTTTTCTGTTTTTCTAGGAATTCTTTCTTTCTTTCTTTCTTTCTTTCTTTCTTTCTTTCTTTCTTTCTTTCTTTCTTTCTTTCTTCTTTCTTTCTTTCTTTCTTTACAGGCAAATTTGTCCGACATTTCATTTGAAAAGTATAACACGTAGAAACTCCAAACTTGGCACAATTATACTTCTATTGATAAAGTCTGGCCTTTTTATTATGAGAGGTCATGCTTTTCAAAATTATGCAAATGAGGGCTAATTTTTAAATCTTCAATATGTTATATACTATACAGTGCATTCCAACTTGAGCTCTGGGGGCCGTCTCATTAGTTGTTACCACAGTGCTAGTGGGCCAAACAGTCTATCACTGATAATCCGGCTAAAGGGACACCATTTTACTGTGGAGCTGGCCCTACTATGTGTCTGCCAGCCCACCAAACACACATGACCAGTGACAGTGAATGATTGGTATCAAATGGCCAGCTTATTCCAAAGTCCTGGCAAGTGTAGCCACATCAAAATAAACCCTACCCTTTCGGCCTTAAGTTTATGTGTATTTTATTACCCCAATAGATTTCACTCATAATCCACAGCCTTTATCAACATCGTAAGACCTGTGGGACATTTTTACAGGGGTGATTTAGACAAAGCAAGTGGCCGAGAAGAGGCAACTGGAAACTGTGCCACGCGCTTCGACCTGTCTAGGTCTCATCAGGCACTGGCAGGGATTTCAAAATGTTCCATATATATAGTTAGGGGTAAAAAAATGCGTTGCTAAATTTTACAGGGGTGTCACATCTCAAGTAAACTGCAAACAAGCCATAATCCTGGTATATATTTTACAAGATGTGACATCAAAATGACCCTTTGAAAATGAGGCATCCCTTGACTCATTCAGGACAGAAGTCTTCATTTACTCTCAGTAAAATTTGTATCAAAAGGATATACTGAGTATTCTTATCTTTTAAATTAGGGGGTTCTGATTTAAAATTTCTGACAATCATAATAAAATATAATATCTGCTCATGATTTGTGATGTTCTGAGCTTTTTTTATTTGTTTCACACATTGTATTAGCAATGCAAATTTGAAAGAATTAGCAAAGAGCATATCCTTTGGGTTCATCACTGAATGAGTTAATTTTGTCATTTAAACATTGGCTGCATTGATTGAATATCTATGTCTGTTTGGTAATTTAATTATAAGTTAAAGTTTTCTTTCTGGACACCAGTCAGTCCAGTGGCTCTCTAAGAAAACATATTGGGCTACATTGTTTATGTACAATTACACAGTCCAGGAAATGCTCTGAAAGATTCCCGCTCATGTAGTCTATCATTAAAGTGTGTGTGTGTTAACACACACTTTTCTTTCTTTCTTTCTTTCTTTTTTTCTTTCTTTCTTTCTTTCTTTCTTTCTTTCTTTCTTTCTTTTCTTCCTTTCTTTCTTTCTTTCTGAATTTGAAAATTTCAATCTTGAATATCTTCAATTGTATAATAGAGATGTCATTCCATCTTCTACTAGGGGGTTGTTGACCATTGGCACCTGATCACCTAATGAATTAAAAATAAAAGTTGTAGCAATTTAAATTATGTTAAAAAGTACCATTAGAAATTTTAAATCTTGAATAACTTCAAAGCTATAATAGATAGAGATGCCATTCCAACTTCTACTCCTGTTTTGTGGAATAGTTGTACATTGCCATACCAATATGCTTTGAAGACACACACACTGATTTGCTATGCAGCAAATCATCTTTCCTAGTTCATCTTGTTTCCCCTATTCAAATGCATACAAGCATAGAAAACGTTTGCCTCTGAACTGGCGATTACAGCAACCCCAATAGGTCACGCCCAGGATTACAGCAACCCCAATGGGTCACACCCCTTCAAAGTGTGGAATTTCACCACGCAACGATCCAGTGTAGTTGATACTGGCATGGATTGGTTTTACTTTACTCTTCAAATGTTTCTCGTTTTGTACCTTTAGTGCTTTCAAAAAGGGGAAATATAAGTGAAAGAATTTCACTTTTTGATAAGCTTTTATTAACGGGTGGAGTGTATAAACTTTTGAGCATGCTAAGTGAAGTGGGGTGTACATGTAGGCCTACACTCAGGTTTACAAAAAGAAAATAATGTGGTTCTATTCAGTGTAAGCAACCTCAAACACAGGGGATTATTACAGGACGGCCGCTTTAGAAACTGGCTACAGTTTTGGAACCATTTTGCCTTTCCATCACGCCGATACTTGAAATAAACGTGCCATGGCGCCTTTCAGCAGTCACAACCCGTCTGCCGCCGCCGACACGTCTCACTATGATTGCGCCATCAACATGCTTTTATGTGTATTTTGCGAGGCGATCCCAAAAGCCTTTCGTGTGACTTAAAAGTAGCCTTATTATATCATTATGATTAATGGTTTAAGTCCATGTCCACATACCTTTAAGAATGCTTTATTAAATCGCTGCGCCCACACTGGAGCTTTTACTGGGTCCTGACCCACATTAGCTTCAGCCTGGGCGTCCTTACATGTAGGTCAGAGTTGTCTGTACAGCCAAGTCTTCAATGGTTTTACTGTCAACCAGAGATGAAGACCACTATGGTGAGGGATGTGCACTGTAATCAAGATTAAGCTTTCATTGAATAAAAAGTGGGCATCTAATTGCTGTTTTTGATCCCCATTAAGAATTTGCTCAAACAAATTGCTATTTTTAGATTGATAAGTTAAAGGTAATTATTCCGCTCTCCAAAGAGCATCCATCAAGCACTTATAAACTCCATGTACAGTCATCAACATGCGAATAAAGTCAGAGTCTACCTAGTTATTCTTGTCACTTGTCAGATGTTTACATTGTGAAAATGCCGTTCGCAAAAAGTCTCTCTCTCTCTCTCTCGCTCTCTCTCTCTCTCTCTCTCTCTCTCTCATTCTGTCTTTGTTTGTTTGTTTGTTTGTTTGTTTGTTTTTCGTTTTGTTGGAAAACACTTTACAAGTCAGACGGGCCGCCAGTGACTGTCTTTCTTTATTTCTTTATGTTTCGAGAGTTTTGAAAGTATATGAGACAGTGGTCGATCTTCCATTGCCCAGAGCCGGATTAAACTGTTCACCTAACCCTTTGAAGGTCATGGTGCCTCTAGAAAGGAGAACATTCCTTTATCATGGCCCAGAAAGCCTGGAGATTATGGTTCTGATTGCCTTCATGGGCGAACGTCCTTAGTGGTGATAGGTTAAGGGATGGTTAAACATTTTTATCATTTTAGCTCTGCTGACTTGTCAGTCATCAGAGCTATTGGAATCCGTTTGCGTCATCGTCCGTCTGTCCATCAATCCGTCCGTCATTAGGCTTTTTCTTTTTCGACTTGTCAAAAACCACATCATGGAATGTTTTGATTTTTGGAATGGATATCCCTTAGGTGGACATCTAAGTTTGCAAGGGAATTGATGATGCAATATTTTTTTTCTAGATTTTAAGATTTTTTATTCATTTTTTTTTATTTTACTACTTGGCCAATTGCTTTGATATTGCACATACGGTAACCTCGGGTCACCTTGTGTTTCACCACCAGGTGGCGCTGCAGTTTTTTCTTATTTTGCTATGAATTTTTGTGCGTTAAGGCTATTTTTATATTTGTTCCCCAGAAAGCCTGAACAGACTTGCTTAAAATTTTATCAGAATGTAAGTTGACTTTAGACAATGAAACTTTGCGAAAATGATATGGATATATTAATCGTGACAAATTTATGGGAAATAAGACTTTGCAACTTTAAGTTAGTGATACCACTATATGGTATATACGGTTATTGTATTTACATTTCTTGACTTTTCAAACCAGTGTTTTGATTGTGTTGATTTTGCACATGGGTGTTCCCCAGGTGGACTTCTACCACATTTGCAATGGAGATGATGATGCAATAGGTTTTCTTCTTCTTTTTTTTTTTTCTTTTTGAATATTTTAATTGATTTTTTGAAAAAAAGTTAAAATTTCTTCATCTCAAGACCTGCTTAGCCAAATGCTTTGATATTATACATAGGATCGTCCATTTCTTATTTTGGCCATCAGGTGGCGCTACAATTTTTTCTTCCTTTTTTTTCATGAACTTTTGTGTGTTAAGGCTCTTTTTTACTTCTCCCCCAGAACGGCTGAACAGGATGGCTTAAAATTTTGTCTGAATATAATTTGACTTTAGACAATGAAAGTTTCAAATAATGATATTGATATATGTTAATTTTTGACGAAGTTATGAGAAATCAAAATTTGCGACCATAGGTAAGAGATACCACTGTATAGTATGTATGGCTACTGTATTTATATTTTCGTCTTTTTCTCAAAAACTGGTGCTTGGAATGTTTTGATTTTTGCATTGGATGTTCCCCCGGTGGACCTTTACCAAGTTTGCAAAGGACATAACAATGCAATAAAGTTTTCTATTTCTTTAATGAATTTTAAATAAAAAGTCCTTATCTCAAGACATACTTGGCCAATTGCTTTGATATTGCAAATGGGGTCACGTGGAGTCACCTTGTTCTTACTTTGGCCACCAAGTGGTGTTGCATTTTGTCTACTTTTTTTGATGAATTATATATCAAACTTTGCTACCAGTGTACATGTATATAGCTATACAGACCACAGAGCATTTGTTGCAATACTGGAAAAGCATAGTCCAGTCAGCAGAGCACAGGATAATCATGATCCCCTTGTTGAATTAGTACTTTCAGTACGCAGGGGGAGGGGGGTGTACATGTAAATGGACCTATACACTTGTACAGATAATAGAAAATTATGGTCATTTGTAACCCAAATTTGTGGCATTTTGGTATTACGTCTTGGGAGATCATCATTTTCAAGTACCGAGATGGGGGAGGAGGGGATGGGGTCATGAAATTTAGTACCTTGAGTACTAATTCAATAATGATGATAACGTTGAACCAGTCCTAAGAAAAAAGTGTTCAAAAGTGTTTCGTGAAGGTCCGCAAAGTACCTGTTAATATAGGTTGCAAACTGAAGCAAAACTTTGCTTTCTCTTGCACAGTACTCTGTAATACTCTGGGAAATAATCGTATGATCAATACATACGGCTGGTGTAACAATGGAATATCTTTTGGATCTTCATGTGGTAGGCTTGCCTAGGCTTGCAGAAATTGGGATCAGTTTTCATTATTTCAAAGACCAAAGTCGCTTTATAATGTTTAGAAACTTTGTTTCTTTTTGGTTCATAGACATAGAAAGATATTCCACCTTCGGCTTTACGTGATCATTTCTCTCGATTAATGTGCCCCAAGCATTACCATTGCAAGGCTTATTTTACTTTTTCATTTATTATTTTTTTTTTTTTGGTCATGGGCACACGTGACGTACACGTTAAGAACCTGCAACTGGAATGTAGACAACAGTTGTTCATGTTTAGAGTTTAAAGACTTCTTCGATTTTGCTCTTTCAGAAAATATCCAACAAATACAGTTAGTGTAGAATTAGATTAAAGAGAACATTTTACGTATAAAAATGAAAAGGGACGCGCATTTTGTAGGTCACTCTGATTTTCTCGAGACTTAATTTTCATGCGTTTTGTAATACCGTGGAATATTTTTGTCGTTCCTTTAAAGGAAAGGAAAAAAAACCTCGCACAGAGAGCCGCCTTTGAGATTTTGCGTTTGTTTCATCTTTTAACAAACGTAGCTTTCTTGAACGGCCTTAACGTATTTTAAACGGAACGTTCTCGACGTTGTCCCAACTACACAACAATGTTCTGTGAAAACAACATGCTTGCTTCAAAATAGAAAAAAAGTTCCCTGCGTCACGAAATTATTATATATCCTTTTTATCTAAAATGGCAACAGTGGTTCTTCCAATGTTAACCTCTGATCAAACTTAACGTTAGGCGAAAATGACAGCAACAAAGAAAACGGGCCATTTGCTTTGACTCGTGTTGTTCCCATTTTATTTATACTCGTGGGAATATATATTTTTTTGTTATTGATTTAGATGTAAGACTGGGAGTTTGTTTATAGCCAATAGTTAAAAGGAAGCGTAACACTCTAAGCCGGTTCTTAATTTGTTTGGAATCGTTACCTAAAGATCGACTGAATCAATTGACAAAGTTCAGGTTCTGTTTTGTTTCGTTGTTTATTATTATTATTATTATTATTATTATTATTATTATTATTATTATTATTATTATTATTATTATTATTATTATTATTATTATTATTATTATTATTATTATTATTATTATTATTATTATTATTATTATTGGGGGTGGGAGGGTGGGGCTGGAGCATTCCTTTCATCAAATTATATCTAATATATTAGTTTGCATATGTAAAGTTGATTAAAATGTATGGCTGTGGGGTATTTTTCTTTTGTTATTTTTCGGTTGGTTGAGATTAATGGCATTTTCAAGAAAATTAAAACAGATATATGTAGTTTTGGAGGTAAACATGGGATATATACTTTCGAAACTGAGAAAATACTTTGTCAGTGAGATATCATGAGTGATCTTTACACATGGAACAGTTAATGCCTTTTCCCGAATAAATCAATGGGATGCAATTTTGCTTGGAAATTGTCTGAACAAACTTCGGGTTCTAAGTTATGGCGTAAAAGTCGCAGTAGGAAGTTAGTTGGATGGATACACAGACCATGGTATTTCTGTATTTCAGAACTTTTTACACTGCTTCATTACCAAACATAAAGGACAAAATAACCACGGGGTTTTACAAAACGTTTACCATCTTGTCGTTTTAACATTAAGCTTCTTGCAAAAAAGTGTTTCGCCAGCTGTTTTGATTGAATATTGCCTATACTAACGTTGCAAATTTTATCCTGGTTCAATTTTAATACTTCACAACACGGCTTCAGACGCCAAATGAACTATCATAAAAGTCTGGATGTTTAACTTCGTTGATAAGTGAGGGTTGGCATAAAGTTTTCTTTTTCGTGTCTTAGTTTCTCGTGGGATGTTCACTGTTTCCTGAAGATGATGAGCGTGAAAATCAGTTAGAAATGAGATACTATCTGTACAGTAAATTGTAATTGTAGCAAGCACAATAAGCCTAGCCACATGAATCCAATACATGGCAGTATGGACTTACGGAAGCTGTCGACATGCGTAAATAAGATATGAAACCGTCACACGAATCTCTTGAGAATGCGCTGGCATAATTATCGGGTCTTATCTTGGGGTCTTTCCCAGCATTGAACTTCTCTTGTTCCACCACTTGACTGCATAGATATTACTTCTTGTGTTTATTAGCAGGAACAAAGTGCTGTGTGCGGCACGTAGCTATACACAAGGATTCAGAGGGGTAAATAGGAACGCTCTTCAGCAGCAGGCTTTGTATTAGTCTAGCAGCAGATCATTCCGTGGAATTCGTCAATTAGTGTTCAATGTATTTATCAATAGATTTAAAAATGAAAGCCAACGACTTGTCATTAAAGTGAAAGATGCCGTTCTGCGAGGGAATTTTAAGAGTCTCTGGCGGTATACAATTAAGTGGAGACGATGCATTGATAATTCTCCCCATTAGGCTGCCTCGTTAAAATTGTTCAAGCTTGCCTGGATGCATATTTCTTTCAAATGAAGTGTTCTTTCACGTCAGTGACAAACTTTTGCAGTGTCTTTGAGATATGGCTACATTTCTGTTCAAGATCAAACCCAGTGAACGATTTTACCACATCGAAGGGATTTGTCTGTAAGGGTAATCTTAGAATAGGTCTCATAGAAGTATGCCAACATTCATGACACTTTAGTTATAGTGATTTTGAGTTAGTACAATGGATTCAATTAAGGGAACATATGTTTTTAGCTTTTTCATTGTGATTTAAGAGTGATATCCCGTCAACATACAACGAAGCATTTTGGTACCATTTTATATTGGTTCATATGTGAATGTACACGCAAAATTGTACATTAACGAACACCATGGGGTTCAGACCATTTGTCTCTTACGATCACAAAAGAACTTTTATGAAAGGGTTCCACTGAAAGTAGTAACAGGCACAACGGTGGAAATGTACAACCTTCCTTCCATTTTGTCTCATTTTGACACTCACTTTCTTTCCTCTTTGACCGACATTGTGCCTGTCATACAGCAGGCGCTGGTCTGTTGCCTGTCTGCCTCGGTTCTCAATCTAGTTCTATGTAGAATTGCGAAACAGAAAACAAGCAGTTTGGCAGAAAGCGAAAGTGAAACATTATAGTGAGAACTGCATTTTGTGATAATTGCTGTATAGATTACAAGTTGCGGTGAACAGCACTGCGGCGACTAATTTCTGACGGGAAAGAAGAGCGGATGAAGATTATAGGGTATTAAGAAACACGTGTAATTACGACCGACCGACTCAAAATTAATGGGAGGAATTATGTTCATAGCGCACCCAAAAGGACTGAAGAGGTGTAAAGAGAAGAGTCGGTGTTGCAGGGTCTTCTGCGATGACCCAGATGAAAATGAAGATATCATTTACAGTGCGACATAAATCGTTTCGATAAATCTTTGACAAAACGGCATATATATATATATATATATATATACATATATATATATATATATATATATATATATATATATATATATATATATATATATAAATATATATATATATATATATTTATATATATATATATATATATATATATATATATATATATATATATATATATATATGTATATATATGTATATGTATTATACTTGTGTGTTCCCGCTTGTATTCGAATATTGGCTGGAAACAAAGAATTTTGAGAATACGGGTCATCAATGATATTAGCTGCCGTGTAGTCTGAAGTGTGTGCTGGGGCTGTTTCTAACCATGCATATTTTGAATTTCTTATAACAAGAAACATCTGTACATATATGTTTTTGTCGGCTGTTCAAGTTTCTTTCTTTGGAGCATTTATTTTATTTATATATAAAAAAAGGGACGTCCAAGGGGAATGCAGGCTGTGTAAAAGTCGTTTTCATAAAGTCCTTCAGTATTTTCTTGGCATATAAAGAATAATGAAATAACTTTTGTCGCTTCTTTCAAAAATAGAACATGTACATAAAATTGATATTTTGTTGGCAATATTTTCAAATCCAGTAGCTTTCTTTTTCTATCGACATTTAGTGGCCTAACCGAATAGCATTTGGTGTATAGAACAAACAGGACGTAGGTTAAGAAATATCCGTTGCAATCATGTTATTTCAGTACCAAGTTTTGCTCTTGAACAAGATAATAATAATAATAATAATAATAATAATAATAATAATAATAATAATAATGATAATAATAATAATAATAATAATAATGATAACAATAACATCAACAACAACAACAACAACAACAACAACAACAATAATAATAATAATAATAATAATAATAATAATAATAATAATAATAATAATAATAATAATAATAGTAACCGTTATCCAAGAATTCCCAAAGTTCCTGCGTGGGTCCCTATAGCAATACAAAGGTAGACTGCCACACAAGCGCAAGCAAGTACTCCCTATTTTGTACTATTTTGACATAAACAAGCAATAAAGAAACAACATGAAAATTAAACATGTGTTTTTAAACAGGCAAGACCAATACATCTGCTGTTTCTATAGACGGTGCCTCGCGCCACCAGTGCCCAGCAGAATGCATATGTTTTGTTAAGCTGGACAGGTGAAAATCACTGAATCAATTTGAAACTTCTGCCATTCGATTGGTATGCTCTGCTCGCTTTTATGCACATACCGAACCATTATTCAAAGAATTAGAAGTTTAAAAAGTGATAGATTTGTTCAAGGTCAAAACTCTAACTCTTTCAGTGCCAAATTTTGGACTTAGTCAACAGCTTTTCTCGGCGCGCCGAGAAAAGCTGTTGACAAGGGATATTCTCTCTGGAACTATTGGTATACTGGTACTTGAATCAAAGGTCTTTTCGCGAGGAATATGAATTGGGACTCTAATGTTAATTCGGACTAGTCTGATGTAAGCAGTCGTTAAAGGCACTAAAAGAGTTAAAATTGCACTCAGACATACCAAAAATTAACTACCTGGCCACAATTTTCTGCCTCATCTTTTACCCATTCATACCCACCAGACACCGTTACAGTCCCCTGTTTGCCACCCCTCAATATGCGTCTACATGCACTTAAAATTTCATACGATACTCTTTGCCCAAATATCTCTTAAGCTGGGACTCACTCATACTGACAACAGACACAAATCATACTTTCTCATCCTCAAGTTTCTCTAGATATGTTAAATTATTTTACATAAACCAATACTCCGAAGCTTGTCAAATCATAGATTGCTTTTTCTGTAACAGAACCTTCTAACTGCACTCAGAATTTTTCTATATTAATGCCGGAGATTTTTTGGGTCGTCTCTGTAACTGACAATTCCAAAAGTATTCTGTTGAAAGTGGGTGTTACTTTAAGAGTCAATAGTCATGTAGGTGGCGCCAGCGGTAGCGGATGTTTTACATCCTTTGCGGAGTCATCCTGACTGCAGTGATGTACAGTAATCCCTTTTTTTCACACTTATCCCCTTTTTTTTGCAAATTTTGTTTTTATGTCATAGTCAACCGGTATGTGTACACTTTATGTCAAATGAACCGTTATAAAATCTGAAAATATGTGTTTGTCCAGGTGTCATACCGTTAAATGTATGAAAATATTCTTAAATGTAAATTTCCATTTCACGTCAGGCGTTAAAATGCCAAATATAAACTAAACGTAAGTAGTTTATACGTAAGTGACTACGAATTAACACCATAAAGTGCATATATAAAAGGAATGACCACACCCATCACACCCATCACACACATAGACATATATACATGTATATACACACATACATATATAAATATAAATAAATAAATAAATAAATGAATAATATTATATATATATGTATATGTATGTGTGTATATATATATATATATATATATATATATATATATATATATATATATATATATATATATATATATATATATACATATATACATCCATATAGTTATGTCTTTGGTGGTTTATGGGCAGAATTGTAATCCTCAGACAGTCTTGTGGGCAGTTGTTCGGTTTATCGGCAGTTGAAAAATGCCCATAAACCATGTTTACCTTGAAATCAATGTGCTACCTAGGGGGTTTCGGAAACGTACAAATTAGCAAATCTGCCCATATATTATGGGATGCTATAAATGCCCAGAAATTGTGGTAAGCGATACTTGCTATATACTGACAACGTATGGTTTGAGGAGTACAATTGACCCGCAGACCATGGGCCTGACCCACAAACTGGCTGTAGGACCTATTCCATTGTATATTTTTTGTGATATATATATATATATATATATATATATGTAGGAAGCTCGTTCATTGCTTGATCATTCTGTTTTGCTCCTTGTTATGTACCAAATGCTCAATGTCTGTCTTCCTTGGGCTTGGTACAAATCATAACAAAACAAAAAGAAAGAAAAAAAAACACCAAAAAAAAACTGCAACCAACCAACCAAACAAACAAACAAACCAAAAAGACATAAGCAGTGACCGGTAATGTAAACATATTAGGTAAATTAGTGAATGTGTCGGTGGACTACTGCTTAGAAACCGTCTTTGTTGTTCATAGATAGCACGTACAAAGGAGCTTTTGTGAAATACACAAGCAACCGTAAGCAACATGAGATATCCTCTGCTTCTTTGGAATTCCACGCAGCTGGAGGCAGAGATTTGGCCCAAACAAGGGTATGGTGCTGCATGTGGCAAAACGAAAATACGTACCGGGAAACATGCACAGCTACTTGTCAACAAACGAAATGCTAATATTTACTATGCAACAGAACTGGAAGTACATGATGTGCGATTCCATATGTACCTGTATAAATATATGTATGGATGTAGGTATGCGTGGGTAGGTACGCAGGTAGGTAGGTAGGCAGGTAGGTAGGTAGGTAGGAAAGCAGGTACGTAGGGAGGTATACATGTATGGATGTATGTATGTTTGCTTGTATGTGTGAACAGATCATATGAAATAATGCGGGGACGGGGTTGCCCCTTTTAACTCCTCATTGCAGTTGTATGTAAATACGTGCGAAACCCGTTAATGCACAGATGCGTGGATGTCGGAGCCTCGCATTTACGTTTAACATAAGACATCATATGTTCACTGTATGTGCGTTGCTTGACATGTACGACCAATTGAGCTGAGTTTGTTTTGATGTATGGTTTGATATAATTGCATGTTAGTATGTATGTAGGTTGGCGGGTAAGTAAGTAGGTAGGTAGGTAGCCAGGTAGGTATGTAGGTACATAGGCCGGTATACATATATGGATGTATGTATGTTTGCCTGTATGTGTGACAGCATGCATAGATACATGGACAGATGCAAACAGAAACAGCTGGACGGCTGGCTGCTGCATGAGATTATGGTGTATTTTTGCATTTGTATTCAATGTTAAGTGGCAAATCGTTAAATGTAAATACTCCACAGAGACATAATGCAAACATTCTAGTATTGAACTGAGTCTACTCTGATATACATTATTTTGAGGTGTGTATGTCTGTATGTATGGGTGTGTGAATGGCTGTATACCAATACAAATGGACGGATAGAAGCGCGGAAGAAAGGTGTTTGGTTGAATTTATATGTAACGTTAAGTGCCAAGCTGTTAAATACCATTGCACAGCAAAATGTGACCGAACAAAAGGCTAACATCATATTGCTGAAGAGAATGAACCATTAGTCTGTATTCGATCCTTGCATGACGTGTGTTTGGAATAGACGTATTCTTGGATATATATACAGATTCGGGTGAATGGACGGACGCACGGAAGTACAGTATGGTGTGCAAATGTCATAACATTATCGGCAAATGCACGGCAAATATAAACGAATGTTACATATATATATATATATATATATATATATATATATATATATATATATATATATATATATATATATATATATATATAAGAGTATATATATCTTGCAACAGTGGCTATACCATAAGCTAACGTGTTCAGGAGATTGGCTTCATCTGCCTATATGTGACAATTTTGTACAATGTGTTTCAAAGAGCCCTGCTGACTGCTGGTATCAGTTATAGCTTATGTCTAATTGGCTGCATACCTATACATATATTCTGTATTTGTATCTTTAAATTAATTGAGTTTTGCGTACTTTTTGATTTTAGTTTATACCTGGGTTACTTTTCATGTGTAATTTGTGTCGAATTTTATGTTTTATTTATTGATTTATATGCTGTATATTTTGATGTAAATCATTTATTTCCCCGTCTTTTGGGGTCTTAATAAACTTATATATATATATATATATATATATATATATATATATATATATATATATATATATATATATATATATATATATATATATATATATATATGTTTGTGCTTATGCGTGGGTGCTTGAATGGATACACATTCAGATGGATGAACAAACCATAGAAACAAGGTTTATGGTTACATTGAGCGGCAGACGTCAACGTGTTAAATGTAAATGCAATACTAAATGTACCTGAAGAAAATGTCAACCTTTCAGTGTCGAACTGAGTTTAGGGACGAAACCCAACACCAAGCTTGTATTCTAGACATATTTTACTTAATTATTTTGAAAATGCAAGAACAAATAAAAAGATGATTTGCTACGTGGCAGATCAGTGTGTGTCTTCAAAGCATATTTGTATTGCAGTGTACAACTAGTTTATAAGATAGGAGTAGAAGTTGGAATGGCATCTCTATTTGATATAGCTTTGAAGTTATTCAAGATTCGAAATATTTAATGGTGCTACTGAGCATATCTAAATTGCAACAACTTCTGTTTTTATTAATTAGGTGTGCAATGATCAATAACCCCCCTAGTAGAAATGGGAATGACATCTCTATCTATTATAGTGTTGAAGATATTTAAGATTGAAAATTTCGAATACCGCTAATTAGCATAATTTAAATTGCTACAAATTTTGTTTTAGATTCATTATATGCGCAATGGTCAAAAAACAAACCCAGCACAAGTTGAAATGACATCTCTATCCATGATAGTTTTGAAGATATCCAAAATTTAAAGTTTCAAATGCTGCTAATTAGCACAGTTTAGATTGCTATAACTTGTGTTTTAAATTCATTAGATGCGCAATGGTCAATAACCCTCTAGTAGAAGTTGGAATGACATATCTATGTATTATGCTTTTGAAGATACTCAAGATTTAAAATTTCAAATGCCAATAATTTGCATAATTTTAAACATCTTCATTCCTCTGCGCAAAAAGGCTCAACTCCTTGCATAGAGGTATAATCATGCCAAGTTTGGAGTTTTTATGTAAAATAGTGTCAGAGAAAAGTGTCGAACAAATTCACTGGTAAAAGAAGAAAGGAGAAATAAAGAAAGAAGAATTTTAGGAAAAACAGAAAAGTGTGTGTTGACACACACACTTTAAAATATCAAACATAAAGAATGTAAATGGATACCATTGGCGTGGATCCGAAAAAAAACAAAACAAACAAACAAACAAAAAAACCTAGCTATTTCTGAAAGTATTTTTTTCAATTATGCGATACTTATTATGGTTCTTGGCTTCAGTAAAAGATCACACCACTTGTCATAAGTTAATCTAAACAATACTGAGTCCCTGTTTCAGAGCTCCGCGCTCATAATTCGTCCAGTGGCAGGCTCTGTTGTCATTTTCCTGAAAGTACCGTAAGGGTTGCATTCCGGACAGACTGTAACGCTCTAGTGTTAAATGGGGGCGACATTCTGAGGGCACTGGAGCAGTCAATGGAGCGGTATACCAAACGTAGTGTTAAATCCACTCTCCAATGGAGCGGTATACCAAACGTAGTGTTAAATCCTCTCTCCGATGGAGCGGTATACCAAACGTAGTGTTAAATCCTCTCTCCGATGGAGCGGTATACCAAACGTAGTGTTAAATCCTCTCTCCGATGGAGCAGTATACTAAACGTAGTGTTAAATCCTCTCTCCGATGGAGCGGTATACCAAAGGTAGTGTTAAATCCTCTCTCCGATGAAGCGGTATACCAAACGTAGTGTTAAATCCTCTCTCCGATGGAGCGGTATACTAAACGTATTGTTAAATCCTCTCTCCGATGGAGCGGTATACCAAACGTAGTGTTAAATTATCTTACCGATGGAGCGGCACAGTAAACGTAATGTTAAATCCACTAGACGATGGGGTGACATAGTAAACGTAACGTTAAATCCACCAATCTCCAAATAATAAACCGTGGAGGTCTGAGCTTTCACTCACAGCTTTGTCTCCCGTTTTCAAGCTGTGGTGAGCAAAGTTATGCTTGCTGTGGCCAGTAGAGTATAACTATACTTTCAGTCATGACTGGATGTGGTACATGTGGCCAGTAGAGTATAACTATACTTTCAGTCGTAGCTGAATGTGGTACAAGTGGCCAGTAGAGTATAACTATACTTTCAGTAATGATTGGATGTGGTACATGTGACAGTAGAGTATAACTATACTTTCAGTTATGACTGGATGTGGTACATGTGGCAGTAGTGTTTTATGACATTTTATTTTATAAAACGTCCAAGGTTTTTTGTGACGAAAGAAAACTCTGAGCCTGGTTGGTTTGCTGCTGGTCTTTTGGTCTAGCATTCAATCACACTTGCATGGAAAGATCAACATTTTTCAGTATTTCGTGTCTCGTTATGAGCACCAAATGTCTGTGTATGAACAGCCGGTATGCAGTATTCAAGTGTCAATGACTTTTAACCTGATGTGCTGATTAATACAGGACACACTGTTATGGCGAAAAATCCTTTACCCGAAAATGTACAGGCCTCGAGAAAAAAACATGCAAATTCATACCCGTACCGGTTGAGTTACGAGGGGAGAGGGTTGAAGGATGTTTGTGAAATCCTTCATTATAGCTAAAATATCGATTATAAAATGTATTATTGAAATATCTCACATCATAAACATCTCATGACCGACTTGTATAAAATTGTCACTGACACATGGGGGTGCGTTTACATTTGACGGTATAACACCTGACCGTTAATGTAAAGTTGCATTTTGGGGTATATTTGATTGATTGATTGATTTTATTTGGAAGTCAGCAGCTCATACAAAGTACATGTACAGGTAAAAACGAATAAAAGTACCACAAATTGACAATACACAATGTGTTGACACCCGGGATAAACCCCAAAGTCAATAGAAGACTTACTTCCAGGGGGTCCCTGTTAACCAGACATAAATTAAATTTTAAATAATTTTCAATTATAAAATAATCAAGTCATATACATATACATCTGGACAACAAAGGTATATAAAAAGCAAGTGCAAAAAAGGCACCGAAAAGGGATATCATCTAAATTATTATGGTCTCTTAACTTGTCAAAAATCTGTTGCGCCCATTTTGGAAAATAAAAAAGCCTTTGTCTTAGTCTTAAAATTGGCCTTGCCCGTCAATAATTTTATTTCTAGGGGCAGGTTGTTCCAATCTTTGATAGCATTATAGTAAAAAGTAGTTTGGCCAACAGAATTTGTCCTGGGAATAGAGAAATTTACAGAACTGTTCCTCGTGAAATGATTATGGATAGTTTGAGGCTTTTCAAAATTTTTCTTCAAGTAAGAGGGGCACTCACTATGAAAGATTTTAAAAGAGTGATTCAACCTCAACTGACTGACTCTAAGTTGAGTATTTAAAAGACCAGCTTTTTGCAACTCAACAGAGCCAATGTGGGCTCTGGGGCCTAAATTAAGAATGAAGCGGGCCAGTGTGTTCTGGGCTACCTGAAGTTTACGTTTTAGGGCCTGCGTTAGGGAAGAGTGCCAACTTGAAGCAGGATAATCGAAGAAGGGCTGAGTTAAAGCATGACCCAACAATTTACGGGTTTCAAACTTTAAAAAATGACCCTGTCTATATAAGAATTTCAGGCGTCAACCAGTTTCTTTAACAATATTTTTACGGTGGTAGCACCAGTGAGACATTGGTCCAGGTCCAAGCCTAGATACTTTACACACTTAACCGACTGCATTGTGTGCTCATCAATTCTACACCGACATTCTCCACCTCTTTTAATTTTCTTTTGGGACCAAAAAAAAAAAATGCATTCGGTCTTGCCGAAACGCATCGACAACTTGTTTTCAACTAGCCATTGGTTGCACGACTGCAAATTTTTCCCAAGGAAAGTGGATATGATGTCAGGATCTTTTCCTCGTACGAGCAAAACTGAGTCGTCAGCGTACAGCATCATTTTGCAGTTAACACTAATTTGAATGTCATTTACATAACAGAGGTACAAAAGAGGGCTAAGAATACTCCCCGGGGGACGCCGCATAATATATCACCCCAGTCAGAATGAGTACCATTTACATCCGTCAGCTGACGTCCATTAGTTAGGATAGGAGTGGAACCAATCAACTGAGCCCACACCCATCGCTCTGAGTTTCTCACACAGGATATCATTGCATACGGAGGTCTGACACGTGGCTCAGTTCGGATTCCTATAGGTAAACAAATGCTTTCAAGAATAACCCTTTGATACAAAATTATGTATGTTAGCAGCCAGAAATCTCCTAATGTTTCGCTAAATTTAAAACAACCCTGCATTGTTGGCCACCAAAAGCGAACGATGGTCCTTGTTCAAGCACATTTTGGTGGCCGTGGTTCCTAATAATTTTGACTGACTTCGAGACTTATTTGTGACAGGTGTTTTATTTGTCAACATACAACAAAGTGATCTCTATGATTATGGATCTCACTATTTTTGCGACAAAACCCACTAACTGTCCTGTGGTATAGCCCACTAACATTCCTGTGGTATAGCCCAATAACATTCCTGTGGTATAGCTCAAACGGCTCGTTGCGCGGTTACAGCAAACATCCCCTGTGCTATAATTACCGTTAAATGTTTCGTCAATGTTTCACGAACCTGTTGGAACTTGCCTGTCTTGTCATGAGAATTTCCCTGATTCTATCCTGTATCGTGTAATTGTAAAGTTCTTCGTGAAATGTAACAAATCATAAATACTTCCATTGCGGTTATTTGTGCGTGTTACGTCGTTCTGTTCGTATTAAAGACATAGAACGGCCTAAAAATGTGAGCTGTTGTCACCATAGATGCACCTATCCATCAATGTCACCTCATTTTGTTATGATTGTATAACAATTTATATTCTCTCATTGCGGTTGGGTGCTTTCATTGTTGTGGTATCATTGCAGACCGTGTATACTTTGGCAACTCACTACAGTTTGCCGCTGAGTGTTCACTTGTCAAACTGGAAGTAGGCCGGCACTACTTTCCTGCTCCTCTATTATATGGAAATGTTGCTGCAGCGGTTGTGGGGCTGTAATTACTTAGTGGCCTTATCACGCTTGAAATCATTGGGGGGGATCTTCCGCCAAGTTCACTTTAGCATTTGAACTTTAAAAACAATGTGTAAAAACCAAAATTTTTCTTATGATAAAATGAGATCCCATGAGGGTTGATGGTGAGCGGCGGCGACACTGTGCACGAAAGGGTATCGACAACCTGCGTCCTACCCTCGCCTTGCTCGGGCGGAACCCGGCTACCGATACCCTGCCGTGCAGAGTTTCACCACTGTTCACCCTCAACCCTCATGGGATCCCTAATTCTTCCATCCGTACGACACTGATATATGTTATCTACCATGAAGCTTAATAAATAGGTGCCATCACCACCACCACTGTTACTACCATTACCATTACCACCACCACTGTTACTACCATTACCAACAACAAGACTGCCTTTAAACATTACTACCGGTGCCACATCATCACCAGCATCACCACTTCTTTCATCACTGCCATTACCATTGTTACCACCACCACATTACGGTTACCATCATCACCAGCACTATCGCTGCTATCACCACTGCTATTACCACTGGTACTACCACCAAATTACCATTGCCACCGCCACTGCTATCCGCACTGCCATTACCAATGTTACCACCAACAACATTACTGCTGCCACCGTCACCAACGATGTAAATTGTTAGAGTCTCAAATATTTGACCAAACTTTGGCTGTTGTTTGGACAGGAAAGGGCCTTCCCTGCGGTACAATGGTTCCGCAATGGTGCATTTTTAGTTTTGTGATCCATAAATTGTCCGTATCAAACAACTGACTGATCAACGCACAAGACGGTACATTTTCCATTCTTTGTTTTAAACCTTTTCTCTTTAATTAAGACTAATTCAATCGCTTGGATATCAGGCGTGCAACCCACGCCAAAGATAGTTGTTGAGCATGACAATATCTCGTATATAGGTCCCATTTATTATTGTCATTCACATTGTGTTCCATTACTGTTGAAATAAGTCAAAAAACATTGAAGCAGACGACATTTGGCCACCACCGGTTTTGACCAGTTCAAGGGGGAACGGTTAAATCACGAGCATTTAACAAGCAACCCGGGTTATGAAAATGTTTTTTAATGCAGTAGTTGTCCATTTAGTACGTTGTGCATCATGATAAAAAGTAAAGGGAATAAACAAGCTTACAGCGCCTCAGACTCACCCTACCGCCTCCGCATGGACCCATAAAGCATCCGCCATTGCTTGTCCCAACCTGCACTGGTATACCCATTATCTGTTTTGGCTCCAACTATTGGTATCGCCGTTTAAGCAAATATATTTCTTGATTATGTACGTTTTTTTGGATTGTCTGTGAAAAACATTTTTCATGGTTAAAAAAACACGATACCAAATTCGATGTTCTAAAGAGACATTGTCCAGGCAGAAGTGTCACTTAAGTTGTCACTTACATAAGTCTGGATAGTTGTCAGAAGAACCAATTATAACAAAACATGTACCACTTATGGCAATATCCATTTAAAGTGGTTTGTGAGGGTTCTAATCAAACAAATGCAAGAACACCACAGACAGTACGTAGTGCATTTAGAGGGCCAATTATGTTCAAGGCTGGAACTTTTTCAGTGTAAAATGAGAAGCGCGTGGCGTTTTCTGTCCTGACTTAGAATAAGGAAGCTCTCTAGGGAATGCTAAATGATGTGAGAAATTAGACAATTTAGCTTCACAAATACAATTTGTTCAGTAAGCAATGCTCTGACAAGTGCCTAGATTATACATGACGACTTTATGTCTCTGGGGATGTGTACTCTGATGATAGTGACCTTTTGTGTTCGTTGAATGTATAGTTTCTTTGTGTGGCAGATCTGTATTGCTGCAGGAGTGTGCTGACTGGCAGGTCTTGCGTGCGCATGCGTGAATGTCTGTACAGGAGCATGCCCAGTCATTGACTACTGGCGACACTGCATTATCTTTGTACCATTATTTCATTTTTTCTTTTTCTTTTTTTGTTTTGTTTTTTTTTGTTTTGCTGTCTCATGTGGATCGACTTAAGAAAAGTAAGAATAACTGCCTTATTGATTTGCAGCTAGAAAGGCCGATAGTTGTACAGAAGAGTGGCTGGCAGCAGGATAGCTGTGTACTCACCCTCTTGATGCAGGTGCTGTGGTTATAGTCACTGACCCCAGTGCGCACGCCAACATAAAAAAGCTTGATTTAACATACCGCGAACATGCTGAGGTTGTAGTTAGACTACAAGAGGGAGGCAAATACCAGACATTTTAACAGATACTGCAATCAAACGACTTTTGTATCAGATCATGTTCTGCATGCACGCATTTAATATAATAATTCGGTTTCCATTCCGGTTACCGCGGAGGAGAGCACATTCTTGGCGGGAGTCGTTGAAGGCAGCTCGTCTTTGTTGTAAATGAGATAACGTGACGGTTTCCTCCTTTCTGGAGCACATCAGATGGGAAGCCACTTACACAGAACTTCGCGTAATTAGATTTTCATACAGTTGCTGACTTTGCAAGGAAAACAAAACGCTCGAAATATTACCCATTAGCAAATATGACACAAATGTATGCTGTGCAAAGGTTAGCACAGGAAACTCAATTAAACCGTAAACTCCTCAGATTTTGGCGGATGCCATGATAGTTCGCCTCCAAGCATGGTGAATTATACGTTATTATGCATTCATGTTGTGACAATGGTTTTTAAAGTATTCAAAAATGTTCGCATTGCTGAAACTGCCAATGCATATATATATATATATATATATATATATATATATATATATATATATATATATATATATATATATATATATATATATATATATATATATATATATATATATATATATATATTTATATATATATATGTCAAGTTGCAATTTTCTACTTCATTCACATATCTCACAATACTGACGATGGCAGATCGTTGACTAATAAAATTTAATTGATATTTTAAGTTCGATTTGGAATACAATGCTATAAAAACAAGGGTTCTTAGTGTGAAGGGATTAGGAAACAGTGAACGCAACATACGAAAAGCATATCACGGAACAGCATCTGTCTTGTCAGAGACAACAACTGAAGTAAAACAAGACGTGTCATTAACATTAGGCTAATTGTTTTAATCGGAGCAAATTAGGTTATTCAAAGGCAATAGGCAAGGGCAAGAACAGACGGTTCAAGAACTGCCTAAAATAGGGCACTGCAGTCAGTGGAGGGCTAGGGTTGTGTATTCCCATTGCTTTACATTGTAATTTACAACTTGATAACTTGAAAACTACTGCACATAACAACACCAAATTTCAGACAGTAAATCTAATTGCATAACTAAATACCTCACAAAAATTATATAACCACAGCTACAAAGGTGACTAGTTTATTTAAGGCTCATTTAACATACAAACTAATGGGTATAAACAGCTCTAGTTCTCCAAATGTTTGTGTATTCAGTTGTGTATTGGGGCGAATTCTGACCTTTGCTTTTGTAAACGTTGTGTTATAACGCTATCTCTTTTCCGCTTTTACAATTATGTGCCAACGAACTTGCCATATGTATATGCGCAGTGCCTGTTTTTCGCACCATGTCCTCCTGTTATATTTAAACCACTATACATATATATATATATATATATATATATATATATATATATATATATATATATATATATATATATATATATATATATATACGACACCTGGTTGTACATGCTTTTTCATGTTTGAAGATCACCCTTGAAAACAAGTGTCTATATGCTTTGTAAACTATACCAAGTTAAACACCATATAACATGGCTTTACAAAATCATTCAAATATTATTCAAATGTTTTCATATGCCAATTATTTGTAAATGCTTGAGTCATATGGTTTAATATTGTATCACTGCACTCTTAACTTGTTAATATGAAGGAACTTCAGGATGTGCTGAAGTACCATCAACTAAACTGATACACTTTTTGGCTGGTGCTGTAGAGTGTATGAAAAGGGAAAAAACACAATCCACACATGGTTGCCATTCGTCAGGCAGCCAAAACATCAGAGTGCATTGTATCATTTCATGTTAACTCTATAAGTGCTGCATTTCGACTGGGTCTACATTTTCTCTGGGCGCGCCGATATAAACTGCTCTGTTTTGGAACCGGTTGGATATGAGATTATTATCGTTTTATCAATTCAAAGCACATCGAATTTTTGTCGAAATGGAAACTGACAGAGTTAAACAGCGCTTTGACAAGGCATCGATGGCAAACATCCAAAACTTCTTTGTATTAAGCTAGGCAAAACATAGTACGGCAAAAACAGCAAGATAGCGGTAGCTTATCATTATGGTCGTCTTGTTTTGCCTTTCCTCTGATTTTTTTTTATGATAACCCACGGGGATTTTTAAAATCCTATCTCTCCTTTGCCAGGCTGACTAAATCCCCTGTCCCTATGGCGATAAATTTCCCGTTTCCGATGTATCAGAGGACGGACACGATTCAGCAGAATTTTAGCTGAAGCCACACGCAAAATTTTAGTTTTTATGCTAGACGGTACCTGACCCTGGATAGCAATACATGAATTAATCATCAGAGCGTTCTATTTTTTCTCACGATAAATTGCCTCGAAAAAGGGACCTTATGTTTCAGAAAGAATTACTCTGCCTTTGTTTTTGGCTCACATTTGCGCATGCGCTCATTTGATGAATTGCTGGGTCGTTACCTCATCAATAGCCAACCAATCAAAGCCATCTCCGCAAGCACCAAGACCAACCACACTGCGAGGATGCTGTCAGACGATTTTGATTTAAAAACCGCTAATCAGAATTCTGTAGTCATTTCTCTTTGTTCCGGGTATTCAGCTAACTGCGATGGCAATAAGGTTCGTGATCCCGTAACTTGTGACAAAAAGTGACCGAGGACACGAACGCGGGCATCTAACACTTACTTATAGAAAATACATCAAATATTATCGGGTGGGCATTGACTCTTTGTTGAAAGCTTGCCTGTAGACGCAGATGGAAAGACACCTTGTGAGAAAAAAATACTACGCGTGTGATCAATGTAAATCTCCGGCAAACGAGATTTAGGCAGGAATATTGCGCAGCCATTTTAGAGGTCTGGGTCAGGTTTGACTGTGTCGCCACGGAAAAGATGTGTATGAAAACTTCAAACAAAATACAAGTTGGGTTGTGATTAATACCACCGTGCTTATTTTATTATATCTTATACATTATCTTTTGAGGAGAAAATTGTTGAACCTAGTAAGTTGTATTTTGCGATGTTTTCTGGTGTAAATAGGCCCTTTGATTAGGTAAAACCGTTGGGTATTGAAGTGTGATGGATTCGTGTATTTAATTTTACTATCGCATAAAAACATGAGCAATTTAAGTACCTATCCACTGTTGGTTGTCTGCGCAAACATATGTCAACAAAATATGCTTATTGAAGAAATAGCTGATTTTGCAGCATCCCGATTCACCTCCAGCTGCAGTTAGCAGACACCAAGGTTTGTACATAATACTGGACGCCCTAGACTGGTACCCGACTCCAAGCAAACATGTAGCGATTATTAGTTATACATTGCTGCACTGCTGACTATGTTTCACTTCGTGACAGATGATCACCGTATTACACAGAACTTCAGCGAATAATGATTTTATTCCAATTTTAACCCGTCGGATACGTTTACTGAAAATATTTTGAAATGTATTGGTGACCGTGCCCATATCCACCAAGCATCGTGCCCGGAATATCGTCTGTCACCATACGCGTGACTGTAGTGATGAAGTCGCATTTTTTTACATACTGCAGTGCAGTGCGAAATGCCACCATGGCATGCGAGGGCCTGTCCTCCGTAACCATGAAATGCGACCAGCATTCAATCAGGAATTGAACGTACTGTCAATTGTGTTCATCGGCGGGTGATTGCAACTTGATGACATGCATTTTAGTGACGTCGTGTTAGCGACGTCATGTAAATTTCCCGTTATCAAGTTGAAATCAAATGACGGATAATACAACTGAAAGGACGTTCAAGTCTTATATTTACATTCAAGAAACACGGAAGGCTACCTTAATATTGATGTCTTAATGGTTTAGTTCATTAATCTTGTGAAGCAGATAATTTAAACAAACTGCTGGGATGGGTAGGGGGAGGGGAAGAGGGAGGGGGGGAGGGGGCTCGTTAGTAGGGCACAGATAATAGGCCTACCAGCGGAAACAATAGTCCTGACTTCGTTACTGCGCTGTACCACTAGAAGGTTGCCATGATTGCACGTCACGTGGACACATAATCGACTGCATTCGTGGCAAAATGAACGTCTAAACGTTTCCTATTCGTCTAATGCCAAAGAAAACGCCAAACTGTCAATATTACCTGCTAATCAATCCGACGGCCAGGGACCTAACAAAAATAAGATAAAGTTTGATATACCGGTATACTGTTTCCAAATGCGTGATCGCTAGCCGGGTGGAACAACAGAATAAGAAATTGAAATAGCTTTGTGAACATTGGCAGTTTTCGCGGATGTCCATTGAAGTTTAAACAGGGTTAGATAATCATAACCGATCTGTTGGAAAACCGGAGAAGCAAGCGGTACAACGGGATGGTAAATGTAATATGAAGGTATGTTTCTAGCGAGCGGAGCGAGCTCTATATATAACACATGATTTTTTTTTTTTTTTTTACTTTTAAGTAAGGTACTTCATCTATCCGAACCTACAGTCTATACAACTTGAAAAAGGTGGTCACATCCAAATTATCATCATTATCAGCTTTCAGTAGCTCCCAAGCGCAAGGTTTGGGAACACATTCATGTGGATCATTAATTCACATGTTGTTCTCTTATTCGCTGTATGTGGAATCTCTAGTTTTCCCAGATTTAACATCATTTGGGTGGATTTTTGTTCATCCGAGGTCATAATTTTCTCCGATTATCGCCTTTTTCTATCCATGGAATTTAAAATTTCCGGTTAGCCTGGTAACAACTTCGCATGGCAGAAGTTTCAGAATACCAATCACTATGTGACGCCGCTATCTAGGGGTGGCTTTTTGCATGCAGGTGTTGTGGCGCGAGATTTCAACGATCCCTAGAAAGGCAATACGACAGATGGGTTCGTTCAGCTGCTCAAGGTACTACAGCAAGCCCCTCAAGACTGTTTTAGAAAATGTCCGCTAGAGGGACCTAGCGACCAGGTGCTACTGCCCGATCCACCGACGTTATTATCGATAGCTCGTAATGCTGAGGCTCGCCTCTCAGACTATGCTTACAACACATTTAGTGTAAATGCTCCACTGGCTACTAAGTAGAATTTACTTCCATATTAGCGAGCGTGAGCGAGCTTTTACCATAAACACATGTAAATACAAGACTGACTGAATTGTAAATTATCCAATCAGAAGACGACTCAGTATCTAGTCAATGCAATCAATTTTCTTCGTCACACACTACTGCGCATGCGCACATGGATGCAGTCGTTGCATTTTTATGCATCCCGGGTGATTTCCGCAGTTTTATTTACACCAAAGTCTCAAACTAACTAGACTTTATGGACGTTGTCGATAAAGTGTTACAAATGATAACGATTGACGAACTCGCATTGTTGATACCTGCCTTAAATCTAAACACACTTCTGGGGCTGGAAATGGGTTTCTGCCTGATGGGAACCAGGTGGCCTTCCAGATCGCAGCACACACTACGTCCCTCAAAGCCCCCCAAGTGCAATGTTGCCAATTATAAAAACGTTCAGATTTGGTGTTGTCGCGGGAGATTCCTACAATCACTCTCCATACCCACCACGTCTCTGCCACAGGTTACGACACTATTTCAATGGGGATATAGAGATCTTGGGCGCAGTAATTAAATATGTGGATGTGTCTAACAAAAGAAAGGCTATACAACAGATGTGTTCGTTCAGCTGCTCAAGGTACTTAGGCCTGCACCCCTGTAGACTGGTTGAGTAAATGACCACTAGAGGGACCTAGCAACCAGGTGCTACTGTCTGATCCACTAACGTCATTTTGATACTTTGTAAAGGTGAGACTCGCCTCTTAGGCTGTGCCTACAACATATTATTGCGACAGCTTTTGCACTAGGGTTTCTTAAGACATCATCATCATCATCATCATCATCATCATCATCATCATCATCATCATCGTCATCGACATTATTATTATTATTATTACTATTATTATTATTATTATTATTATTATTATTATTATTATTATTATTATTATGGTGCTAACCGTCACCGGATTCAGTGTGCTGGTACTGAGCGGGCGTTCAGGCCCGGGGGGGGGGGGGGGGGCAAAGCAGAGTATATCCACCATCAATGTTATCTCTAGGGACAATACGAGGGTGCAATGCCTTCAGTTCCCTGTCATCAATTCTATCTCCATGGGATGTATAAAGCCAAAGTGTGAAACCTTACTGAAGCAGTTTCTTTCGTAAAACACCAGCACAGAAAACGCGGCAAACTGTACAGATTTGAAAACGGGCAAAAGATGCATCAGAAGTATCAAACAAGTCTAAACTAATTGGCGCTTAGGACAGAGTAGACCACACACTTTCAACATTATATTCTTATTTTTAAATCACTGCAGGGGTGTATACGGTTCCTCATGTCTGTCCGTTTGTTCGTTCGTTCGTTCTTCCTTCCATCCGTCTCTTTCCTCAGTTGGTTACACTAAAACTGGATCCGCAGCTGGTCTCAGGCTTTCAGTCAGATTCGTTTAAAATTTAGCCCCGTTATGGTAAAATGTTCATCAAATTATATTGCATAGTCATGCCTCTGCAGTCGTTTTCTAAGCTTTTATGAAGTTTTGAAAATGCATGTGCAGTTACCAGAAAACCCTTGTAGAAATAAGG
The DNA here is from genome assembly GCA_964020975.1 of Hermodice carunculata. Taxonomy (NCBI): domain Eukaryota; kingdom Metazoa; phylum Annelida; class Polychaeta; order Eunicida; family Amphinomidae; genus Hermodice; species Hermodice carunculata. Next base: position 102,736,030 of record OZ026616.1, on the reverse strand, counting down.
CTATATATATATATATATATATATATATATATATATATATATATATATATATATATATATATATATATATATATATATATATATATATAGTTCTTCCTTTCTCCCTTTATTTTCATTCCTTCATTCTCTGTCTGTCTGCCTGTCTCTATCGCTGCACGGAGTTTTCCATAGTACATAGTGCGTTCTTTCCTACACCATTTCCAAATTGTAAAATGTTTGTTTTCGTTGTAACATTCTGACATTCAGTACAAGTTTTGAATTTGTCCTGTTTGTGTACACTGACACAATGCTACTCCGTTTGATGTAGTGCAGTCAATGGTTTCATCCATGTATAAAATTATTGGTAAGTGCATATAAATTAGTATTGTAAACATACTTATGCTGAACTTGTAGCCGCGAGAGGTCTCAGGCTTTCTGTCAGATTCATATAACATTTTGCGCAGTATATGGGATAAATGTTGAGTGAATCAAATTGCACAGGCATGCCTGTATAATCATTTTTGATCAGATTGTTTAGTTCTGTTTAATGTACATGCAATCGAAGAACACCTGCCATATGTGGCCACTTTTGTCTACCAATAGGTAACCTGTCTTCAATAGCACGTAGCACTGTAATTCACAATCTGAAGTTATATTCAAAGTATGTGGAGACATGAACATTTTCATCACGCATATAACAAAGTTTACATTAATAGCTCAATGCTTATGTATGTGTACACCCAAGCTAGGTGGGTGCCAGGGATGTCTTCTTCGGTAATCTTTAGATGACGCATCACTCTTTTTTTCTTTAAATTGGGTAAGCTGTTGACTGATGGCATATCTTTCTTAAAGACACCACTCCTCTACATTAATGTAAAAATAGACACTTGGTGGTACCTGTTAGCCGGAAAATGTTGCACACTGATGCATATATGCGTGAGCCTCCTCAGAGTTAGGTTAAAAACTATCCTACTCAAGGCATCTTAAGTTGCTTACTTCATACAAAATATTTGATATAATGTTTCCAAAACTTCAGAGAAAATACACGTGTGAGCAGAGTATTTTACATTCTTTTCATTTTTTTTTCGGATTAGATTAGTATTAAGAATTTGGCAGAGGATAAACTGAAATCCCACTGACCAATCCATCAGTTATGACATGTCAGTATGGGCCGTTGTAGAATACCAAATGGAAACATCATCGGTATGTGTAACCCTCTCTCGACAAATATTATGTTGATCAATAACATGCGTCCGGCTGCGTTGTGTGTCATAGTATTTGGCTTGAGGGGTAATACCCCTTGTATTCCAATTGTGGATATTGATAAAGCTGATTACCGATCCATTTATCACCAGGCATGCGATAATCAAATTTTGGCGCCGAAACACGCATTAGGAAAGGGGTGTAATTGAAAAATATAAAGTCCAGCCAATATGCCTTTGTTAGTTTTTAACAATGATAGTTTAAGAAGCAAACTTACCAATTGCATAGAATTACGAATACTCAATTTTTCAGTTGGTTGGTTGTGGTATTCCTCTTTCTCTCTCTCTCTCTCTCTCTCTCTCTCTCTCTCTCTCTCTCTCTCTCTCTCTCTCTCTCTCTCGCTCGTTCGCTCGCTCGCTCACTTTCGTGATTCCTATACCAAATTTGATCAAGGTAGACCATATATCTCAGTAAACATTTCATTGTACCGTAACTGGAAAACTATGCATCATTTTATGTACCGACTGGGAAATGTGGCCAGCACTGTAGATCATAAAGGATGCATAATTACATTAGGCTCCAGGCGTCCCTTTTAGAGCATTAAAACATCCTATGCGTCAAAGACAACTGCTGACAAGGGCGGGTATCACTTTGATACATATATAACTCTTCTTAAATCCCATTAAAATATAACATGGAAACATAACATTACAAGAAAAAATGAAGCGGGCGATTTTCAAACAAACGGTCACTGTCGACCGACTTAGGCGGAGAAAGTGGTATAATAACATCTGCAAGAGCCAGTGAAACACCTGCTTTTCATTTAGCCCTTGATTACCGTGATGCGTCATGGAAAAGGGCACTTTCTTGTCTCAAGAGAACATAACAACACCAGGCTCGTGTTCACACAACCGATTTACCGTTGTATATCCTCCATCCAGGTTAATTGCCGTTGTGTTGGCTCAGAATTTAGTCTGCAAAATGCGCTAGCCTGTGCAAGACACCATTTTTTATTGCTGACAGAAATCATATCTGGGTCTTGCCGCATGCAGTTGCTAAGTCTTGATAACTTGGCTGAAAGTTTACCCTCGAAGCCAACAGGAGGCTTTGCATCCTTCTAAATGTATTGCTCAGCTGCGATGGAGAATGGCCTGAAAGGGCACACTCTTCCCATTGCTCTGTCGTCTTAAAGTAGGTTTCCTCGATGGGAAGCTCGCAAGTGTCAGCTGATTCGCGAGACAAATGTTTCTGTTTGTAGTGTTAGTCTTCTTGGGGGCAATGTCTGGCGCAAGTGGTGCACATTTGAGGGATGGATCACTTTGCTTTTGAGATTATTCTTTGCTTTCTCTGGTGGTGTCCTGGGGTAATACTTTAAATGTAGCGGGTCTTTGCAATGCTTTTGCTCCCTTGTGGTCCCCAGAAATGCCCCCGGGCATGTGGTCCATGGTCTGGACAGTCTCTCCACGCAGCATGTAGTCTCACTATGGTGCAGCAGTGCCTGGATAATTTTACCAATATAACGTCCTCGATATTGCAACGAGTCGCTGACTCGCTTGAAAGTGACCCTTGCTGCCACCATTAATGCACGTTCTACATACACTGCATCCGAGGAGTATCTTTTAAAATTGTCTCATGACAAAGGGAAAGGTATCATTTCATTCAAGCAAAGTAAAGGTATCATTTCCTTGTGAAGGCCTGATCCTTAACCTGCAGAAACAGAAGTACTACTGTACTGAATTAATTTACTTCTACTTTGACTCTTTATAACTCTTTCAATGCTAATCAATACAAAAGCTGCACTTATTTGAATCAATGCACACATTCCTAATTCAAATTGCTAGTGGATACTTTCGCTCAAGTGCCACCATGCATATGTAACTGTGGATAATAGGAACGTTCGGTTTTTACAACTTCCCCCTTCCCCGGCGCGCTCCTTGTGTCCAAAGCATAACGGATAAACCATTAAAACTAGTCTTTGACTTTACCCTTGAAGGGGTCGTATTATTCTCCGCTACTAAGGAAGTTTTTAGATGAAGATCACACACGGGAACCATCCGGACAACAATTTCTGGGTCCTGCACTGACCGTGGTCCACGTTGTGAACACAATATGAACGCTTTGGAAAATTATTAAATAAATAAGGAATCTCATAGTTGATACAAATACCATCTGGCGTAGATTAGCATCTTTATCAAGTGACACTTGGACAAATGTAAAAATTAGAAAATGAAGATATTGACAAGATTCTCTGCTGTATCAATCTTCATAACTTGACAAAACATCTTTTATTGGTCCTGCTATGGTGATTTGATTCCAGGTTTCACAGTTTCAAACATCACGCTTACTGTGATATCAGCATTATGTTTTATGTATATACACACATATATATATATATATATATATATATATATATATATATATATATATATATATATATATATATATATATATATATATATATATATATATGTGTGTGTGTGTGTGTGTGTGTGTGTGTACTTTACAAAACATCTTATATTGGTTCTGCTGGGCGGCTTGATTTCAGGTTTCACACTTCACGTTTACTGTGATTTCAACATTATGTTATGTATAATGATGATGATGATAATAATAATGATAATAATAGCAGTAAAATAAATTGATGGAGCGTTTAAATCTTTCTTCAAGATAAACACTGTACCTATGCCTCACCGGCTCGCTTGAGATACTTCTGGAATTAAAATATCCTATTTTTGAATAAAGTTTTGTTTTATCACATAGAGTAAAACACTTATAAGATTTAGACATGGGTTTCAGTGTAAAGGAAAACAAACACTTTGTCCACTTAAAGCGGACGAATGTAATTCATGCAATCTGTCCATTACGCAGATACACAAATCTGCGTTACTTCTTACACGATTCTGACATTTGAGTCCTTCTGTGAGTGGCTTGTGGGTGTAAAAGAAAAAAAAAACATCATAGAAGCATAGATTCATCAAATATATTATTCCTTTGGAGGCATAATAAACCGGCAATCCTATGGATGACTACGACGTAGCATTGTTTCATACATGTAGCTTAGCTCTTTGACAGCTTAAAAACTGAATAAAAAGTGTTGCACAAGGCCTGTAAAGCAATTAAAGCTACGATTCACGTCGATTTAAACCTTCCTTGCCCAATTGGATTGAAGCGCTCGAATTCAGCTGTTATTGGTTGAATATTTAACTTGCAAATCTTTTTGATAGAAAACATTTTGCATAAGTATTACAGATTTGACCCATGTGGATAGCTTAACTTCACTCTTTCAGTGCCAATTGCCAGTCAAGTCGAACTATGTGAAACGAGCTGCTCTGAATTGTAATAAGAATGCAAAATTCATGTTCTTTGTAAAAACACCGTTCATTCGAGTACCGGCATGCCTGTATTGACATGGGATATAATAGACCAGGTCAACAGATTTCTTCGGCGTATGCGTGCATAGGGAAGCTGTTGACTCAATCCAAAATCTGGCACTGAAAGGGTTAACCGATTTTCAGTTGCGAGAGTTTGGCTTTTAACTCGTGCCAAGAAAAAGTTATTGACTTAGTGTTATGTTAACCAGGAAAGGGGAAATATCAATATATTGGACTTTCATGCATGCCCTTTGTTCATCGATTTCTGGGTGTAAACCAGTAATGTAGAATATTCACTTCCCTTCACAGCATGAGCAGTGAGGGATGCAAGCAAAAACATCAGATCGGTCAATGAATTCCCATCTGAATTTTCAACTTCGTCTGAATTGGGTTATGTTGGGTTGTAATTCAACATAAAAGAATAGTTCAATAGCACTTTTTATCAAATATTATGATATCACTTGTCACGACAACATACCCAGCTACAACAGCACATTTTGTGTTGTAAGTGGGCCAAGTGCTTGTGTCAATTTTTCTGAGGTCGCCACCTGTTCTGTCAACATTGCATTTTATTCATTGATTGGTAAATTATATCACGAGTGCAACACATCAACAGCTAAACATAAAGATCCTTGTTGGCTATAAATATTGACCAATCAGCGGCCAGTCATTCCGTGGTGGCTTTGTGTGGCAAGTACATATTCTGCCGTGCAAATAATTCTCACTTCCTGTGGGAATTACTAATATCATGTAAGTAAATATGCTTAGAGTGATGTGGGAAACGGATTTAATTTTTATACGTTCATTTGCCTATACATTTCATGACATACTTCATTATAAAGCAGCACTTTTGGTACCACTAACTGTCCATTGAACACGAAGTTTAATGCATTCATTAACAGATTGGTAAACCCCACAAAGGAAGACATCTGGGTATAATACGCAATTTCAGGTTAAGCAGGTTATTGAAAGCATCGACCGTAAAATGCTGGTTTGTGGTGATGATCACTATGGAATTAAAGCTCCCAAAATTGGCAGTTTATTGTCTTTATAAAGAGACGGCTGTTCCCTATTGACATGTGCCAAAATGAGCAAAAGCTCATGGCAAACATCCAGAGAACTGCTAATCCTTTGATGAAGACCATATACTCTCATGTTGAGAGTTTTAATAATTATTTTTGCATGAAGAAAATAACTATCTTCGGAATAAGCATTTTTTTTATCAAGTCATACTGTTCCTGTCTTTATGTTTGCCTTTGTGCGAGGTTTTTCAAGAGAGGAGAACAGCCATCAGTACCAAAGATGCGAGGCTGCAAGAAGAAAAAAGTGACACAAGAAACAGCTCATTGAAATGTACCAGATGTTTTATTGATGTCTTTCAAAACTACAGCTCCTCCCGTAGGGCAAAAGACTTTAACTAAACACATTGAAGTAGCATATGAGTAATACACCATAGCTTTGGTTTATAAATTAATTAAGAAAAATGACAGCAAGGCAGAAGCATATGTAGTCCAACTGTGTAATACGGCACGGTCCCCAGCATGGAGTAGCACCTGAACTAGGTTTGATCTGGCTGCCATTCAAGTGGATAGCCATGAGCAGGGAGCTCCTGCACTTGTCATGTTAACATTCACCAAATAACCCCATATGTATATATATATATATATATATATATATGAAGATATGCTTTTCGCATCTGAATTCACTGCTTTGTTCGAAAATTGTCTAAACCACCATTTATCACGTCGCTGAAAAGAGCCCAAAGCTTTGAGTATATTTTGCTGAATGTGCAAGACTAGTGATAAAACAAGTGGCATATTTTCGATAGTCTTTGATGCATGACGTTGCACAGAGAACATTTTAGTCAGGTTACAATATTTTGCCTCAGTAGCATGAATAATTAAAACGTAGAACTGAGAATGCTTTGTCTGCTCCATAAGCATTTTACCATGTGCCAGATGGCTTTGTTACTTGGGAAAAATGAGAAAAATGTACTTTGTTAAGACAAAATGGAGCCATAAAGCTAATCATGTGCCATCAACTCCCGCAAATCAATATCAATATGAACCCGTTCGTTTTCATCTGACCAAAAATCAACTATTATTCGTTCTCAACATAAAGCGCCCTTTGACCCCTTATCACCCCTGCGCCCAATTGACTAGCTTATATTGAATTGGGTTATGAGACTTTTTTGGCTCAGCGAGTCAACCATTTTTTTATTGTGTACAGTTTACTGGTTCATCAAAGAGTACTGAATGGGGACTCCTTTTCAATTGACACCTTAATCCTTTGCTTTCTGTGACCCTAATAGAGTCATTCTCTTTGTCATTCCAGGATCCATTTTCGTAAATGCCCGCGTAGTATTTCGCTATTTGTGGCTGCTGATTGGTTGCAGGAATATCTTGCATCCAATGAAGAGTAACAATTTTAAACAGTAAGGTTTTTTTTATCTGAGAGCAGTAATTTAGGTATTTGAGAAACTGGGTCCAGTCGTAAAAAACTCCGCAGCAAATGAAAGCGTCTGTGAAACGTGAAAAATAGCGACTCCTTTTTGTTCGAAAAAGATGAATGTTACCTGAATTGAATATATATAACACATCATGAAATCCAACCCTCATATACACACTCACTGCAGTTTTTTACTGTTTTTTCCCCATTTAAATCAATGCTTCGGATTTAACAGTTATGCTCCCTCGATGGCCCTTAGCCCAGTTTGTTCAATAGGTCATGATGATGATGATGATGATGATGATGATGATGATGATGATGATGATGATGATGATGATGATGATGATGATGATGATGATGATGATGATGATCTTTATCACATATAATGATATTACGTTTCAAATGAAAATATTACAATTTGCAAATGTAGCACATGCAGTTATTTGTAATGACAAGAAACTTCGAGGCAGGTGAAACATTGGAAAACCAAAGTGATGCAAATCAATGAATGATGCCTGCAGTCTACCGGGGCTGCCCAACAGATTTCACTATAATCGATTCGGTGTAACGTTTTCCCTTTTCCTTCTATTCTTGTTGATTGTGGTCCTTTTTTGTCCATAAAAATACCCCTTTTCAATTGTGTGCTATATGCCATCTATTTTTTTTTTAGCCATAGCTTTCGAAAGACACTTGCTTTGCAATGAAGACTTAACACTTTCTACGCCGTCAGGAATTTTAATGCCCATCAAATAATGCATACATAAAAAGAAAGGTTGAGGCGTGCATCACAATTTTATAGGTAAGTGCTATAACTATGCCGGCCTTTTAATTCTCTTGATATTCCACCAACATCTACATATGATATTTAATCGACATTCCATGTGGGCCATTAAGGGTCCAAATAGCCTGTATCCGGCAGATTTCTCTAGAGGTAACCTGTTAACAACAGAGCACTGGAATGTTACCTATTGCTGACATTGAGTCACTCAATACTATATATATATATATATATATATATATACATACATACATATTATGACATAGTTGGAAGGATTACATAGAGCCAATCCAGTTGTTATTTGGTAACATGTCTAATAGGTTACTATTAAAATCCCAAAGTAAAACAAAAAAAAACCTTATTTTCATCGTACACTTGACCCAGTTATTTTTCAAAATCTTGGATCCTTCTTGCTCTTGAACTTGGAGGTCTGTGCAGAAACCAAACTAATGGGAGACATTCATATCTAACTGTGATCCTGCTCAATTCCTTTCTTGCCGGGGCAACAGACTGATGCTTCCACCATGATCAGGGCAGATTTGTATTATCTACTACATAAACATCCATAAAGAACACCTTTTCAACCAAAAGAGAGCCGATTTCTAGTCAATTTAGGCATCCTTTATGTTTCAAATATATGGTAATACATTTTCTAAAGATTATTCTGTGTTTGTGTTGTTCATTTTGTTGAGAAAGTACTTTTAACCATGCCAAATACATGGTTCTGCCCTGATGCAGGTGGCTCCCTCTTTTGCTCGATAGGTGTTAGAGTAGGACCGCATTTAGATATGAATGCATCCTATAGTGACTTAGCATTTGGAGTAAATGTTTCCAACCACATTGACTCCACTACATGACATTCAAGACCTTCTTGGCGACTAGAAAAAGATACTGCAGATGATACATATGTCTCAATTCCACCACCTTGTTGTGTAGTCTATCTTTGCTGATTACATGGTAACCATCAATATCAATTAAGCTATCACTCATGTTTTCATTTAGAAAGGTTTCGGTTGTAAAAAAATAACAAGCTCTGTCGTTGGTTTTTGTGATAGTTCCCTCGGATGATCAATCACTGGGAGCAAATGACAAACATTCACATGTACTACTCTTAGTCCCATGCCGTTAATGTTCAACAGTGAATCTTGGTGTGTACTATTACCCAAGCACTGCAGACAGGTACCACATCTAAACATGCATGTCGTATCGGCAAAGAATTCAATACAACCTGTCCATTTTAGCCACTCTATCTTCAAGTAACAATCTGAAATTTTGAATTTATACGTTCTGGTCTATTACTACAATTTCTTTAACCTGCATTAACTTCTTCGCCACTCTCCTAATCTTGGATTCCAGTACTGAATCTAGAACAATGTTTAATAGTCCAAGTTGTTGCAACCATTGAAATGCAGAGGTTTTCTGTATCTGCATTTTGTTTTTAAATGATTTTAATTATATATATATGGCTCGGGAAATACTGGAAGAATACAAGTTTGGCATTTGTGAACTTAAACTGCTCAAAAATTTGCTAATTTTGTGTGAAATGATCATATGGCCTGTCTGTGACAGTGATGGGACCCGCACGTCCCCCGTGATTTTCAGGTGTCAAACCCGCGCCTCATGGCGGGAAATTAATGTGCATACTGCGTATTATCCGTATGCAAATAAAGCTCCACAGCTACCCCATCTTGGCTAAGCTGAGAAAAGTTGTCAACATATTGACATCTCATGTCAGTCTGTTCAGCTAGACTCTGCAGCTCCCTATTCAACTGCAGTATTTTGCAGCATACTTGTCAGTCCGTGGACATATTGGTGAGATGTAACGTCTCCATAAAAGTTATCTGCTAAGGCATCCAGAATGGCTGCATATGCAGACCTAAACTACAACACATCCCACCTCAGATGACGCTGAGTTGTTCTAACATGAATAATTATGGACTGATATAAAACAAGGTTGGCTGACTCTAAAAAGGATGTGAGTTTGTATGTGGAAGTAAAACGTATACACCTCACTTCAACTTCGCTCCAATTTCTTTTCAGCAGCACAATTTAGCTGAGAGTCTCCAATAATCAAAATTTTTCTCTAACTGGTCAGACACAGCATCAGCAAAACGTGTTAGGGGATGAAGCCTGTGCTGTTGACACTGTTAGGGAAGTCAAGGTGACCATCACTACGCTGGCTTCCACCAACTATTAGACTGGGCCTCCACTGCACACTCAGTAGTAGGAAGTGGTTGTTGCTAAGACGACTGTGATTTGGGTGGTAGGCACATGCCTGCCTGGGCCTTTTGTTATGGAGTTTGCTTATCCAAGTTCCCCTGGGTAAGCGCTTTACAAATCAGTACAATTATATCATTTCAAGCTGGACTAGTGGTGGCTTGAATTTTATAATTTGCTTGAAATGTTGCATTATAAGAAAACAGTGTGCAACATGTAATTCGGTTATCTAATTTTTAAAGGACTTCAGTTTGCCTGCAGATGATGAGTTTACATACGAAAGCTGACCATCGGACAAATTGGCAAGTTTAGGTACAATATTGCATGGAATTTATTTACCCATTGGAAATATAGTGGAACAAGTGTCAAAAGGAATGGCTGTTTAACTACGCTTACACACACACGCACACACACACACACACACACACACACACACACACACACACACACACACACACACACACACACACACACACACACATATATATATATATATATAT
>OZ026616.1:102570534-102720534 GCA_964020975.1 Hermodice carunculata | reverse complement strand
ATTATTGACAATGTGTTAATTAGCCAACATGTTTTAGCATCGTCACAATAATTTGCTCTTTGGGTTAAAAAAAATAAATAAAAAGCAATGTAATATGACTAGGGACATTTATGAAGACATAAAGGGCTTGCCTTATACCTTCATTTGATACTGCTGATGAAATCGCAGCGGTCGAGAACAAATGCACTGCACACGACATTTGCGGCATTAACCGGTCAGTGTTGGTGCTTACCTCTGTTTGTTTTTCTTTTTGTGTGCTTGTGTGTTCTTAACCCTTCAAACTATCAGAAAAACATAGGTTCCATTTTTTTCTTTTGGTGATTAAGATGCCAAATCCAAGATGGCGTCCAATATGGCTACCAAATGGTAGTGAATGCAAATGAATTGTTGTAATTCACAGGAATTCTGATATCTGTATCATAATTGTCAAATTCTGTTCAGTTAATGTGGCTGTGCTCATAAAAATATCGTCAGGAGATTTTATGCCAAAATCCAACATTGCGTCCAAGATGGCCACCAAATTGCATGTTATTTACATCCCCGGGCCTATTGCACACACATAGTCATGTCAGCTCAATCCATACTACGATGGTAAATAACTTGGTCAATGGTTTTTGCACTGCCCGGCCAGTCATGCCAAAACTGCCCTAAGGGCAGCTGCATCATGACTTGCCAGGCAGTGCAACAACCACCGACTCAAAGACTAGGCATCTTGGTACTTGAATGAAAGCTCTTTGATGGAAGATTTAAATATGCAGTTGTCATTTTTAATCTAGGTAAATGTATACAAAAAAATCAAATATTGGTATGGATTGAGTTAAATACCGACTTTGGCATAATTTTTCAACAAATCTACATGTTGGATCCGATTTTGTGATAAACTTTATGCCAAAATCGATATCAAAAGTAGAACATTCATTATAATGAAATTGACAGCCATTTTGACAGCCATCTTAGAGATCATTTTGCAATTTCACCAGGAAATTTTATTTCTGCGATTTTGCCTTCAGAACTAAGTTTTCCTGGCCAAAATTAAGCAGATCTGGTTACTATTATCATCATCCTCCATAAATTATAGCTAATATTTTATGATTAAAAGTGGTCGATAGCCACCATGAATGCCATCTTGGGTTACGCATCTTAAATATGAAAAGAAAAAAAATGGAACCTATGTTTTTGCTGAACTAGGATGATGTAAGCTACAAAAAAAATTATATGTTCAACAAACTAACAAGCCAAAAGTACAGGAGCTAAAATCGAGACTGAATTCCCTAGACTAGGTTGCTGTAGACCGTTTTCCACAGAAATTCGACGCATAATATTGAAGGAGTAACAAGTGTATTATGTGACTTTCTTCACGGCAACAATAGGCAGATTGATGACGCAGAGTGATAATGGAAATACCAAGCGTTTGTTTGTGCAGGGTGTCTCGAAATTTGTTTTCCCTTATCAGACAGGTTAAACTATTGACTGGGACTCAACGTATTTTATAAGACTGTCTGTATACCTATTAAATCTCGATAACTGTCGCCGTGCGCTGAGGCAGTTATATTAAGCAAGGTTCAATTTTTACTGTTTAATCTACTCTTCTTTTACTCCAAACTAAGTTAATGGAGGGGGGTAGGGGAAGATGGGAGGGGGACCGGGTAACTCGCCCATTCAAGATACCACACGACTTTCCACCAAATCCATTTCCGAGCCACCGATAAGAGGTCTATTTGTTTTTCGAGTTGTTTCTGTTTCTGTTTCTGTTTTACCTCTTCATAGCAGACAAGTCTTTTGATTCTATGATAGTACGCTATAATTTGATCCAAATAGGATGCATAGGGGAATCTTTAAATCTAAAGCAAATTTACTGTCTCCATTGGTGATCCATCTCCAGTTCGGAGGACCTGGGGCCTCTTTCAAACGAATATCAAGTCCCTGGGAGATGAGCTTTTTGAGACACTCGCCATGTTTTCAACCACAGTCGTTCAGACAGGATGCAGAACAACTGATCTACCGCAAGAAATATTTTCTGAAGCTTGGCAGCATATAAAAAACCGAAACATAGTGTCAACATGACCTGGATCACTACACGTTGCAGGCCATATGGTGTGTTGTGGTCTCAACCCAGGAAAATAGTTGAGTGGAGTCAGCCGAAGCGAATAAATATATATATATACATATATATATATATATATATATATATATATATATATATATATATATATATATATATATATATATATATATATATATGTGTGTGTGTGTGTGTGTGTGTGTGTGTGTGTGTGTGTGTGTGTGTGTGTGTTGACAGTATGTCAAGAAAGCTACCAAAGGGCACCACGGCTCATGGGAATCACGTAATATCTGCATGCAATAACCGAATATCCACAATTTGTCAGTTGAATTCCTTTACCATAGTTGACTTCTTGTGATTCAGGCATTATCTGGACCCATCTAATTTACATGTTGCGGGTACTTGTTTGCCTTTTTAAAACTCTTCTTTGTATCTTTGGAACCTCTACTAATTGTCGTGAGGGTCTGTTTTGAATAAAAAAGCATATAGAGAAGTGAAACTGAAAATACCCTTTCTAAGTTGATGAGCATTACATGTTTCTGTCCAGCGACCGTTAGTATGCAATGTATATGTAAAAATTAGTTTTACTTATTACGTGTTGATACAACCACATAAGCATATCAACTGAATTGGCGCAACTAATGGTCTCAGGCTATTGGCCAGAGCTGGGCAAGACATAATGAAAATATATACAGCCTACTAAAGCCTCACGGGCTGGGCAAGACATGATAAAAATACATACGGCCCACTAAAGCCTCACGGGCTGGGCAAGACTTAATAAAAATATATACATGTACGGCGTACTAAAGCCTCAAGTGAGCGTCAGTTTGTTCAAGGCCGATCTCAATATCGATGTCGACCCAGTTACGTGCAAACTGCAACGCAAATCATTAAAACAGATTTAGTGGAAGCAGTCTGCAGGAACAAAAACAACGGGACAGGAGAAACTTGGAGAGTTTTAATGAGATATGCTGGTTGCTGGTAGACCTGAGACAGGTCCCTTACGACAGGTGTGCGCATTTTAAGAGTTGACTCTATGGCACGTGAAGCAGAATCACCAATAAAACAAGAAGAAAATAATTACGCCTCCAATAGTATGTATCTGGCACTGCCATATTAGCTTTGAAGCATGACGGACACGACGTACGGCTTTAGGGTGCCATACTCTCCGGCACTGCCATATTAGCTTTGAAGCATGACGGACACGGCGCACGGCTTTAGGGTGTCATACTCTCTGACGCTGCCATATTAGCTTTGAAGCATGACGGACATGGCGTACGGCTTTAGGGTGCCATACTCTCTGACGCTGCCATATTCGCTTTGAAGCATGACGGAAACGGCGTACGGCTTTAGGGTGCCATACTCTCAGACGCTGCTATATTAGCTTTGAAGCATGACGGACACGGCGCACGGCTTTAGGGTGCCAGACTGTATTGGAACGACTTAAATAGGTCGAACATCAGGTTGTCTGTTGTGTCTTCCCTCAGCTGTGCCTTATGAGCCACCTCATAATGTCTATCAATGCTATTTCTACAAGTGCTGCCCTAGATTGGCCACTGCTGGCTTGCACATAGCCAGCGGCGTATAATTATGTGTCAATTTCTGTACTGTCGCCTATACACGACAGCCGAGGCTGAAAGTGGGTAAAAGAGCGCATCCAATACATGACATGGAAATACAAGATTTTCTTATCGTTCGCACAAATAAGATAAAATAATTGATCAAATATTGGGTGATTACTCGAAGCTGTATTCCTTATTAGTACGGGCAGCATAAAAGGTCCACGGAGTTCTCTTAGTCGAAACATTGAACTGAATGCAATGAAAAAAATACATTTGTATGAATATCTCACTCAGATGACTTGTCAGCTGAGTTTAGAAGACCACCTGTTGCCCGTCCATTTACCTTAATATCTCAGATCGTCAGTGTTCAGTATATATTATTTGGCTTTCGGTGATTTCTCAGTTTTGTCGAAAATTTAAAGGGATTTCTCTTAAACACTCAATAACAATAACGATAACGATAAAGACAAAGATAACGATGCTAATGATAACAATGATAATAAAGTGCGAACAGTGGACTAACATGAACATTTTATAGGGTGCCTGTATTTTACCTTTTGAAAATTCATCAGTTGAGGTTCCATTTTATGTAGAGATTCCCTTTCGCAGCCAACTGAAAGTGACATATAACGTTATTCAAGACAGGCAGTGTGTGGGTGAATTTTTGTGGCATGTTTCTTTATTTTGTACTAAAATGTTTATGAAGATGAGGCACGCTTTCGTGAAATTCATAGAGGCTGAAGTAGTTGTGCATGAAGGGCTCAGAAGTGCTGATCGCTCCAGAGAAATACATTACAATTGACAATATCCCATGCCTTCAAAATTTAAAAATATAACATAATAGATGTATCTTTGGCTAGCCCAGCTCGCGGTAGCTTTTATCACAATTAACATACAGGTAAACGTTCACTTATTTTACATCAGGCAAAGCCTGGACCACTCAGGGTCCACAGTAATCAGTTCACTTCCCATGTGTCAATATGTACGGACCACGGTTAAATGAAATTTGGTAAAATGGAAAATGTGGGATATATACAGAGGGATTAGCAGACAGAGATCTCGGCAAAACAAGAATCTTTGCGGAACGGCTCCTGTATGTTGGATACTTTTTAAGACGCAACGGAAACGTCGCTCACTTTTCACGGTGCCATCCATTCATATGATCATGATAGTTACATTGGATGGAGTTAAATCAACAGCGCTAATCTATGCTTGTCACATAATACCATGTACTCAAAGTTTTGAATGGAATGCACACTGGGGCCAATGAAACCAAAGGTGGGCATTAGTATAGCCATATTTGGGTGATAACCTGGATACCTATGGTAGAGAAATCTATATTTGATGAAACTTGGCATACTCACAGATCATACCAGTAGAAAAAAATTGAACATGTTCAGTGACCTTGAGATGACCTTGAATTGACGGTCACTTTTGGCCGTTTTTGGCCTTTTTTCGTCTTTTTGATACATTTATAGCAAGCAATCGCACGAAGCAAAGAGAAGAAGATATATAAAAGTTTGCGTAGAGCAACGTGAAAGCAAATTTACGAAATTAACCCACAAATGAAAATAAACTGTACAGTGGGTATTTTGCAATACTTTATTCCACTTTTACATATCAGGTACACATCTGTATTAAACATAGGGTAAACACAAAGATTAAGCTAATTTAGTAGATAATTAAAAAAGATTATCCAAACATTTAATGTTTTAAGGAAATTACGTCCATTTGAAATTTTAGCCCATAAACCCAATTTTTGCGGCCAAATTCGATTAAGACATCGAAAACGAGGCTGTGATTTTAAATTGATATAATTTCACTCAGATTAAACAAATTCACATTATACTTTTTTAAATCATCTACTGTTTTAGCTGCATATAATGGTGAACATACTTTAATGAGGCAATTCTAAACGTTTTTGATATGTAAGAAAAACACCTTTTCTGTGTAGAATGTTCTAGATCAGATAATTTTTTGTTATATACCAAATGCTTTTTGTCACGATAATTCGCAAACTTCATTATTTTCAAATAAAATAGCCATTTTCAGTATATGTATAAATATTTTGGGCAAAATTGGCATAGAAATCTGTTTATAGCTACATTTTGGTGTTTAAGGTAATTTCAAGGTCAATTGAAGGTCATATTTTATATATCCTTAGTATATCTCATTATCTGCCAAGTTTCATGAAGATTGACTTTTACCTTCAGAAGAAAGTATCAAAACTATTCTCCAGTAAACAAAAAATGGTCATTTGGCCCCATAGTCATGTATGTTGTTGGCAAAGTAATTTTTATCAGAGTTTGTCAAACTATATTGGTTTATTAATGAGAACGTAACTGCATGTTAAAAAAAAAACAGGGTATGTATGCTTTATTTAATATATTTTGGGAGGATTCCATGGTCATTTCCCTGTTGTTGGCGCCCATTCCGATACACAGACGACAATGGATCCGAATATGGCGAGTGAGAGGAAGCACCACACAAAATATATGTCCCTTGGTTGTTGGACTGTATTATAATTTTTTACTTACTTTCGCTTCACACGTGGTCGTGTTAGCATTTGCATTAAAACCATATATATATATATATATATTTATCTGTTTGCATTACAGAATTTATTTATGCAAATCTAAATATCAAGAAGCATCTGTTTTGATGTTTGGTGTCTTCACAATCCTTTATGTGTTCCATCAACAGTGTGGTACATGCCGTCAAAGCAGCATCGATTTAACTGCACACGCCTCTTTTGGAGAATTGTTGCGCAGCCTCTGGAGTAAATTTAAAAGAAGAAATGAGACATCGCAGCAGAAATTCGATTTTAATATATACGCCTTAGACATGTTGGATTCCTTTCATACATTATTAACCATAAAGATCTCATAGATTATCATTTATGAATCAACTAGCAAGGGAGCTTAAGGCTGCCCAGTATGTCCACCAATCAAGAATAATATTAGCGTGTTTTACCTTTGTTTAAGCAACCGGTTTAAGGACATGACGGTCTACACTAATTGACATTAGGCTTTTCATCATGTTGTCTTAGATAAAACACACCCTTCCGTGCCTTCCATGACGACCCTTTTTATTTTAGAAAAAAACATTTAGCCATACCAATGCCCTTGGAAATAGCGAAGCGCCTACCGATCGATATGCTTGTTGGTTTGGACAAAGTAAATCATATTTCACCGGGGTCTTCATTCTGGGGAAGAAAAAAACAACAATGTGAAGGGAGAATTTTAGTTAATGACATGAAGGATCACTTGCTGTCAGAGTGTAAACAGATGTGGCATGAAGTAATGTGAATTCTGTCAATAGAATCATCATTTTCATACAGTAATTATGGCCCGTTCGCCTGCGCAAAGTCAAATAATGGAAGTATTTATATTACAAAAGATAATTCACAAATGGTGTTCAAGGAGGGGACGCATGCAAAATCCAGTGTATGCTTTGTGTGAAGGCATGTGCTGAGATTTGAGGCGAAACGAACGACAAGAATCACTGTCATAGGAATTGGTCCGAGCGCGACATCTCCAGTAGCAATTTGTTATAACTCCAGATTAGCGAGTGGCTTCCAGTCGTGTGAGTGACACGCATGGTTATATGCACAGCTTCGGGGGTCGAGTCAAGTCGGCGGCGGTAAAATATACCATTCTGGCGCATAGTTAATGTAAAGGACACAGCTGTTTGCTTGCACGCCGTTCCCGTAAGCTGCACCTACCGATGAATGACCCGATAGTCTTGTGTGGTAGCAACGGCCAACTGAAAAACCAGATTAGCGTTCAGGAAAGTGTGTACAATGTGTGATGTAGATATTGTTAACATTGACTTCATCTTATAGTTCTATATTTATTTTTATTTCCAGTTGTGTTCTTACGCCTGGCGCTACATCACACCTGAAGTATCGACATACTTACTGTATTAATAGGTTGTGTTCCATGCCTGGGTACAAAGCACACAGCCGCTGACTGGCTAGGTTAGAGACAGGTTTTACCTAAAGGACTGAAGATTGCACAATTCGGTTTCCGTCTGTAACCATTACAAGGTATGGGGGTAAGTAAACATCTTCATACGATTTATTCGTGGTTTTTGCTTAAATTTTCTCCAAACATGAACATCTTGGTATAACAGCTAAGCATACCTTCCCTTACCGTGGTTTCTGCTGGAAGATATTTAGGATACACAAATATTCCACTGGGATGCATATTCTGCTGAATAAAGTATAATAGTGGAGACGTGCGGGTACATTGGAG
Organism: Hermodice carunculata; assembly: GCA_964020975.1. NCBI lineage: Eukaryota > Metazoa > Annelida > Polychaeta > Eunicida > Amphinomidae > Hermodice > Hermodice carunculata. Next base: position 102,712,654 of record OZ026616.1, on the reverse strand, counting down.
GACATATTAGGCTAGAATATCACTTAATCTTAGATTGTTTTATGGTAAGAAAAGGTATCTTTGCGACATTTAAAGGTATTGTTTGTTACTCTGTTTACCTTTGGTCAGAAACAATGTTTACCGAGTTATAATTTTCTTCCGTCGGTGCACGACTGTAGACACTTAAGATCGGGGCGGTAGCTGTGGGGTCATAATGCCTGATGAGCCAAGTGCTCTCTTCTCTTTTAGTAATCCTTTTCTTTTGGCTTTGCCTTTAAGTAGTCGTTTTTGACCATTAGAATCAAAGAGTTGGTGACGTCGCGTCGACATCGATTCAATGGCCTACTCCAGTAATTCATCCTTAAAGCCTCAGATGTGGGTATTTACATATATACGATGTTTATGCCATAAGGTATCGTGTATTAGTATATCATAGTCTATCGATCATCAATAATCAAACTGGTGAATAATGAGAGCAGAAGCATTAGTCAGTTACATAACTTTTGTCCCTGTCAATCAGATAGTGGTGCCTCTCAATGCATTCCTTTATACTTTATGCAGGGTTGGGGCTTTATGGGTGGCGTCTACCACGTAACTCAAGTACTCTCATTATTCTCGAGTCCCATTAATGCCGCACAGTGTGCACTTAAGAGCAGATTTGCTGTATGTTGTTTGATTCTGTCAGAGGACTCTTATATAAATTGCTAACTTAGTACCTAGCATGTGGTGTTCCCGTGGCGAAGATGACCATAACGACGCGTCGTCGATAACGCTTGCAGTCACAGGTGGGCACAGTGAAGCCGCTATGGGCCCATTTTGGGTTGGATTATAACATGTCCTCAATGGGCCCGCTATGGCAGCACTGGGACAGACTGCATCCTATTAACATCTCCTTTCAATAAAAGACAGTAACATTACCTGATCTGTTGTGCAAAAGCAACAACACCAGGACGACTAACCATGTGCATAAGTCCTGTAGGAGTACAATGTACCGAACAATTTTAGTGTCCGTCTACTTAGGTATGGCTTCCCTGACACAGTCAGCGAGGCAGGACCAAATCCCCTTATCTTTCTCTGACATTAGATGCTAATTCAGTGGTCTGACCGTACAATGTGATTGAAAAAGGAACACGGCTTCTCAGTGTAGCCAAATTACGGTCTAAGGATCGGCAATACGCCAGGCCTGGGCAACGGTTATCAACATGTTTGCATAGGAAAGAGCTTACTTAGGCATGGACTATTCATTAGATCGCATCACCCCAATCTTCATCTGGCAATCCCGGCTTGCGGAGTCTGATATTTTAGCTTCTGATTTGCTTAAATGCATATATTTAAGAAGCACAGTTTGGGGCAAAGGAATCAAACATAAATCTGCTTATATATCGGGTTCACAACTCTGAGATGTTAGATGTCTCTCATAGCAGAACACAGGATAAGACATGATTGCGCCGATTTACTTTTATATGTCTGTATGTAAATCCGCCTAGACAGAGTATAAAAATGGAGATTTGGGAGTAAATAATGCACGAATTGTCCAATAACAATTGGTGTCCAGTTCTGCAGCCAGATAGTTCACTGCGGATGTGTCCCTCGAGCCCTCACCTTGTCCTCCCTGCCGCCTGGGCTTTCTCTGCAGTAGTTTTCTAAAGATACCTCTGTCGGTGCCAATAAAGATGATAACAGAAAGTATCGCAAGACACAAAACAAAGAGTTCAGATCCCGATCTGAAATTGAATGTGCAAACTGAACCCGCAAACTCAAGATGACTGAGACGCTCTCCTGTTCCAAGCGACGAACCTAAGGACATGAACTGCTTGGTACTTACAAAAAAAAAGGACTTCAAGTTCCTATCCCCAGCTCTAATTGGTTTAAAGCGTGTCACGAAAAACTACAAATCGCCCATGTAATTCACTCGAATTTGAAGTAGGCAAATGATTATGTGAAATAATTATATGTGCATCTTGTTAGAATTTATAATATATTTTAGCAACATCTTGGCACTTTTGTAAGAATTAATTATTCACCTACAGATCAACCAAATGATGAAAAGCACGAGGTATAATGACTGGCTTACTTATTGCTTCGGTGATCATAATCATAATAAAATAAAATATACCACAAAACAGCAGTTTGAAGTTTGATTTGAACAACGCAGTCTAACCCGAATAAAGCTGGCTTTATCACTTTTTAGGCGGGCTTCACTAACTGAGGCTTAATCCGATCACCACGCGGCATTGAGCTGCGATAAAACCACATTTTAATTCCTGTAAGTCTTACATCATTAGTTGGACCAAATACTGAGCTATGACACCTATAGCACCCCAAAAAAGTCATCGAACTCAGTTGACGGAAGGAAATAGTCTTATTACTCAAAACAAAAAGCATATTCAACCCGTGTCCTTTTTTTTCCTGTGCGTAGCGTCATTAGTATGAACATACCTGCACGTTGCACCAACGGACGCGAGAAAGTGACATAACATTAGTTAAGTAGACCGTTATTATTGGCTCTGGTGACAGCTTGTGTGTCTGATTTATAGCTAGAAGGGTGGGTTTACTGTCTGTTTACGTATCTTTTGAAGCCATTTGTATTTTAGCTATGCTTTTTCAGCGTCATTAAAGCATGCACAGTCACAGAGAGAACTTGAAGCAAGGAATTATCTGAAGGGTTCACCTTTGCAAATTCATGCTTCCCCCGACCTTGACAATGAGGTCAAGGTCACCAAAATGTAATCAAGTGAAGAAAGGCTGTCGAGATACAAATGAAGTGAACGTAAGTTTCAGATGACCAATACGTCTTGATATATTGTATTCACAAACATATGACGCACGGACAGAGCGACGGGTAGAACCATGCAGTGAATCACGGACGGAAGGACGGACAGATTGACTGACAACTGGAAAGCGTGACGAATTCCCCCTTCAGGTGGACACATAAAACGGGTTTTGGTACTTTAAAGCCACCATCATGTTAGAATAATGTTTGGCTGTTACTGTAAATAGATGACCAAAATGGCAGTCTCCAATCCTCAACTTAAAACTTGTACTTGTGCTTAGCTAATACTGGTTTGGATGCAACGCGTTTGTATCACGCCATTTCCCTTTTTCCATTTTCCAATGAAATGGTGCGCATTTCATTTACTCTGGCTTTTATCTTAATTTGATATTTTTTCACATATGTCTGTTTGTTCTTCAAAAACATAAGCATCATAGGAAATGTCGAATGGGAGTCTTTAGATTAGTTCTTCTAATGAAACATCAAAGAAAGTAATATCAATCCTCTCCAAGCTAGGACTTTAGTCAACAACTTTTTCTTTAGGTCAGGCTTCAATTGCCATGCAAAAGGATTTCCATTAGACAAGAATTTAACAAAAACTAATGACGCAGACAATATGTCACATTTGAGCACTTTTGACAGGTCTGCATGGTAATGTTTACATCTGTGATACAGACGGCTTGAACAATTATTCAGAGCCGAGAGGGTAGTTATTCAACAAGTTGCATAATATGTTACACCTGGGCGTACATGACAGCAATAAGATGAACACCATTTAGTATCCAGCTGCATTTAATAATGTACATAAGCAAGATAAGAGAAAACATGCGGGCATATTAACAAGAGAATATCATGATGTCTCCGTTTCATGATTAAAAATCTGCTATCAACTGGGAACCTTTGGGGTTTGTACATTATGAGCAACAACGTGCAAAGGCATACGTTCTTTAAAGAAAAAAAAATGTTTTTTTTTTTCTGCGAATCATCTGAAGCAGTTTCCGCCAGGAAAAAAAAACATAATTTAATTATGACATAGATAATAGTTTAATACTCTGGATTTTTTTCGTATGTTTTGATAAGGTATGTTTCTACATAGTTTGAGAAACGAAGTATGAATGTGTCTGTATTTTGTCTTTGGTTTCAACATATTTGATTGAAAAACAACTGGGCGACAGGCTCACCAGCCTATATGAGGGCCTTTTGTATTTTGTCTTTTATGCAAGGAGGTACATTTGTTTGTAAGGGGGGGGGGGGTATAATATCTTTCATAATGTTTCAGCATTGGTTTTTTGATGTGTAGGGGTGGGGGTGGACATACCTTCTATCGCGTGAAAAAACAGAACGGGGTTTTTGATAGGTGACACTCAAACCTTTCGTGAAAATAGCTCAGGTAAAATTTTTGTTACATCCAGGCCCCCTCAGTAACTGTCAACTTTGATAGAAACTATCGCTGACTCCTGCCTTGAAGTGATGAAGAGGAAAGAACGTCTTGCTTTGAGACATAAGGAGAATCCAAAAGACAAGAAATATTCCATGTCCATCTGGTATGAATGATACAGTGTTATCAGATGAAAGGAAAAACACTCAATTGGCTACTCCGGAAGAGTCCAGAACACTTGGTAGATACTGATGTCAAGTAAAGTAGATTAGTCGTTTGTCCATAGAGAAAATATTATTCCCGTTAAAATGCGGTACTGGTGATATTTGAACTTCTCTTTGTGGAGCGAATCACTACGTGACTATTATTATTATTATTATTATTATTATTATTATTATTATTATTATTATTATTATTATTATTATTATTATTATTATTATTATTATTATTATTATTATTATAAGGAACAATTTACTATATATATGTATATATATATATGTATATATATGTATATGTATATATGTATATATATACATATACACACACAAACATTATTTTAGAGTGCATTCGCTGCCAGATGCAGGTGACTTACATTTTGTGTAGCAAGCACCAGCTTTTACACATTGTATAACATTGTATAACATTGTCATGTTGCACTTACTCATTTCACCCTCAGTGGACTAACTACGTAATAGTTGCGAAGAAGAAGCAGACGATATTGACCACACCTCTGACTGTTTATAACTTTTTTTTTAGGGGGGGGGGGACAAACGGTGTATGCATTTGCATAATTTTCCTCTGAATCAAAGTCAGTGCAAACGATGATTTTTCAACTTAACTTGAAGGAAAACGAAGCAATGGAAGTCGAGCCGAAATATATGATACTTTCATGTTGATATGCATTTTGGATCCAGATCATGGTGGCGTGTAACATGACATATCAGCTTCTTCATTAGAATCGAGATAAAAATATTACATACTGACTGAAACTGGATGTTGCAGGTAAAACACTTTCACGTAATATGGAGAAATGAGGCAGGCACAAGGCCCTGGCGAAGACAACGTTCATTCACCAGGCTAGCGTCTACAATAAAATGTATCTTAGCTAATCCTACAAAGTTCCTGAAAAAAGTTGATCGAAGTGTTTTTACCTTCTCTGTTTGTTTGTTTGTTGGTTTCTTTCTTTCTTTCTTTCTTTCTTTCTTTCTTTCTTTCTTTCTTTCTTTCTTTCTTTCTTTCTTTCTTTCTTTCTTTCTTTCTTTCTTTCTTTCTTTCTTCTCTCTTTCTTTTCTTTTTTTATCGTTTTTTTTCTTTCTTTCTTTTTTGACACTTCATCTTTGGACTTTTTGTTGGGGGGGGGGTGGTTGTTGGAACATGCAAATTAGTTAACACCCCCACTTCTGCCTTGAGTTAATAACGCAATTTATATTTCTGAACAGGGTTTTCTTGGACCAATGGAAGGTATTTATCAATGAATGCCGCAACTCTCGGTAAGCTGATCACAATGTCATATAAGTAATAGACAGAAGCAAAAATTCGGGGCTATCAAGACTGCAACTAACACTGGACCGGACATTCTCTACATTCGACATTATCAATCTATCAAATCAGATTTAAATTCAAAACCATCAAGTAGGGGAAGCTGGCAACTTATACGTAGGTATGAGTGGATAGGGCATCCTGTGAAAGGAATGGAAATGTTAATTGGTTATGTGACAGGTGAATAAATTGAGTAATAAGTGAATAGACATACATAGAATAGAAAGATCAAAGGGATGTATACACTGGTGGAAGGCCTGACGAACAGGTGCATACATTTAAGAATGGGCGGCTCGCACAGTTACAGTATGATGAAAAAAATATTGCTATTTTGAGAGAATAGACATATGTACTGCGTGGTGAATCTGTGTATATTACAGGTGGTTATATTCCATCATGCCGGAGAATTGTTTTGCGTGATGCAATACACGCATGTCGTGCTATTGATGTGTACTGTAACAACATGTAGATTGGCATGGCCGCTATTTTTGTATAAGGAAAATCATTGTCATTTTCAGAACGTGCACCCCTTCGCGGGTTGGAACCGTTATGGTTCCAGTGCACAAGGCAAAATGCTATTTAAAGGTACCCTTCTTTCATCTTTAAGCTCGCAGGTGAATTGCTCCAGCTGGAAACATCAAAGAAACCGATGGTGTTCTGGTTCATGGATCTGTACCTGCTTGCCAGCCAATCATATGAGAGGTGTTGTAAATGGCTTCTTTTGAAGGTCACAGTGAGGAAAGAGAGCGTTGTTTTGGTGTAAAATAATTTATTAAACAATCGGGGAAGAGGGTTACCCTTATATGAACCTTTTGCACGCATCGGTCCTCCACTGCGTGTACAAGTGTGTGCCAATACATATGTAGCGGGAAGAGAAACCAAATTTGCCGTGGACACTGGCTTAAAGAGAAAAAAAAAACTCTCAGAATATGTGTTGCATCAATATTTCACATTGAATCCCAGACACCTTCAGTAATTAGTCTATCCATAACCCTTGTGAACCTCCAAGGACACATTGAGGCACACTCCAGGCTCGTCTGCTGTCCTTTAAATCTCATTTTGCTTGACAGAGGATCAACCCGTGTCTTGAAGCATGCATTATTTTTGTTGATGTAACATAGTACCAGGGGGTACGATTCTTAACGGGACAAACTGAGTCATTAGGTTTCCTCACTCTTGCCGGCCGAGCGCCCAAGAATGTAGCTGACCATGGTTACATTAACATGCTATATACTCTGAATAGTATTCACCCAAATTATCATGCGAAAGCGCAAAGTTACTGGAAATGGATGAAGCAGGCGACATTAGAATCCATCCTGCCTATGTCGGTCGGTTTAAGTGGGGAATATATTAACGAGCACAAAGCACACACGGTTTTGTCAGATCAAGTGCGGGGGATTATTGTCTGCTTTTATCAAGACTGTAAAGGAGTTTATTTTAACTAGCCGCCAACTGCCAAATTGACATCTTGGAAGCTGCAAAAAGTGTGACAAGGCGTTTGAGATTCAGGTATAGTTATCATGGTCAGTTATCAGTTTGGCCTCGGTATTCAGTATCCAGATCACCGCCGCAAAACCTGTTTACCAGGCACATTATTGTTCTACTTGATTACATTTTCAAGTTTCATCTAGAACATTAGCAGGTACACAACACAGACGAAATCTAAATTAGTAAAACGAACAACACCAAGCGCTGGTCATCATGTGGTGAACGGGTTTCGAAGGGGAAATGTCAAAACTAGTTCTGCAAAAAGATGAAAGCATAATTTTGCTTTAATGTTGTTATTCATCTACCGGGCATTTTTTTCCAATTTTCCACGTTTTCCTTTCCTTTCATTTCATTCATTTTCAATTTTTTGACACAGAATCCGGAACTGTTACCTAATCTATCAGTTTTAAAGTTACAGTTTGACTTCTTATGCAGCGGGTGTCAGATATAGAAAAAAACTATGAAAAGAAATTCCAATGAGGTTCAAGACTGAATGTTTGATCAGTTTGCTGTTTATGCAAATTGTCTGTGCCATAGATATGATATAATAATGTCTCTTGAATAAGATTTCTCACGCTTAAAGGCGAGTTTCTGGTGGCTAGGTAAAAAGTATGGATTTCAAGGGATCTGGTGGTACATCTAGTCGTATAAATTGATCCATCTTTAACCCTTTAACCAATGTGACTGGATTGATCGGTTACTCAGTACATCCTTCGCGTAGAATAAAACTACTTAGGGTGAATAAACTGCTGTGCGATATCAACACATCATCTTTTCGATAAACCGAAAAAAAAAAACGAAAAAAAAAAAAAAAACGTTTTGTCTATGCACGAATTTTTGGGAGCAATTTTTTGGGCCACCAAATACTTACTAGATGCAAATGGTTATGAAAGCCACAGTGTTAGCTATTGTAGTGCTAAGCCTTCATAAATGTTGACATGCCGTGAACTGACATAACTATATTAGAATGGTTTTCTCTGTAAGCGGACTTTGCGGTCTAGTATCAACATGCCTGCAGTTACAGAGACCATGCAAGTGGTCTCGCTCAACGGCTGCACTCCAGTGTTACATACAGGAAAAAGCAGAGATTCAAGCGTTACCAAAACAGCAACGTTCATCTTCCAATATCGATATGACGAAATATATTTCACTCCTGACTTCAGACAGGCAGTCACCCATAAAAAAGGGTAAAAAATGTTTATAAACCGATCTTCTTAGGCTTTGAAATAGATTTTTCATTAATTACAGACTTTAGATTTTCCAAAACATAACCACTTAAAACCCCAAATTTATCATTTTCACCAAAGTTAAAAAGACACATGATAGGTCTGCCACTTTTTGGTTCTCCCGACTTGTCAGTCAGCTGAGTTGACAGCTAAAAAAGAAAGTAGACCTAAATCGTTTTCGTAATATTTGTGAATCTGGAACACTATAAAGAAGCTTCACCTCCACTATAACCACGAGTCGGGGAACACAGCCCATTGCACTACATTGCCAATGGAGTATTTATCAAACAATTCAGAAAAAACATGGTCATTTTCACAAATAGTAACCCAACAGGGAAAGCACAGCTACATACAGTAAAAAGCAGATATTCAAGAGTTACCAAAACATCAACATTCATAATGCGCGGAGGAAAGTTATTGACTCATTCAAAACTGGGCACTGAAAGAGTTAAATCGATCAATTTGCATGAAACATGTCACGTGATTACAGATGTGTAGTCGGACATCTTTTACAGGTTTAATAGAACGCTTATCCTTAGATCTAGCCTCCTTCAATACGTTTACTCGAAAGCAGTTTATGTAGGCACTACGTCCTTCGCAGTTGCTGTTTGGAATAAGATATGTTTTTATGCATGTACTCGACTGCAATCAGGACTGCCATCTGGCCTACAGGAGTCAATATCTTGGTTTAACAGATGCATGGTGATGAAAGATCTGTTCGAAATACACAGTCAACAAATAGTTTCAAATTCAAGACAGCATTAAACAGAAAGTGAAGAAAACTGTTTATATATATATATATATATATTTATATATGTTTGCTGCTTTTGAACGATACTGGAATTCCAATCAGCTCTATGATCTTTGGTGGAAATTATACGAATACCAATATAATTAGCTTTCATGGAGATCGTTGAAACGGAAAATGTATTTGTTGTCTCAGTGAAGCGTGTAAGTGTTTCGTATGCCCACTTACATATACATTAATGAAATATTATCTGGAAACATACTAACTATTGAGCGCGTATGACCTGATGAATTTACACGAAATTCAATTTGCAAATCTTTGAACATTTTAAGTCAAAGCAAATTTGTGATCTGAGCGAAGTTTATCTATAAATGTGTATCCAATTGATCAACCAACTAGCCATTCAATCAATTAATCAATCAATCTATAATTCAATCTCAACCTTAAACAAGCGTGTAGAAGTGAAGTGTATGAGTAGTTCGTATAGTATATGTCTATACATAACGGAGTACCTCGGAGGTAAGCTGTAAGTGAGATATTAGAAAAAAGGACATGTCCTATCGTAAGGACTAGAATCTGCATTATAAAAGGACTACTTGAAACTCCCTGAAATCAACATATTATCACCTGATATAAGTTAAAGACCTATCAGAAATAGACATGTCAAGAGGTCAAATGGCCGGCTAAGTCTTGCCATCACAAGCAGGGGCCCATGTACCAATTCACCACCGCCGGGTATGACGGACACAGGGAAACAGATGGCAGCAGGTTTTTAAGACATACTCATTCTGCACACTTAATAATTGTAACGATGCCTCAAGAGGGTGTGTTGCACTATCAAAATAATGTAAGCAAGTGCAAGCTTTCTTAGTAGGCAAAGTACGTCCATATTTACAGGTTATCCTATCGTTAAATCAGTTTCCTACCCGATACAGTTCCCCTTATAGCTTGTATACTGGATACAGCGCAAGAGGAACTGTACAGGGTATGCGACTGGTTTAGCCATGGGATGATCTTGCATCCTGAATGTATCCACCATAATGAGTCGAAAAAGGCAAACACAGTTCATCCGGGCATGATATAAGATGCTGCCGACCAAATCAGTGGCCAAAACGTACAATTTCTAGTTCATAATTTTGGTGTGAAAAAGCCCACCTTCTCTTCAGGAAGATATAGGCATACACTACATGTACTCTTTTGTCAGGTCAAGCATCTTGTGCGGCACGCATTCTTGCAACGTTAGTGGCGTCATGGCGCATAACGCCATCAGAGTCGCTGATGTAGATCGTTAGGGATATACCGACTTCTAATGTTATTTTAATGGGAAGATTGTTCTCCCTATACTGGCTATTTATAGTGTAACTTTACCCGCGTATTCTAATTGGGCAGTTCCAGTATCATCCCTTATTTTGGTGTCGGTATGTCACTTGAAAGACACTCTATCCTTCAGGACCAAAAATGCAGTATGAGGGCAGTTTTATTACCCCAATATATATATATATATATATATATATATATATATACATATATTTATATATATATATATATATATATATATATATATATATATATATATATATATATATATATATATATATTTATATGAAAACCCACAATGCATTGCAATGCAATAAAATGCACTGCAATAGAATGGAATCCGAGTATCGGCATATATTACACAGTTATGATGTACAGTGTAGGACTTCATTTGTGAGCGATGCTCTGTTCACGGTGCATTGCGACTTCATAGACTCCTGAACGTGAGTATATCTACTGAACAGCTGACCCTGGTCACCAGGCTGACACAGGTTTAAAATCATCAAAGTTAGCATAAATCCCGTGATCCTTTCTCATTCAAATACCACACCTCTAAAGTTATACTTACCATCACAAAATAAACAAATACATAAATAAAAAGTCCTCCGATAACATTGGTAGTTCTCGTACAATAAATCATGTGCACATGGAGACAAAATAAGAAGAAAGCCAGTCTGCGTGTGGACGAGAGGCTGGGCCGACGGCTAAGAGGTCACAGAGCTCGTAAATCATGTGTACTAGAATGGTAGCGTCTAAATAAGGAAACTAAAGCAACATAATTGATGAAAGTCCTCTGCAGTGATTAGTTGAGGCCAGCTCACTTCCGTTGACCAGGTCAAAACGAGTACATTAGTATAATTAAAGCGCAACAGTGACCGAAAGCAGCGAACGAATACATCGATTGGTTCTTGAGAGGTCAGAAGAGGTCAAACTAAGACTACAGAGCAAGGTGGATAGATTGGAAGCAATGGAGGTAGCTGGGGGAGGGGGTGATGATGGTGCTTGAGGATGATTGATTAGTAATATAGCTTTAGGATGGACATTAATAGAGCCAGCATTGTTTCTTGACCTCTTGGCCGGGAGCACGTCCTCTTTCACTTTTACTATAATTCATTAGGCTTCCGGTTTCTCATAAAAGCAAATCTCGCATACCTTAAGCACAAAATTAACATTCTAGAGATTGAGCAAAATTGGCGTGTTCTCTTCAGAGTTGCAAATATTTGTTACTCTTGGGCTTTGAGGCAATAATGTTGAGCTAGTTGTGACAAGAAAAAGGCGAAAACCTGGCGTTGATATTTTTACTTGCATAGGGTAAAGAAAGTGGCTTTTAGCAATAGCGTACCAGTCAACTGCTTGATATTAAAATTAATGCTATAATGCTAGGTATCTTTACCCATTTGACGTGGCCTACGTCTTTTGATGGGGGGGGGGGGGACAGAAAAAATGTGTTGTTTTTTTTACCAACATGGGGGATATAACTTCGTAAAATATATCTAAAGGAGGAAACTTCTCCCTTGAAACAATGGTAGGTTGGGGAGCAATGAAGAACATTCTGAAACTTCATCTGTGCTGCCGTTAGAATGCAAGTCCAAACTGAAGAGAAATTTCAATGGCGACAAAGATGAAATAGCTAGGTGCGTGTGCGTATTAGTTCATGGGGCTTAATCACATCATGTTTGTCCCCAAAAATGAATGACCTTGCTAATGTCAAAAAAAAAAACCCCTCAGGAAGCACGTGGCAGGCAATCAACTGGAAGAATACAATTTTTGTTTTCTGCATCGAGAATCTGCCAGCATAAAATATTACATACTATATTTATGGAACTCTAACACTTTATATAGTACTTGCGTTGCTCAGTTATGGTCATTGTTGTAAGGACTTCTTTTGGCCATTATTTCGTAACTATCTGACATCTACCTCAAGGTCTTTGTCAGCTTTCCGATCGGGTGTCTCATTCTTTAATGCCGTTATGGCCTTAATACACCAGGAAACATTAAGTCGCTAATTTCCTGATTCTTGGCGTATTCTGTGCACTCTTCTTTTCGGCCATTACGTTCCATTTTGTATGAGGTATTAAATAATGACAGCTTGTTAGTTATATTGACACACAATGTGCTGCATGACGACGCTTGATTTCATCCTATGGTAGAAAATATGCAATGGCGAGACTTCGATCCTCATTATCACACTACATTTCATACAAAACTACTCTCGACTCTTTATCTGAAATTATATATATATATATATATATATATATATATATATATATATATATATATATATATATATATATATATATATATATATATATATATACTTTCATGCACATTGAAACATGTTCATGTGAATGTTAATTTAACCCTTCCCCATAAAATGCCCTTGATGGGTCCGGGTATCAAATATCGCCCATATCTCGATTCATAGTGTTCAAAATGCCGTTGATGGAATTGGGAACATTTTATGGGAATTGCAGAGGAGTTGCACCCACATAACATGCCGTACCCGAGCCAGGTCCGCTTTATTCAATCTTTTTTTCCCACCGGGAAAAGGGTGTAAGTAATGTCACGATTCTACACTGAAGGGAATATCGTTAGTGGCACAAAGCTCGTATGTAAGTAAAATATAATAAAACAACGGGTAGTCATATAGAGTGTTGGGTTATTCTAAACCGGCAGCACCTTGGCCACCAGGCTGTGTTTGTTTTAACTCTTGCGGGGTAGAAGTACAAGAGAGCAAGGGTCGATGCTTTTCCTCGGCGTGAATCCAGAGCTTGCCGAAAAATAGTCTTATAAAAAAGCATCAACTCTGAACAGCAGAAGTCCTCTTTTGAATATCAGTCTTACCCGAGAAGCCCTCTTCTCAATATCTGTCTTATCTAAGAAGGCCTCATTTTAAAGCTCCGGCGAAGAGGTATATTCTTATTACTGAAGGAAACGTTCAGGAACGCTAAATGAAGCAGGCAATATTTGAAATAACTGGTTGGTGCCAAGCTGTAAAGTGTTAACCACCGGTCATTTGTCAGACTGAGAGGTTGGCCTTAAACCTGAAGAAGAACATCCTCTTCGCATCACCAGATTCTTGAATTCCTATGTAGTCAAGGTTTTCTGATGCTACAAAGAGAATATGAAATTAATCGACAATAAATATCAAATCGGAGGAGGATTGTTTTTCATTCAGCAACTTCTTTCTTCCAGACACCGTGATTACGTTACGAAACAGGATAAAAGCTGCAGCATTCACAGCACCTGGCCATCACTCACATATAGTTTTAGTGCAACGAACATTTTCATAGGAGCAAATCCTTAAACAAGTGTAAAGAAGCCCTCTGTCTTTTCAAAATAATTGATTCCATACCCCTGTGTGAATCCAGCAGACATATGTGTATGTCTACCCAGCGGATTATCTCGTAGCAGTGACCTGGTCAAGGAGAAGAAGAAATACTCACCAGGAACATCGGACTAAAGGCAAAGAGGAAATTATAAGGCGACTCAATTATATTTTCAATTCATATGTGCGTGATTCTGAACGTTTCCGCTACTCCTGTCATTATTCTGGAGATATCCGTTTGTCGGCTCTGCGGAGTTCTGGGGATTTCCGGATGCCCTGTTATCATTCGAACTGGTGCTCAATACTTTAAACGAAAGCATTAGGTCAAGTGCGTACCTTGCTTTGGCAGTGGAATATTGTGTAAAGACGTCTCTGCGTGGCATGACTGTGATGACGTTATGTGTTTACCAAATGTGGACTTTTGAGATCTTTATAGCATACTTAGCAGTTGACTTTTAACGTGTCACTTTTTTTAGGACTGAATCAAATGGTTTCCTGGAACTAGCAATGGCTGGCATGTAGCGGCAGCACCCACAACGCGCCAAGGGAAACGACCAGAAGGTGGGCGGGAAACCATGTTGGCAAGGGGCATATTATCCTAGCAGGTCTCTTCCAGGACGATTTGTGAATATGCCGCATTCAAGAACAATTACACAGAAGCCGGTTGCAGAGGACCTTTTTAAGCGGAAAAGATACAAGAGCAACGTATATCAGATGGAATATTTTTAGTCTTCGAACACCCGCAAGAATGCACCTGACGACCTTTAATGCTGAACTCATCCCTTGTTTTCTTTTCTGTTCCTATTAGCCTTCACTAAAATCGACGGCTGCTCCTTATGACCACCCAAGTGTTAATTTGCTGATACTGTGATTGTTATCTTTTCACACTAATTAACTCCTTTCACTCCAATCAGCCAGACTTCCTCCCTTTTGTGATATGATGCCGATATCAAAGTGATTAGGCCTTGCAGGGGAGAAAAGATTATCCTGAAATTAAGAGTCCAATTGCATATCAAAGGAAACACTTTTCTGTGAACATTTTCCAGGACTCTTATTCCTCTTGACTCTTTGATGCCTTCTTTGATATCGAATAAAACAAAAAACTTATGGTATATCCGATGACGTACACAAACATGGATTGGACACAACAATGTTGTAGAAATAAAAACAAAAATTGTTTTTTGTGCCAAAATTTCGATTTACTGAATCTCCCAAATTTAGGCTGAAATTTAAAAGGGATTTCTTTCGCGCTCAGTCGGTAATGGCCTCTCATATTCCACTTACATGTCTTTGTATGTATGTTCTGCCGATATGTCTCATTTCCAAGTTGGCACCGATCGATAAAAATGCAGATTTAAACAACATTAGTGAGGCCAGTTGTATGTACATTGTGTGGTTGTCTTTGTGCGCGGCGGGTCTTCCGCATCTGTAATTACCTCATTCGGCAGCTCGCATTTTTTTTAAGCATGCATCAAAATCAGCTCGCACACTGCTTTAATCAGAACAACTCAACCATGGGTAAGCTGATAATGTGAGAACGAAAGACTCTTTTCAAACGCTCACGCCTATTTCGATGTGTGCTACAGGTGTTGTTTTTTGTTTTTGTTTTTTGTTTGCTTTTTTTCAAAGACCCAATCGCGCAGTGGGAGAGATCTGGGTTAGTGCTAAATTCACCTAAAGATGGTACTGCCCATCCTGTTCATGGTTGACTGTCCAGACCTTGTGGTCACTTTCCATGATCCTCACCTTTTGGAATATATCAGGTATAACTTTAGCCTCGCTATATGTTGTCAAAAAAGCTTTAAAGTTTCACCTTATCCCACCAGGGGGCACTTGCAGGATGACTATTTGTGTACTTCAGGTAGATTAGATGATAAACACAAAATTCATAAACACAAACAAAATATGCAGAGTGATACTTTCAGGACTTTTAGGTTCACTGTAATGTAATGGGCTTTGTTGACCCATATTTACACCTGACCTCAAATGGCATGGGTTGCTATGTGTCACAAATATGCGCCATGCGAATGAAAGGCTGTGTGTCAAGAAATTAAACCAACTCAGATAACATGTATTTCTTGGCTTCATACAAACTAGAAAAGAAGCCCATGATGCCGTGATGGCAGCGTATTTTGAACGACAGAGTCATTGTAAACGTTTTAATAGATGTCTCGGAAGTATAAAAGTAAATAGCGAGCAGTGTAAAGTCTCGCATTGATATGCTTTACACTGTAAATTACGCAATATAAATTATTCTGACATGGATGTATCAGAATATTAGATTGTCTCTGTGGTACGTTAACACTAATAAGCAACACTTGAAGTTTAGGTAACGACATAAATGATGTAAATCAGTTAAACGTCCCTTTTATAGTAATCATAGGGGTTACGGCACTGCAATGGAGTCGATCATAACCTCATGTTAGTATGGCGTAATAATTGTGACGTAATGAATAACGGAGACTTGGTAATCAATGATTGGCAAATTGACGTCTTTAGCGGAAGCCCATTGTATAAGATCAAGCTATTCAAAGACTGTTCGTGCATCAGACACAACAAACACCGGCTCCCTGCTGAAGCGTCCCCCACACGGGAGAGCGATAGAAAATTACAGGTGTGACGAAAGAGGTTGTAATAAGTATTACATGATTGTTTACAACCTCCATGACGAATTGAGACGCTTTGAAGCCGGAACATTTGTAAACTTCCATGCAGACCATGGTCATAGAGAACCTGGAGTGCGTTAACTGTTCCTGTCAAAGGGGTCACACACAGAGAAAATATGAGCAATCACGTGCATTACTTTCTGATTTTATTAGGCATATCATGGGTTTGGTGAGAAAATTTTGTGTCTTTCACTGAATGAAGTATAGACACATTTGTTTTACATGGATTGTGAAAGAAGTCAAGCATCGACTTATCGAGTCACTCTCCATGGCACAGATGTTGGTGTATACTTCCTACCTTACCTAGTAGAGGAAACCGAAGAACTCAGAGAAAACCACCGTGTACGGTTAAAGTGGTCAGAACTTTTCCCACATGCTGCCCAGGACGAGAATCGAACCCGGGTCGCAGAGGTGAAAGGCGAGCGTCTTACTGCTCAGCCAACCGTGCACCTGCAATGCCATGATCTATAACAAAGCTGTTTGCCAGGTGGCATTGCTTTAATATCTTGGTTCCCATCACCATGGTGATCAATTAGATAAGAAAAAGATGGTGAACCACTACTACTGCATAATGCCTTTGCTGGTACCCATGGTATCTTCAAACAAGAAAACAAGGTGCTGCTGATCCTCTTCCATCTTGGCAGTGATGTTCTATAGATGTCATTGAGCAGAAAAGGGCATGGCACTATTCTTGTTCTGACGGGGCGCAGCGAGCGGGGGGGGGGGGGCACTACTGTACAGCTGAATATATCAAATTGGACAACTCAATCGGTGCAGACACGATGGAGACTCTTAAATTGCATAAATAGTTTGACAATATATGGAAGAGTGATGGATTACAATGGAACATTTTAATATTTTACTGGGAAGTTAATTGTGTGACTTGTTGATGTGTATCATGCCAATCCATCATCCTTGGTAATAGAGCCACGATGCAAACAATCACCTGCCATGCACATTCTGCATACCCAAGGCACTTACATATAGGTATATGACTATATTGTGCAATTCTGCTGTGATGTGGTGTGTACGTGTGTGTGTCTGCTTGTGTGTTGTGTGCAACGGGAATCGAGCTCCAGACCTCTTACATCAGCATCTAACTAGCCAAGTCGTGCGTCTTCACCTCTCAGCTATACCCACAACTGTTAACAGATCGACAATTCGTTGACTCAGTGTAATCATGAAATGCAAGACTCCGCATTAACATATTTTCTTTCATTTTTCTTATTTTTCTTTTATTGGTGGGTGTCTTTATTTTAGTTTTGTTCTTAATGAACACCCCCCCCCCCCCCCCCCAATTATTATTCTGTGACTTAAGTTTTGCTACGAAGAAATTGTCCCCTGGCTGTGTTTGTTTTGTTGAATATCCCAAATCCCAGACATATTTACATTAAACCGAACAACAGGGACACACAGCTGAAATACCGAAACACCTGTGCTCATTTTATGAATGACATCATTTGAGTGGCAGCTGGATGATAATTCATTCCACCCTAATGACTCGTTTTCCCCCTAATAACTAAATACCGTCTGCTAATTGTATTTACAGCTTTCCTCGGCGCGCTCTGGGGTCATTGCGCCCAGAGCGCGCCAAGGAAAGCTGTTGACTCAGTCTTCTATCAAGGTGGAATGAGTTCATATTTGTTGGAGTTAGGCTAGCAGCTGCAAATTTTGGCGTATTAGCCTTTCAGGTACAGGCATCAATGATGTAAGACCAAAGTCCTCGGGTTTTGTCCGAGGCTCTCATCAGTACGAAGCAGAGCAAAATATATAGCACATGTTACACATTCAAAAGAAACCTCTTATCAGGAATATTTAAGTTTGAATTTTAAGCACACTGACATCACAGCTTATATATATATACAAGTTCAGAATTCATCATTTTTAAATGTTGGTATTGGTGTGACAACTGTTGTTCTGACTTAATGAAACACCGTCCATGTCTACAAAGGTTCGATCCAAATAGTTTCACTGTTGTTTATGAAAGTGCATGCATGCATGTGAACTTAAACCTCGATTTATACCATTAAATGACATAAGCACGGATTGGAGACATCGAGAGTCGGAGACTCACATTCATTTGATTATGTGCATATTTTAAAATCAGCCGTGTACCCAATTACGGGCCTACGAATTAGCTCAGAACAATGTTACGCGAGGCTGAAAGGGATAAAACTGCGGTCAAAGATCTTAACACAGAAGCATCATAATTACGGAATACAAAATGCCAAACGGTCAGGCATTAGCATTGAAATAGACCTATCTTAACATATACGGGCAAAACATCAAATTTATGAAAAAAGTTAACATATTCTGTGGTTCCACCATGAAGTCGGTCAGCCCCTCCCCCCCCCCCCAAAAAAAATAGTGGTCATTAGAAGGACTCCCAGAAGTCGCATATGGTGGATCGATGTTTTAGTAGACATAAACCCAATAATGTGTTTAAACATCTGTTTAAACGACGTTTTATCAGACATACACCCAGTGTGAGTCACAATGTATAAACATCCGTCCACTAAACAGGATACATATTTGGACATTAAGGCTACAAATACATATTCTCTTTAAAAAATTCTCATAATGTGCAGATTCTTAAATCGCGCACGGGCAATTCTAGAATCGCTCAGCGCGACATAGGAATTCCTAAAGTGGCGCGCATTTTGGGAATTCCTAAAATGCGCAGCGCGATTCCAGAATCGCGCAGATTCTCAAAATGTTCGGAACAATTGTATGTATGTATGTATGTATGTATGTATGTATGTATGTATGTATGTATGTATGTATATATATATATATATATATATATATATATATATATATATATATATATATAAATATGTATGTGTGTGTGTGCTCACATCTTCTGTTAGAAAAGCTTGCATACACATATTTATGTACATTTTCTCTAAGAACGGTTAAGCTGTTTAACTTTAACTACAATTCAATGTAGGATTGTAGTGGCCCAGAGTATTGAAAATAAGGTCTTGAATGCATCTTTGTGCCATAAACCTGTTGGTCTACGCAAGGGGACTACAGCAGACCAACAGCCTGGCTCTCATTCACACGGTGGCGAAACATAGCGATGGTAGTTATCATGGAACCAGTTTCCGTTACATCTCAATATTAGCAGTACATTGTTTTTGTCGCACAGAGGAAGTTTTGCCACAAAGTGTTGGCGTAAAATCATAAAGACCCTGGCATCGACGCCAGATCGCTAAGCTCATCGTGCAATTTTTCTTTAATATGTTTACGTAATTTTGCCAACATCTTTATCTCGTAAACTCAATACTGGTGTTGGTTGAGGTTTACAGATGACAGAAAAGATGTTAGATACATAACTTTGTGAAAGTTCAAACATATAAACATCTAACACGCACACAACACACACACACACACACACATATATATATATATATATATATATATATATATAATATATATATATATATATATATATATATATATATATATATATATATTTTATACAAGGACAAAAGCAGCGATTCTAGACAGCAACAATGATTTCCTATGGGAAATCATCGACTCGTCTCTGTGCTGAATTAAGAGCAGAATGCAGTCAACCATTGCGCTGTTAGCTTCCATAATACCAGTTTCTTTTTGATCTCAGTATCGGCAGTACATTGCTTCTGTTGAATATATATTCGTATGTTCTATCACAAAATATTGGCCTAAAAGCAAGATTTACCTTTGCATCGACGCCAGATTGGCAAGCTGGGTTTATCAAAATGTGTCTCAGCAGAAATCATTCCGCTCTCATGCGATGTGTGACACACTTAGTACCTAGAAGAAACAGATAATTTCATGATGCAGAGGATGACAGGTCCATCAGACTCTGAGCTAGGTAATCACTAAAACACTACTGAGACATAATTATGTGAGGACGGACATGTCTGTAATGTTTCCCCTTGAGCCTCTATCATCTCATGTAACCTACCATGTTCCCTAACTCCATTTATGCCTAATCTTATAAACCTTGCCAGCTTTTACGGAGGCCACGATCTCTTCTCCTGGCATCGTTGACAGATTTTCGTCTATTTCTCCCTTCTAATTCCTTAGTCGATCATGTGTAATTATTTTAACCAAAAATTCTTCACGAAAACAAGTGTATTTTGACACATGCGGGAAGCGCCCGCTGGGTTGGTTTCCTGTGGGCTTTGTATCAGATACCCCTGTGGCAAAACGTGAGTGAAGCCTGACACGCTAACCATGTAACTAGGTAACTAATACTTTGGATATAAAGCATAAAAAAGCCTCAACGAAATTTAGTATACCAAGAACATGCGAAGAATACGGTAAAGTGGTATTTATAGAAAATCATACACCAAAATACATAGTTTGTGCTTGATGAACCTCTAGATCTACTTTGATGAAATTTTTCGATAGTCGTTAAGAGTCAATGAGTTTCAGAAACAAAATCCAGTTTTCTATCTAGACGTTTTATGGTGTGTTTTTTTTAATCTCTGTGATGATTGTTTTATCATCAATGAATTTTAAGGAGAAATCAGTTAAGATAAGTCAACACAAAATATCAGTGGAGTCTACACCACCAATGGCGTTCTATACATGTATATATATACACACACACACACACACACACACACACACACACACACACACACATATATATATATATATATATATATATATATATATATATATATATATATATATATATATATATATATATATATACGCAACACAGGTTACTGTCTTGCTCGTATTTTACGCCACTGTACTTAAAGTGGGGAGCCCTGAAGTGACAGGAGATGCTATTCCAGAATAAACCATATGGACAACATAAACATAAGTCATACTCGTTCAGTTTTGCCGGTAAGTAAATACTCTGGTCAGCAAAACTTAAGGATTAACCAGAATATGACTCCCTTGACATTTCTATCATGAAGTTATTCTCACTCTCACATTCAAGCTTTTTCATTTCTTCGGTACCCGGACCAGAGTCACTTCTTCAATGGCATAAACACGAAATATATGTCGGAGGGTCTACTTCATGTACTGTAGGAGATTCTAAACTCTCTAGCACACTTGCGTGGTAGACTGACTGCGATATTTCCTGACATTCTTTGCGTTATTTCATTGAAAATCAATGATTGTTTTCTTAACATGATATGGAATTATAGATTTTTGTGTCAGATTTGGATTGCAAATGTCGTCTGTCGCAACAATTTTGCTTAAATTTGTCAATTATAATATTTTGTATGAAACTGTAGATGATGCAGTCCTACCTAGATGAGAGGATCCGTTATACAGGGCAACATACGTCCGGTAAACTGTATTTCTTGGTTCGGGTTTGGATGGTCCGATCCGCGTAAAGAAAAGTCACTCATGTTGTAACCATATAAATGTTAAACTATGAGCAGCTAGCTACCAGTTGCTAAATCAGCACTTAGGTTGCAGGAGGTTAAGTCTTCTCTCTTGCATTAGCTAAAAAATACCGACAAGATGAATTGTATTAAAGACATCCAAATGAATATGGGAGTCAAATCACGTTATAGCCTCGCAATAGGGATTGGACAGCTTGTTACCCAATATGGCCTCTCTTGTAAAGGGGTAACTGAATGTTCTTTCAATGTTGCTGGCATAAGGAGTGGGCCCATCATGTATTATAGTAGTTTGACAGATGCTGGGACTCCTTAAGTCTTATCGATTAGACGAGTACGGCAGCCGCCCAGGTTACTGAAACACAATCCAAGGGCACAATAAAGCACTGTAGTTGAGATAGATAAAAATTCGGAGGTGTTTGGTTTCTACAATTATAGTGATGTAGAGCCATCTTATGTAAAACGCTGGCCCATTCAATATCCCCTTCCAAGTTGAGAGTGTGTGTCTGTATAGGACTAGAAACAAGGTCAGACACTCGAATGCGCCTTTATGAAACATGAAGTCCCCTGATATTACAGTTTATTGGCTTTTCTGGGAACTGAATATTAGCTTAGAAAAGTGGAGCAGAACTAACGTTTTCGATTGTAATCCTTCGTTTCCGTTAGATTGCCCACTACTTAAATTTGGTCATGCATTTACTCTTAAACTACTTTCTTAGTTGTCAAGCCTGTTAAAACCTATCCCATATATCTATAATCTGTAATCCCGCCAATTGTATTTTATTATTTTTTTCCCATTCCATTCCGATGTCATAATTGGAACGCAAATTTAATCGTCAGCCTGCATGACGTAAGCGCTCAGTTTATTTCAAAACAGTTGAACGAAGACCAGGGAGATACTAACCAATGTGGCATGCACCTTGTCTTGAATAGGTTAGGGCCAACGAGGAGCATATATAAACTTACCTTAGATGTAAAGGAAGAATCACGCCACTAAAAGTTGTTTTCGAGCAACATAATTATATTTCTTTACGTTTCTGGCCAGTTGCTCTTGACAATTTGACACTGATTTAATTTGAAGGAAGACAAACTTTCCTCTGCAGTTGGCGAATTAGATGGAGGACTGATATATTAGCATTTCTGTTGGTCTACAATTATTAGGAATGAAGGCGCAGCAAGAAATATACAGTTCAACATAATAAACTTTATGCAGGCCATCAAATATTCGTTCATTTCCACAAATCTATATTTATTTAAACGCGGTAACAACTTTTAAGATCAAACATTTGAATTATCCGATTTCTAATGATCAATGGTTACTTGGATGTGTCGATGGCCAGCTGAATGAAATTGCTGTCTTTTCCAATAGAGACTTCAGCGTCCGTGTGAAAACCTTAACCCGATAGCTTTTCATTTAATTACCTATAGGCCAAGACTGTCAAGCTACAAGTGACCCGCTAAATGGCCCCAAAAGTGTGTCCCAAGGCTCGTGTAATAGTGGACGAATAACTTGGCACAGGAATCAAACGAGACCAGATGATATTATTTGCTTCACCCCATCTCACAGAATGGCCTTTTGACTACTGGAAGAATGAACCTGAATATTCATATAAAACTACTCAATCGCTTTGCATGAGGTCTCATAAATGTTTTTTCCCTAATCGATTATGAATTCTGAATTGACCTGTCAAAGTTGACAAAGTTACGTACTTTACCGAAAGAGGGTACAAAATATGTACCAAGCGTAAAGGTGGATGACGTTTGCCAAAGTTTACAATCTATGTGTGAAAAGTAATATCATGTTGAAAATATGTAATCGAGACAGAATTAATAATACAGGATTTTCAACTATAAGACACCTAAACTGAAAAAAGACGAAATGAACAAAATGCTGAGTATATATATATATATATATATATATATATATATATATATGTGTGTGTGTGTGTGTGTGTGTGTGTATGTATGTATGTATGTATGTGTGTGTGTGTGTGTGTCTGTGTGTCTGTGTGTCTGTGTGTGTGTGTGTGTGTGTGTGTGTGTGTGTGTTAGGCTGTAAAGTTTGCTGGTAGCTTCATATGATTGCTGAATGTAAATTTGAACAAAATAGGATGTGTAAAGCAACAAGTTGGTCGTCATATTTGATCAGATCGTCAGCATGACGCTAATGGTGGCTGCAAGGCACTCCGCCTTAAGTAGGGTTTCTGCGGTTTCTTAAGCCCCAGTAACGCCCCAAGTAATCTGTACTCGAACACATGTAGGCTAGTTGAGAAGACTTCAGTAATGTGTTATATATGCCCACACTGATATAAGGTCGTGGTCAGTGTCGATCGATTCAGCTTCGGGCCAACCGTGTTGTCTTTACCAACGACTCAAGAATCGAAGGCACGCGCCTCATCCAACGGTTTGTTTACACAGACTCTAGTGCGTGAGTGACATGATCAACAATGGTGGCGCGTGAAATACTTCCTAGCATAATACAGTGTAGTGTATATTGCTTCACAGGTTCTCAATAGGTTATGTGTACAAAAGCCATACAGCATCCAAAACTATTAAATCACATAGACATGTAATTTGTGCAAGCACACGTCTGTTAGCAGCGTGCACTGTGCATCATTTATGGATGAATAGTATTTTATAGCCTATAGACCTAAGTGTATTATGTCTTTGGCACTGTGCAGGAGTGGATTCCAGCACTGTTCCTGATCCCATTTACCACAGAGCATCAGAACGGCCCTAACTCGTGGGCTTCGGGCAGACATTGTAGCGTCTGATAATGGTATATTCAATGTGCCAAAAGACCCCTTTCTTCCATCGAGTCAGGCATAACTTTTCAGACAAGCAGGTGTAACCGCCAGAAGGACGTCTAATTGTGTTATATTTAGTTATACCCATGAATACAAATCCAAAAATGGGTGCCAGGTCAAAGGTCGAAGCCGTAGCAGCAATACTGTTCTATGTCAAGGTTATTTGCAAAACAACGAACTTACTACACGTACATTACCAATGAAGTTATAGTACGTAAAATGTCAGATTTTACATGTCCAGGGCGGCGCTTGCATTGCAGAGCTATTTGTGACGTTTACACTGATAATGACTATTATAGACACTAGATGGCTTTAATATATGGTTGTAAAGAGTTGTGTAATGAAGACTAATGTTTATGTGTGTCTTTGTATCCTCGTTGAGGAATAAAAATGGAAAAGGGAAACGACCTTTGAGAGGATAGACTTACATGTAGCTATTACGAAGTCAAAAAATGTGCTGTGGAGTAATTAGTTTTTGGTGTTTTTAGACCCAGAAAAAGTAGTAGGTATATTATACCACCACTTTGTTCGGCACATAATTAATGTGTGCTGGAATGCTATACTTTTTAGGATATCGTGCTAATACAGCTAAGACTGCGAAAAATATCTTGTTCCTCACATTCCCCTTCATATTTCCACGTAAAAGTCTGTTTGATGCATTTTTTCCTTTTTTTTCTTTTTCTTTCTTTTTTTTTTTTTTTGAAGGGGGGTCCTATAATTGAAGATCTAGAACAAAATAATCGAGACTATCAATCATATTTCCTCCTCATCCATGAAACGATAATGTATCACTCCATGAAAATAATTGAGTCTCGTGCTAAATACCATGTTCAGTGTCATTGACATAGTAAACATGTCTTGACAGAGCAAATGTCAAGATATTTATTAAACACCCATAAGCATAAGGCATCATAAAACAATATTTTTAATTTTGGACGGTCATTGGGGAATGTTGATAGTTCGACAATTCTTTGATCTCGGCCTTTTGTTGTAATTAACTTCACTCTCATTATTCGGTTGAAATTTATGGATATGGGTAATGTTTTTCTGAATTATTTGCTGTTGGGATGTGGATGTGTTTGTTAATGCATTGATCTGCATTGCGTTGTAGATATTCAATAATAAATTTCACAGAATTCTCTTCAACAGCAAGCTTCATTTAGAAGTGAATGAAAAATTCCACACATGGAAATCTGCTTATTTTGTCTGAGCTTGCGTATTGCATACACTCAATGCCTACTTATGTTTAAGAGATTGCTATATTTATAGCATCATGCATTACCTATACACTACACAAGATATTGATCTCTGTAGATCGATATCTATCCAATAATTATCCCACCAGATAATTCCCATAAATAACTCTGAGTTGAAAGGCACATTGAGCAAACACACCCTCTGTTGGTGTCGCACATGCTCACTAGATGACTTTCATTATCGACCAATGATATTGTTGTCTCATTTGTGATGTACGAGCAAACGCACCCTCTGTTGGTGTCGCACATGCTCACTGGATGACTTTCATTATCGACCAATGATACCAGTGTCTTCTTTTTGACGTCTTTTTTTATGAACAGTGAGTTCCTGTTTTTCCTTGCATTCAGCAGTCTAAATATGTTAAGAAGAGTTTAGACTGTGGTCTGTAGGGTTTTTGTGGAGATTAACCCCCTGTCTGCTATGGTTAAATGCCATCTTTTGAAAGCAGGTGGTAAATTGCATTTGAGAATGATACCATTGAGGGTAATGTTAAAATCTTTGGCTTGTGTAAAACAGTCACGGACATGTTTGTGCATATTAACCTGAAGTCACATAGGTACATAAGGGGCCCAAAGAACTTGGGTGTGACAGACACTATACATACTTCAGTAGTTATTTTACTTTCTGCATGGTGTATTGTATCTGTCTTTACCATTTCGATGTACTCGTTTGAATGTGCTTTTAATTTCTCCTTTCGCAGAGGTTCAATAATAATAATAATAATAATAATAATAATAATAATAATAATAATAATAATAATAACAATAGTAATAATAACAATAACGATAACGATAATGATAATGATAATAATAATAATGATAATGATAATAATAATAATAATAATAATAATAATAATAATAATAATAATAATAATAATAATAATAATAATAATAATAATAATAATAATAATAATAATAATAATAATAATAATACGTCACATAGGTGCATAAGGGGCCCAAAGAATTCGGGTGTAGCAGACACTATCCTGATGCATGTGTGACGGAGCAGAATGTCTACCTAGTGGTGGATACATTCTGGCCCAGAAACTAGGGCTCCCCAAAGAAACTGAATCCACCATGCCAAGAACAATGTTAAAAATGAATTGGAAAGTCAAAATACTAGAAATTCCATTTGTAAGTTATATAGAAGGGAAGACAGCTACTTTGTTAGAGCAATTTACAGGTATGCGTCCATGATGCTCTGGCAAGATGCTGCAGTTGTATCAGGAGACCTTCCACTGCTTAAACAACTTCCAAAGTCCTATAACTTGCCTATGTCTACATATAATCGCCAGCTGTGAGAATTCCAAACCACAGATATAAAAGGTGACCAGACCCTGATTCCTAACAATGTTTATGGCTCTAATCACATTTAAAAGGGTTAGGCCTTAGTACATTTGGAATCAGGCTCAAATCAACTTTAATGTGTGCTTGTGCACTGTAAAGTATTATAAACGTATTAACTCATTCCACCCTATTGACGCTTTTTCCTGCTTATATATAAGTGTCGTCTGCTAATTGTATTTTACTAATTTAGGGTTTTTTTTTTCAAAAGTTTGGATGAAACTTGCATGGAAAGACATTCAAAATCATATGCCCATGGTCAACAGCTTTCCAGGCACCTTCTGTGCGCTTGGCGCCCTCTGGGCACGTTGCACCCAGAGCGCGCCAAGTCTTTTATTAAGGTGAAATGAGTTAAGTTATTTACATTGGATCCCCTGGCACAGAGGCTAATTCTGGGGGGGGGGGGGGGGGGGGGTCCCAGGCCCATGCGAACTGGATGACATAAATTGATTGTAGATGACAATAATGCTGGTAAAATACATCAGAGACTACCTGAAATTTTGGGTGGCAATATAGGATATCAGCTCTTTGCTCTTCCATCTGGTCTGGTTGTGGCACCTCTTGTCTTTATAAGATAGCTGGGAATGAGCATCAACTATGCATACCAAGGAGGCATGTCACTACATATGATTCTGGCTTATAACAGTGTTATTTCAAACAACATTGAAACAAGATACAACGCTGACACTTATGTTGTCAAGGTGGCTTGTGCCTCCAAATAAACTTGGATGATGAGAGGGATATTTCAAACACTGAAACAGTATTACGAGGTGAATGTTGATGTTTTGGTAATTCTTGAAACTCTGTCTTTTGTTTTAACTAATTTGCTTTCATTATTGGCTCGAAATTTATGCATATGGGTAATGTTTCTTCTCTTAACTATTTGTTTTTTTCAACCAGCAAATGCTGGCATGAGAATGAATAATTTTTGTGGGGATCGACAAGTCGCTACACTGTTAAGTTCCATAGACAGGCCACACAGAAAGACGATTCAAATGGTCTTTCTGCCAAAATGAAATCAAAAGGTTCAAGGGCCAACATTTGAGAGAGGGTGTTCAAGCAAACACTTGCTGCTATGATGGTATGAGAGAACCAATATGATGTCGGAACAGATGTCAGTGCTATTGACAACAAAGATGTACTGCTACAGGGCTGAAATCCATAAGGACTCTGTGACAGCATCAGGGTCAGGGCCTGCTTAGTTAAGATATATACGATGAATAAGTTGGAGCTAATGATGATTCGTGTTTCACCAGGTTGCTTTGAAAACCAGTTAGCAGGCTGCTCTGAATATCAACAAATCTGGGATACAGTGTCAGGGTCTCCTTTTGCTGGTAGAGCTAAGCCTGATGTGATGCAAGCCACAGGGTACAATGCATCATTGCAAACACATAACAGGATCCCAAAATATAAAAGCCACTGTGCTCTCAGAAAACATCAGGTGATAAGTACCAAGTGGTTGCTTCACCGAGAAGTGGTATGCCTTACAAACGGGATTTATATAGGGGTATGTCCTTTTTCTAAATTGCCCCTTACGATTAAAAACATGTTTAAACCAAGTGGTCAAAACACTGTAACTGAGATTGGTTCATCCTAAAAAGATCCGTTTACCACGCAGGGAAGTGACAAAAAGCCAGTGGATTTGTTTGGTCATATGGGGTGAGAGAGTTTGAGCAGTCAGCGCCATGTATGTGATGTGGAACGCCATGTCTGTGTGTCCTGCCATGGATTCTAAATAAAATGCAGACAAAAGGTGGCCAGAGAGTCCAACACATCCCATCCTTACACATGGAAACCACCATAGCCAGCATTGGAGAGACTGGAGTCTGAGAGAAATTTAGCAGCAAACACACATGGCGTTCCACTTCATTCCCATTCTGTGAGTATTTATGGCTCTAAGTAGTCTAGATTTGTCTCATGATGTGGTATTTAAGAAGAACACTGGATCCCTGGAATGCTTAATGAGACTGTTTAAGGCTGGCTTAGGGGTCATCTTAAGTCTCTTCATCAGTGAACATGGAGGCCATCAAGATGGGCTGTTTATCTGAGAGACTCCACTTTTGTAAGGAGGTGTACCAGCAGTAAGGAGATATCCCACTCTCTCAATAAGTCAACTCTCTCGGAAGCTTTCCATTGTGTTTTCCATACTTGGCTACAAATGTTAAGCCGGAATGGCTGTAAATATTTCAGCATACAGGTCCTAAGGCACGTTCCGTGCTTCTGGAGTGAGAAATGTGTTGAGATTAAATTAACTAATAGCCACAGACAGCAGTAATAGCATACTAAGTTGTCTTTGTATTGAAGGCAATATTGACTGCTTTCCTCCAGTCTGGTATGACGGCATTTTCCACATTTATAGCATAATGCATGAAATGTACACAGCAGTAAGTACACGTACTTCGTATCGTGTAGAGTTAATACATTATGCTATACATTTGGACAGCTTATAGTCTACATTTAATGCATTATTCTATAAACCTGAAAGTTTATGGTGTGTAGTTAACGCATAATGCTATAAACTTGGAAATATCATAGTGTAAAGTTAATACATTATGCTATAAATTTGGACAGTTTATTGTGTATAGTTAATGCATTATTCTTTAAACTTGGAAAGTTTATAGTGTATAGTTAATGTATTATGCCATAAATTTGGAAAGTTTATAGTATATGGTTAATGCATTATGCTATAAACTTGGAAAGTTAATAGTGTGTCGTTAACGTATTATGCTATAAACTTGGGAAGTTTATAGTACGTAGTTTATACATTATGCTATAAACTTGGAAAGTTTATAGTGTGTAATTAACGCATTATGCTATAAACTTGGAAAGTTTATAGTGTATCGTTAATGCATTATGCTATAAACTTGGAAAGTTTATAGTTTATAGTGAATGCCTTATGCTGTAAACATGGAGAATGTTGTCATTCTTTTAATGTTTTGCAAAAATACTTTCCTGCACCCTACAGAACAGCCAACCCAACTACCCTTGCACGAGATTATTCTCAGTTTGTGAACAAGCCAAATTGAGGAAATCGACTTATAATAAATATTGGTCGATGACAAAGGTCATCCGAGGACCGCATGATACGTCGATAGATAGCTAACCATTTAAAATAATCAAGATTCATGGGTGAACACAGTCCAGCAACCAGCATGTTATGTTTGAAAAGACCTAAGTGATTCTTCGATTTGTATCAAGATTAGAACTTCCGAATGTTGACATATGATAGGTAACATTCTTTCCTACCAGAATTACAGGAATCGGTAAATTGGCAAAAGTTCCAATGTTTGATTTTACTTTGCCTAAAATAGTGGAACTATACATAGCTCCGTGCCACCAAATTTATTTCACTTAGCCTTGCAAATATAATACATTATTTCATGGGTAAGTCATCCCTGAAATAAAACTGTTGGGGGAAAGACACTTACACTTAAGCATGCCATGCATGAAGCACCGTTGCGACTTTTCTAAAGGCATATTTAGATAGAGTGCCATCGGGTCTGTCTAACAATATCCATTATGTGAATGATAAATGCACCTGTGCACATGTAAGCCGGCAGGTCAGTTCCCAGTGGTCTTACCTTGGTATGCTTCGGGAAAAAATGACTTGGGCCATAATATCTTTGTGGGTCTCTTCTGAAGCGTCTGTGTAACACTATTTGCGATTGGAAACAGTAACATGAAGCAGACATCTGGGTGTAACTGTCGCTGTCAACGCAGGTTAGCGGAAAAGTGTTAATCAACATCGCTGCGTACCGTAATCCAACATCTTTAGCACATCAACTCAGATCTGATTTTGGACCAGATGAAGACTGCTTCAAATCCGACAGACTTTACATATATATATATATATATATATATAGTTATGTCTTGGGTGGTTTATGGGCAGAATTGTAATCTTCAGACCGTACGGTGGGCTGTTGTTCTGTTTATGGGCAGTTGAAAAATGCCCATAGACCATGTTTGCCTGAAATTCAATATGCTACCTAGGGCTAGGGGCTTTCAGAAATGTACAAATTGGCAAATCTGCCCAGATATTATGGGAAGCTTGAAAAATTGTGGTAATCTATACTTGGTATATACTGCCTATAGTCCGGTTTGAGGAGTACAATTGACCCGCAGACAATAGGCATGCCCGACAAACCGGTTGTAGGACCTATTCCTTTGTATGTATATATATATATATATATATATATATATATTGTGGGCAGTGTATAATTGCCCATAAATCACCCAAGACGGTTATATATATATATATATATATATATATATATATATATATATATATATATATATATATATATATATATATATATATGTGTGTGTGTGTGTGTGTGTGTGTGTGTGTGTGTATATATATATAATTGCTACGTAAGGTAGCTTTGTGCACATATCCGAACTTCATATCTGGAGGTGGTAATGTAGCAAACATCTTTACTGTCAGAAGGATATTTGACCGATATAAAATTGGCATTTTACTGATCACAAATTGATACCGCAGCTGAGGGGCAAATAAAATAAAATAAAACAATATATATTTCACCATGGGTAGCTCTAGATGCAAGCCCTTGCTACTTAATACTGAACAAAGGCCACAAAGTAACAAAATGAAGAACTCGAAAGGCCAGGCACTTCTTAACTGGTGGTGTATTGTAAGGATGCCGCTTGTATAAGATAGCGACATATCTAAATTCCACATTACGTTTTCATAATAAGATAAACTTACGAGATACTTAATACTCTTGCCACCTGAGTTAAGCTCAACCCCAGAGAATGTTGTTCGAATGAGGCAGTTCTGTCTCTAGAAAAGAGGTTAAGTCGGAAAAAAAGTATATAGTTTGCCCCTAAAACTACCTTAGCTCTTTGTCAATGAACATCAAAAAACTATTTTCTTTGAAACCTATATAGTTCTAAAATGAATCTTTTCAGCACCCTGTTGATGCAGTGAAATTATATGCACCAACAAGGTGGTGAAAAATATGGAGAACAAACTTCCTCTAACGCATCATCTGATAAAAAATATTACATGATACAGATATTTACTTCGTATAAATTATGTTGATGAAGCATGCCGACAATATATATGTTATTTCCTTCAGCTGCGCATGCGATATGATTGGCTAGCGTAGTAAAAAGATATCCGCTGTATTACTATGGTATGTTTCAGGAGTTCAAAGGTTGTTTCAAGCTGCAAATGTTGCCTTATTTGGGCATATGTTACACACGAGTAAAACAGAAAATGACATGTCAAAAATAAATATTGAACATTAACGACGAAAAACAAGGAACCACCCTTAAGGCGTCAGTTCATCCAAAGGAATAAGATGAAATGTTTCAGAATGTGAGAAATGAAACCTAGAACATCAAATAAGATGGCGACAATACATGTGGCAGAAATGTCAGTTTTCAACAGCTATGTTGTCTACCTTCAGAGTTTTAAACGAGGCCAGCTTTAGAAAGGGAGAACAATGCGAGGTTGGCGCAATTGAGTGGGTTGATTACCGAGGGCCTCAGATAGGCTTTCTGATCAGCCTCTCGGGGACGCTTGCAAAGGTAAAACTTGCTATAGGAAGGAAAAATCATGTCTAGCGTTATGTCGTTGGGAGGAGTAGCTGCTCTCGCCGTCGTGGCGCGGCAATAAATAAGTGAAAGTGAATCTACCTTAAAGTTACACTATGTTGGCCACTCACCTTTCAAAATATATTGCAGTAATTGTGATTTGGAGTTTGATCGGACATACAGCCAGACCTGAACAGGCAATTTTCATTTCTATGGTCTTAATTGGGTATTGTGCTTTTGAAACCAAATCGTACATCATACGGGTAACTTGATTCTTTTCTTGTAGCCAATGAAGGATTAACCCGAAACTCAACGAAAGGTAATCAGCGTGGATATTAATTTTCCAAACATCGAGGCCCGATATTCATTTCTCACCATCAAATGATTGTCACGGGGGTCTGGGCAGTTGCTGTCGTATTAGTTCCTTTAATGCCGTCTTTATTGGGGACTTAGTCACCTGACTATGATGGATGGCTAGGCCTGCCATCATGCAGACATGTGCCAATATTGCACTTTTGAGCATGGCATTTTCGGATTTTTCTTTTCTTGCACAAAGTAGACACTGGGCCGCAAACAGTGACCCGAGATAATAATTTTAGCAGTGACTTTACGCTGGCCAGAGATTGTAATTGTTGATGGATGCTTCTGCCTCGTTATACACCTGGCGAAAATTATTATACAATCCCATCTGACACCTCATCATTGCAGCTCTGTGGGCGTTAAATTTATCATTTAATAATGGGTCTTATGTTGATCATATTATGTCAAAGGCAACAGGCTTATAACGGCCTGTACGTGTGCATAGGGCTATATCACAATGTATACATGACATGAATATCACTGATGTCTGAAGGACATTGAGCTACTCCCAGAGTAGACAAATGAAAATATGCGATTCTGGTGGTAGGGAGGGTTTTAAACGTACCATAACTGCAATTTTTGGCTAGGTGTACATATAGTTTATTTATCTTTAATTGCCCACACTACCTCTGTATTTGTTTTTATGTTGATATATGCTAGGGCCCTTGAGGGAAGATGAGATTGTCTAGAAAGTGCTCCTTCGAGCCAAAAAAGTTTATAAATAAATGTTAAAAAAGAAGCATTTTGTTGTATTTAGGCCATGGTCAGGGACATCATGTGATACTGAGGCATGAGCACTGCATACATACATTAGTCCGGTCAAAAAATACAACAAAAAAGCAAAAACAAACAAAGAAACAAAGAAAAATTGCGGAAAAACAACAAACAAAGAACAAAATTTCCCTTTTCAAAACATTGCTATTTTTATAAGTTAAATTTACACGCCAAATATTAAAGCAGAAAGGCGGCTTTTTTTTCTTATTAATTTTTTCTATATACTGAAAGTCTATTGCGAGATGAAGAGCCTGACTTCAGAGCATGGAGTGGTATATCGTTTAGATAGGTTCAGCAAGTAATCAATATGTTCTTCATTAGCTGCCTCAAAACATTGAAAGGTAAGTCTTCAAAACTGTGGCAGAGGAAGCGTATTCTTGGGTCAACCAACAAACAGGATTTATGCAAGGACTGTGTTGAATGTGATCAGTTTGTTGTTATATGCAACTTATGATGTTTTAACATAACGATTCTGATAAAACAATCTGAGGTCACTGCTTACAGCGACATTGAGTCTGCCCACGCAGGCAAATTAACAATTTTGGCAGCAAGAAGAGAAAATGAACAAAAGCTGGTTTCCTTTAACGTATTTGCCAGGCGTCTGTCTCCTGATGAACACATTTGGAATCCCCACTGGCGAGCTCTGTAAGGATGCGTACACTAATAATTCTTTAACTTCCATTCAATGGCTACCAATTTTTGCACACCTGTTTGAAAAAGTAAACGGCAGGCTACTTTGTCAGTACATCAGCAAAGTGAACAAAGAATTTACATAAGTGGCATGTATGTATAACGATGCCTTACACAGGAAAAGCGGAGCGTCAGATTCATTTTTTTAGCTCAGCTTGCTTGTCAGCCGGCGGAGCTTATGCTATGGCTCTTCGTCCCTTGTCCGTTGAAAATTCACATTTTTTTACTTCTTCTCAAAAACCGTCATACAGATTCACTTCAAACTTGATGGCAGTGTACTTTAGGATGGATTTTTACAATGCTTGTTCAAACGGTCACGCTTTAGTGATTTTTTTAATCTAATCGCTTATGATTTTTTTGTTCTGTTGTAGGCAAATCTAAAAAATCGGCTCCAAAACTGCTCTCCCGATTGCTTTGATATCACCAAATGGCGCTGCAGTGTGTTTCTTTTTTATGATTTTTGCGCCTTTTCGCTAGTTTTGACATCTTCTCAAGAACTGTCACTCAGATTAAGCTGAAACTTTGTGCATATAGCTTGTAAAAGGGTCAAATAAAGTTGTTTATTAGGTGGCACTGCTGTGGATTCCTGATTTCAATTATTTATTTTTATCAATTCAGGTACTTACCGGTAAGTGCACCTTTCCTATTGATTAATATGTAAATCAATGAACATTCTTGTGCCTAATATCATGTATTTTCTACACGAAGAAGCAATGCTCTTTCTAAAGTATTAGTTAAATATTCTCCAATTTCTCATGCTCCAGTAAAATTCATATTTTTTAATGAATTTTTCTTTAGGCAAACCTTTGAAATACTTCTAAATGTCACATATACCAAGACAAAGCTCAACACAGGTCTATTCAGTTGCAACTTTGATTTTGTGAACAAGCTTATGTCAGTTGAGCACGGGCTGTTCACACAGCCCTGTACTTTCAATTTGACTTATTATGGGATCAATTCACTTAAGTCTGCCAGACAGATCTGCGTGGAATAGTGTGGCTCGATGGTTTCGATACTTTCGCTCACGATATTTCAAGGACATATTCTCCTAACTCAAGGATATGCCTCAGGTAGAAAGAGATGAAGGTAATCAAAAGAGGCTCGTTAGACAATATTTATTAGGCCTGACCATACGTCAATTTTTTACCATTTTCACATTTTTAATGGATGGTCTATGAATGAAAAAATATGGTTTTGGACAACTGGGATATCTGAACGGACTAGTTGCATTATAGAGTATGTCAGTAATTTTTCATGGACACGTTTAGTATATTAAATAATATGTGTAATACGCAGCTATTTTTCGCCAGGAAATTGTAACTCTTACCATAGTGATACAATGCAATCTCTAATAAAGACTACCTCCACAAAGAGATCCTATATATAGGACCATAATTTACGGCTCCCTTGTTATTAAATTCTACAATCCCGTATTAAGAACACAATTTTGTTCAGTCCGTCGCGTTTCTTAGAGGGCGGTTCGACTGTATTTGGAACTTTTACCCGAAATGTACCATTTCGTAAGAACCAATGTTATCATGCTGACACCGTGCATCCCAATCACGGACAAACTTCTGCTTCATCACCGTTTGAGCTTGTCAGTGTTTGTCTTATATGATCAGATTTTTGACAAGGTTAAGCTAATAGATAAAACGGGAAGGAAACTTCCACCCAATTATGAAATAAAATATTCTAAGGAAATATGGGTAATTTTACCAGTGTTGACAAACCAAAAATTTTGTTGTTTTTCACGCAGGAAACGGCAAGCACAAATATTGTTGTTGCTTTTATTGGCTAATTAGCACGATACATCTATTTTTATATACAGATCAGGGCGACGTCAAACTAGCATTATAATAGTTATATGTTTTAAACTCTATTTGATGATCCATTTTAGTAGCCACTGCTTTGGCAAAAAAATGCATTTCCTGTAACAATTCTTTTTGTACATTTTGTGCAAACAGATCCCATCCAAACGCTACCAACCAAATACCCAGAGTTCATCACATAAGGAGTGTTTGATAGCGAGATATTTTGTTCTGGGAGTGAAGTCACCTTGTCAATGTGCTCAATATGCTCCATTGCCAACAGGCATGCCTAATCACATGAAACAGCGACAGGTACAGTCAATTACATGTTTACATTGGTAGAAGCAATGTTTTAACAGGGAAGAGGGTATTAAAAACCACAAAGCTCGACACAACAGACCTCTGTGCTTTAAATGACTAGATACGGACTCACCACTGTGTGTTATATCGTTAGAGTGGGCGTTTAGCGTGGTAAGTGGTCATAAAAACATTTGTTGCGGCTTGTTGGCCTTTGGGTTAGTGCTATTTATTCAGGCTTAATTACTTAATACATGAGCAACACTAGCTGACATATGTGTCTATTTATACAAACGTTATAACTATGGCTTCACAAGTCATAAGCAAGTCGCTCAGGGTTATGGTTTTTTTTTTTCGGTTTGGGATCTACCTTTGATGTCGCAATATGCAAAAGACAACTGGATCAGACTGGGTATCAAAATGTATAAAGCTACTAAGCAACACTTAAATGGACATATTTTCGTCCATGATTGAAAAGGTATTATAAGCAGTCATTTTATATCTATGTATAATAGATGGTTAATGTTCTCATGGTCATAAACTCTGACATCTCGTGACATAGGGGTTTACAATGTGCTCCCGCGATGACGTGCTCATTGTGGTAGTTCTATCAAGGCGGCGGACCTGGTATCAGATCTCGCTGTGCCACTGACCTTCAGCCTTGCTTTATTGCCCGTAAGGTGTCTGCATTGGGTTTCACCAAATACAGACAAATTCCATATTAAGAAGACATTGAAATGAATTTCAGTTTACAAAACTATTATAGCATCCCTAACTTTCGCAAATTGTTATCGCAATATGATAAAAAGGAGATGGAATGTTTCATGGATGCGTTTGGGCCAGAGAAGGGACAAATACGGAGCAATATCGTTGCATACCTTCTTGATAGTATTACTGTTGTCAATTCATACGATATATGTCGTAAGAGGCAAAGTCAGGCGAAAATTGCTGGTGTGGTCTATTCATTTATTAATAGATGGGCACATTTGGGTGCTTTAAATTAGGACAAATTTGTACTTTGACTAGAGATTGTCTGTTTTACTTTTTCGATGACGTCACGTTGTGTATGCCTAGACAGAGAATTCTCTTCTTTACACATTTTAAATAAGTTTGTATTCCACAGTGACCCAGCTGCCTTCAGTCTTTACACGTTGCATGTTCGGTGCGGACACGTACGGGCAATGATGCGATTTGCAGAAATTATGTTACCCATTTCATCCATCTTGCTAAAGAATGAAGTGTAACCATACATTTTGGTGACAAAAGTTCTTCTGCACACATTGATCATCGGCTTTGAATTGTCACTGTGTACTCACGCATGCTAACCAATCAGCTTCTTGACTTTCACAATTTTTTTACACGGGTTTGCTGAAAATAGAAATGAAACATGAAGTTGGGTTCTCGTCGAACCTAATATAGAACTTCTTGAAACTATAACTGTATTGTTTTACTCATCTGACTTATCAATTACCTGCAGATATATGCAAGTATACATATGCAACGTAATTCCCAAATGTTGCTAATACGTTTGTTGCTACAAATTCTTTCTAACTTGCGTTTAATTACCAGAGAAAATTCCATACGCTGCCAATACCCTTTGCGGGGACCTTATGTAAGTGCTAAAGAGGGCTAAAGATCAAAATGCTGTGAACTGTTCTCCATTTTGCTGATGTCACTATGAAAAGAATAAAACGGTTTTTGGGATGTTCCGAATCAGTTGTTGCTGGAAGTTACTTCAGTTTTGGAACCTAGGGAGGTTTGCTTTCAGAAAACCAGGGAGGTTCGTCACAACCCTTGCTGTGAAATAGAATGTCTAAATTTGGCATTGGGCAGCTTTATTGTAGTGAGTGAATGACAGCTTTGGGGATTCCTTCCCGACTCTTTTGCAAATATTTGTGTCATGAATACTCACTTGTACTGCTATGTGAATATTGCATGTGTCTCCTGAGGGATGGACTTCCTTAAAGGACCCGTAAGTAGCTGACTAAGGCGCCAGGATCACCCTGGGCACATTGGGCTAGGATCACCCTGGGCACATTGGGCATTCCATTGACCAGTATTGGCTCGTGTTTATATGCCTGTCATTTTTAAGTAGCTTTGCTGTTTATGAAGAGGGCATGTCATAATGGCTTTCGCCGGACACAGATGCCATCAGCTGTTGTCTAATAGGTGTCTACGTGGAAGTAGGTTCATTCGTTCCCAAAATATTCAATATATAGAGTAACCGTTGGACATAAAAAAAACAAAACTTCCAAAGGAAATTGATTTTAGAACATCTTCATTAGTGCTGACATATCAAAGCCCATGTCTTTGAAACATGAAAATTACGGATGTATTTACATACGCAGTGTAGCTGTCAGGTATTCCCAGTAAAACCGAAGTGCACTCGGAGTGTGCCACAACGAAGAAACCATACCATCACTCGATCAGAGATATTCGACGAGAATGCGTAAACTGATATGTCAGTCCACGCTGTTTAAGTGTTTTGTATATGCCCTATCATTTGGAATGATGCATATATTTGTGATGGCATTTGTGCAAGTCTGTACTTCTTCGCACGTTCAGTTTCATCATGCCATAGGGAGGATCCTTATTGAAAAATATTGTGCAACTACCTGTGATGTTATTCATTTATTTATTTATTTATTTATTTATTTATCTATCTATTTATCTATCTATCTATCGATCTATCTTTCTATCTATCTATCTATCTATCTATCTATCTATCTATTTATTTATTTATTTATTTACTTATTTATTTATTTATTCATTCATTTATTTATTTATTTATTTATTTATTTATTTATTTATTTATCTATCTATTTATCTATCTATCTATCGATCTATCTTTCTATCTATCTATCTATCTATTTATTTATTTATTTATTTATTTATTTATTTATTTATTTCGGGACAATTAGGTGACACCATTAACGTATGAAGGAATATTTAGTGCCGTTAATTTGTAAATGGAGATTACTGATCATGTTTACACTGTTGATGGACCACCTTGCGTGTGATATGAATAGCTCATTTGGGTGTGGTTGATAAAGCTAGAGTGAGGCCTTATGATTAACCAGCTAACTATGATGCTTCATTTGCAGAGGCTTTACGTCCCCGTGGTGTTTCACTCATGTGAGTGATAGTCGGTAGGGAACGGGAGAACTTGAATCCAATATGAGATGCTCTCATTATTAGGACTCAACCACGGAATTCTAGTCGTCACTTATGTATGGACATGTGTTGCTATTTAGAGCTAATTTTGTGCAGATAGAATTACTAACTATTGATTGGTGATCGGAATACCTGTAGGTGGTAATGCAGGTATATACAGAATTATTAACCATATTTGGTAAGAAAAATCTTCGTCAAAATGATGTTGGATGACACGGTTTAGCTTATGATGTTTATTCGTGTCTCGTCCTCCGATGACATGTACATGTATATATTGTTATCTGTGTAATTATTTTCCGGTTGTAATTTTATTGATAGTTTTATGTCTGACAAGAGAAACCTCTATAATGTTATTGTGAGAGGTCGTTTACTTTTCTTGCGTGATCTGACCGACATATCCAAAAACCTCAGGCTCAGGTACAGATTGACATTGGCCTCGAAACCGCTAGACCTGCGCTAAGACATCATATCTTAGTGACTAACCTTAATAAGTTAACAGTTAAGATACTCAATGACCGCCTTATATATGTGAAAAATATTTTATATTCAGGAATTTTTTTTTTTCATTACTTGGCATTACAACTGTTCAGACAACAGCGGGCTACCATATACATGAAAGTACACCATATTAATGAAAGTACATCATATACATGCATGCATACATACATACATACATACATACATATATACATACATACATACACACATACATACACACATACACATACACACATACATACATACATACATACATACATACATACATACATACATACATACATACATATAGATTGTGGTTGCAATGTTATATAAGTGTGTGTGAAATTGATGCCATTATAACACTGAGAGCCGGTTCAGGTCATCGTTGGTATGTCCTGAGGTTCTATTGACTTTATGTGGGTGCCAGTCAGGCCAGCATTGATAAAGTCCCACATTCTCTCGAGTGCGTGTGAGTCTCAATGCAGGTCATTATTGTAAGCTGCCACGCTCTCTTGACTCCATCTGACTGCCTGTCCAGGTCATCCTGTTTCTGGCCCCATTATTAGTTGACTACATTCGAATACCATTCCAGACTGTCATTGTCATGGTCCTACATCCTCTCGATTCCATCTAAGTACCATTTCAGACGGCCATTACCAAGGTGTGACGCATGGTTGACTGCATCTGACTATCCGTTCATTGTAAAAATCACAATTTCTCTCAACTCGCGTTGAACATTGAACATTTGAGTGCCAGTCCAAGTTATCAGTGTTGAATTTCCACAGATAGTTTTGACAAAAAAGGCAATTTAGGACAGGCGCGAAACATAACATGAAGGCATACATTTCAAGTAATGTTGACGCGATTTTCAAGATAGAAAGGTTCGAATCCAAAAGAAGCTAGAAAAGATTTCCTTCGCAGCAAATCTGTCTGGGTGCCTCCAAAAGGAGACCAGTTTGAAATGCTACACTTTGCCATTGTTCAACATAATCTAAATTTAGTTTATTAGCCTAATTTTTATAAAGTAAAATACTACAGTTTTGGTTCTTGGTTCATTGGATGTAGCCCTGTCACAAACTTATAAAATGAAGTTTGAATGAAGCTAGTATCTGTAGTAGTTTTGAAGCTATTCAACAATTTAATTTTGTGTATTTGCCCAATTCGCATAAATTCGA
Organism: Hermodice carunculata; assembly: GCA_964020975.1. NCBI lineage: Eukaryota > Metazoa > Annelida > Polychaeta > Eunicida > Amphinomidae > Hermodice > Hermodice carunculata. Next base: position 102,671,128 of record OZ026616.1, on the reverse strand, counting down.
AGCCTACAAACTTTGGTTTATGGCTCATTGGATGGGGCTTTACCACAAATCCATAAATAATAGTTTTGAAGCAATTCAAGATTTACATTTTGCATGTTTACCTAATTTGCATAAATCGAAATCTGACAACTTTGGTTCATGGTTCAAGGTTCATTGGATGCGGATTTGCCACAAACCTATAATTGAAGTTGAAATGGCCTGTCTAAATATAATAGTTTTGGAGATATTCAACTTTGAAACTTTCCAAAGCCTCTTCTTAACATAATGTGAATTTCTACTTAACTTATACTGTCTATTATATTGGCAGGTGTCACAAACTTATATGTGCACATTGAAATCTTGAGTATCTGCAATATTTTGGAAGATATGGAGCTTTTAAAATATTAATTGCCCCGAAATAAGCATACATTTAAACATCATGACTATTTCAAATGAGATGCACAATTTGAATGGTTAGTTCAGTCACCATAGCAGGTTTGGTGGTTTTCGGAAAAATAGGGCTTGAGAAAATCTCCATACCATCTTGGTTTTGAAGAAGAAAGAAAGAAAGAAAGAAAGAAAGAAAGAAAGAAAGAAAGAAAGAAAGAAAGAAAGAAAGAAAGAAAGAAAGAAAGAAAGAAAGAAAGAAAGAAAGAAAGAAAGAAAGAAAGAAAGAAAGAAAGAAAGAAAGAAAGAAAGAAAGAAAGAAAGAAAGAAAGAAAGAAAGAAAGAAAGAAAGAAAGAAAGAAAGAAAGAAAGAAAGAAAGAAAGAAAGAAAGAAAGAAAGAAATGTCTGGGTTGGCACCCAGAATAATGATATGCCAATGGCGGAGGAGGTACATTTCCCGGCATGCATCTTTAATATCCATGTATTTTCGGGAATGAAGCTGATTATTTACCCCACTTTGAAGTGTCAGTCTGTCTGAGCCGGCCTCTTCTCATCACAAAAATAGTGATCTTAGCATCTGTCACAATGGTTTATTTACTTGATTCAAAGTAAACAGGCAAATATGTACACAATGACACGGCACGCTTTCAAAGTTCTGCACCTTATCCTTCCGCCTGACATGTTACGCAGTATTGTCAACACTACCATGTTAATTATAGACATTTGACCCGATTTGACCCGAGCTGCAGCTTGATCAAGTGGCGTCAACCTAAACATCAATAATCTACTATACGGCGACCCCAGCCGACCAGAGAGTGGAAATATTCACTTATTTAGAACATTCCATGATTTTCGTATTCAAACTAAGCGTTTCTAACTTGTCAGTGTGTTTGTGAAAAGTTTCATCTCACCTGTTGCATAAATGTATTCTTCTGTGAAACCATTGCACTAATACCATAAGTTAGCATTATTGTATATGACAATGTATACAGTGTATATATTATCCACCATCTTGTTGATGAAATTGTGAAATTCATTTGATGTACACGGAGAGGAGTTCATATAAGTGCTCTGCACTTTTTCTCCAATCCTTTTTCACTTGGTGAAATAAGATATATTTAAACCAATCAAGTAGTTAATTTAGAATTAGATGGCATATATCTTGCTTTGATGACAATGTCAAAGCCGAAAGTCCTGACTTATTTCTCTCAAGATGGGGCAAAATTATATACAAGTCCATCAAAGTAGCTTGAAATACAACACAGAAATCTAGTATACAGATATTGATCACACGATTGGCACGCCAGGCCAGAAGCATGTAGCTCTTAGACTGATGTAGACTTGGAGCATGCCGACAGGAAGCGCTCGGATTTGCTGCTTTGGTGGACGGAAATAGGATATATGTGGCCTCAGCCCGATGAATGACGTAGGGGTAAGCCTTATGTTTCTATATACAGCAACCATTGGTTAATCTTCAGTGATGTATATATTGAAAGGTGTCTCTATCCAACAATAATAGAGTGTACCATCTTAGTAAATCTCCTTTTTCCGGAACCACTATGTATTTTCAATCGGCAACGAGGAAAATGTCTCGGACGTGCGTATTAAAGATAGAATTGAAACCAGTCCCTCACCCTTATTGTGTTCCCCATATTAAAAATCTACCTCCTAGAGCTCCGTTATCTAAATGTGCACGTACTTAAATTTAATATCATTTATGATTAGTTGCATAAAGATAGGCAAAATTGCCAATTTTCTGCGTTGTACTTTTATGTTTAATATGTCGGTACATCTTCAGATACTGGCTTAGTACTTGGCTGACCCTGCACGACACACGCTGCAAGCATGCTTTTATATATCGATCGAATTTTCCATAAGTTTGTGTATGGAAAGCACAGATAGTCCAGTCACTGAGCATCAATAACTTAGCATCAACGTGAAAAACTCATGGACAATTTATTATGAGAGGTCCACCCGTCAAAAATCAATAACTGACTTGCAGAGCGTTTTAAGCCAACGCCAGGCCTTGTTTTGGAAAGTGTCTGATTATTATGCGGATTCACGCGTCTGGCTCCAAAACCAGCCGACGTACTGGTGTATTTTGTACATTTTATATGGGCACCTAGAACATAGAACAATTATTTAAAGGGACTGTTTACCTCATGTTGGGCTTGAAATTTATATTTAAGAAATACTTACAAACCTGTCAGCATGGATAAAATCATGTAAAAGCAGTAGATAAAAAGTAGTAATGTCTTAAATATTGGAAAGATCGTAAAGGAATTTTAAGACAATCTGCCGATCTATCGTTTTGCACACTGATGCTGCAAGGAATCCATGCTTTATCTTTTTAAACAGATATGTGTTTTTATCTATCGCTGCTTAAAGATGATTAAGGATTCAGCAGTTCGTTTTTCTCCAATTATGAAGATTACCATCTCTCTCTCTCTCTCTCTCTCTCTCATATATATATATATATATATATATATATATATATATATATATATGTATGTATACACACGCACAAACACACACACACACACACATATATATACTGTAGTTCTAGAAATTTTCGCGCTCGATTTAATTTCGCGCTTTTCGCGCTACCACCTAAAGCGCAAAATTAAAATGCGCGAAAATAAGTTGCATTGTATTTCACTACATTGTTTGGCATTGGATTGCGCGAAACTAAAATGCGTGAAAATTCTGTAATTTCAGAAAAAATGAGTTTGCGCAAATTAAACACGCGCGAAAATTTCTAGAACTACAGTATATATATATGTATACAATATACTATAATATAATATAATATAATACAATACAATACAATACAATACAATATAATATAATATATTATAATATAATATAATATAATATAATATAATTCCACTTCCCAGAAATGTAGGAATCCACCGGTGAATATGTGCTTATCACTTGAGAAGATATTTAATGTAATTTTCTTTCTTTTTCTGTTGAGAAAGGATGTGTATTTTGAAGGCGAAGTCCAGTGGCAGATAGCGAGTAGCGCAATGTAATTGTAATACCGCGCGGCTTCCACAGAGAACAAGATGTGTATGGAGTCACGTGAACACGTAAGGCTACCCAGTAAGTTCCACCGGATAATGAGAATATAACAGCGACCAAGCAGATAAAAATTTCTTACGAGTCATAATTCCAGAAACACACAACACTTACGACTTGGCCAGGGTTTCTTATCTACGCTATCTACCACGAAAATGGACGTTTAAGTACTGTGCGCCCCCCCCCCCCCCCGCCCCTGGGTATTAAAACAGGAAAATCCATATGCACAATATATATATATATATATATATATAAACAGACAACCGCGCGCTTATTCTACAAAATCGGCATCATTTTCATTCAAACGGTATTCTGTTTACGTTTAAGCCTTGTCAAAACTGGATGCAGGTGACTTTTAAGACTTTAACATCGTACCTGCTATGCAGAACTGAAACTTGCTTAACGGAAATTGCATTAATAATAGAATGGGGAGCTCGTGTAGTTTATTGTGTCACTAAGAATGCTCCGATCCGGCAGGAAATGACGTACAGGTAGATATTATATCGTCAAATTTCACTCAAATAAGCAGCAGTGGAACGGAAGTTTCTTTTGATTGATCCACTTATTTCACTTCTCGTTATTCAATAGGCAATGGCAAGAACACAAGGTGCAAGCACCACCTAAAAGAGAAACGTTGTGTATTCCCATTACTTTACATTGTAATTTGCAACTTTATAACTTGAAAACTACTGTACATAGAAAAAAAGTAATCAAGATGCATAACTAAATACCTCACAGAAATCACATAACCATAGCTACATAAGTGACAAGTTTATTGAAGGATGCTTTAACATGTAAACTAATGGGAATACACAGCTCTGGCCCTCCAAACGTCTGTTTATTCAGTTGTGTATTGGGCGAACACCCACCTTAGAGCTAATTCTGACCTTTCCTAATCATTAATTTTTCTTTAAAATTCTTTAAAAATGCGATAGTCACTAAAGCATGAAGTTATTTTCTTATTTGGAAAAAATGCTTATGCACTAAATGACGTTATCTGAATAAAAATCCCAGCCGGTACTCGTCTTGAGCCCGGTCGGGTGTGAAGGTCAAGAATTTTCCTGGGTATTTCAGAGACGCCAAAATTTTAAAGCGCATATAAAATACATGTAAAGTAACGCGTACAGGTCTACGTTTCATAACATCACCATTGAAATAGTTTTCTGTTAAAAACAATACGAAAATTACGTCACAAGTGGATGAAATGACATCCTGGCCAATGTAGACTAGGTGTAGACATGAAACAAGTCGGACGTTTTCCTACTGAGTGGCGGTATTTCTACAGAGTTCGTAGTTGCTTGTCCGTTTTGTATAGAGACCTATAAGCTAGTGCTTCTATTGTCTCTGCCACTGTATTTTACATTGCCTTGAATTTGGAATTTTTGGAAGCCCGTTAGATTTTATTCGAAATGATTAACATCAAGTATCATTAGTATTATAGTTTCTCAGAGAGCATCAGCTGATCGGATTGTTCGTGTATGCGTGTATTACCTCGTGTCATGCATTACAGAGCAATTTTGCAATAACACTGGGTAGATAATAGTTAAATTTGGCACATGGGACCCGTCGAGATATGCCTATTCAAGAAACCTATTGAAGCGCTATGACATATTGATTGATTAGGAAGGCCTGTGGAATGCCTTGACATAGGTGTTGCTTAGAAGCTTAGTTATTCTCTACGTATAGACATTGTAACATCTGGGTTAAAGTCGATAGTCATGTGTTTCGGTATGAGAGTTTCCTTTGGCACACCCACACCCCCCACCCACACCCCCATATATATATATATATATATATATATATATATATATATATATATATATATATATATATATATATATATATATATATATATATATATATATATATATATATGTATATATATACATATATATATATGTATATATATACATATATATATATATGTATATATATACATATATATGTATATAAATACATATATATATATATATATATATATATATATATATATATATATATATATATATATATATATATATATATACGCCGAAGTGATTTTCCTGACAGCAAAACACACATTTGAAGTACAATGTGCATAAAAACAGTTGTATTATAAGATAAGAGCACATTATATAACAGACTGGTTATGTCAGGATGAACCCAGTTAAGGATATGATGTCCGATATCACTCCCCCTCCCACATGTATATATATATATATATATATATATATATATATATATATATATATATATATATATATATATATATATATATATATATATATATGTATGTATATGTGTGTATGTGTATGTATGTATGTGTGTGTGTGTGTGTGTGTGTGTGTGTGTGTGTGTGAGATACACACTGTCATAGCAGGACATGTTCTGCCATCGAATAATGTGAATTATGCATGAATCAGCCAAGCAGGTTGTGGGCTGATGCTACATGATGCGAATTGAATTATTAATTCAGGCGTAAAGACTGTTGATTCACTCAAAACGCTCCCGTTTTGATCTGAGAGTAAAAAAGTGAAAGATACTCGATCTAATAGATTCTGTCAAATATAGTGACCAATTAGCTTTCAAAAGTGCCTTGTTTTAATTATTCCAAATTACTGTGTCTGTTAAAGACTGACAGAAAAACATGGACATCAGCAACTGATGCAAATAAAATGTCTTGATAGGAGACTGAATCGAAGTCATCTTCAAAATATAAAGCTTTCAATGTTTCCTTTGATGTGTATTTGCAGTGTGCTTAAACTGTTGTAAGTAATGAATATCGTGACTTTGTCTCTGATCTACTTCTTGCCGAGTTTCAAACAGCAAGGCCTCAACATATGCGAATGCAACTTTAAGCTATTTTCCCATTAGTTTCCGATTGCTGGTGTCACGTGAGTCTGCTTGACTCTGTGCACGGCGCACATGAGATAATCAAGCATGAACACACTGGCATTTTGGTTGCCTGGCGGTAATCGCTTCGTTAAAGAAAGAACGATACCATGTGAATGCCTCCCTAATTATGTCTCCAGTCATTGTAGTTGGACATGCAAATACGTGTCATAGGAGTAACGAGTAATTTTAACGTTTTATCTTGCATTCATGTGTTTGACTAATAGTGCTGGGTATGCTTTGTGCTATCTTTAACCGCCGAAAGCTTATGTCCTCATACATACACAACAATGGTGAGAATATAAGGGCTTTGTCAGTCAAGATATTAACTGCCGTCCGTAACAGTGAAGATATAAAAGTGCCACACAACCGCTCATTTAAAACCATGGAGCCATGCTTAATTCCGCCACTTTGGTAAATATAAGCAAAATATTTGGTCTGGGACACAGTAGTGCAGCACACCGCTGTATTTACGCTGCCCCTGGGTCGCAGTCCCCCATACCTTTCCTTATAATGGTCATAGGCTGACATTGTCTCCCCGAGTTAATCATCCATTACTTTCTCAATAGACCAAGTTCGATATTTACCACTCAACTGGTCAAGGGTATATACTGGATGAGGAATGAAGGGAAGGAGATCCATATTTTAGAGTTAGCACTAAACTAAAAACGGTCATTCCAACAAACTCTGTTTTGTGATAGCGCGCCCTTTACGTAGGGTAAATATAGCAACAGTTACCCATTTACGCTTCATGCAGCTAATTGCAAGTTACTTCGTACATTAGGAACAAGTAATAGTGAATTTAAGTGATGTTAAGAGACTAAATAGTCCTTTAAGTTTGGAAGTGGCCCGGCATACAAGTCCTGCGTGTGACATCTCCGATGCTGTATGGTTTCCTGGACAGCGAATAGGTCACCCGAGTCACGTGTCATGATAGTCAACCATCATTGGTGAGCATTGAAATAGTTCTTCTACTTGACTAGAGGTTTCTAAAAATTATTTAATAAGCCGCGTTGTCACCGACAATTATCTGTCGTTGCAGGACTCACCGGTTGCACATTCAGCTGTTCCTCAATGACTCATCTTTCTTTTTCTGTGGAAGGCTTATACTGTAATAGGGACTTACTGTTTACACAGATGCATCCTCCAATTCCCACGCTCTGCCATGATACTTCTTGGGTATATATTTTACCAACTTGTCGCAAACAAAAGTCTATCTTGTAAGAACATTGTTTTCACTATTTGCAGTCGTGAATTGGGTGACACTTATTTCGCTCTCACCTCTTACAAGCATACTATAACCTCTTTTCTTGCCAATGAGATAACAGATGCACAACTGACACCTCTTTGATTGAAATGGCAAGAGTACTCTAACAATTCTGGTATCATTATAGTTCCACAAAATAGCCTGTAGTCAAACAGTGTAGCAATTCGATCTATCAGAAAGATGTACCTGAAATCCTTTTTTGCTATCAGTTTTTCGCACTTTTTCTAGTATCGTTGATAACAAGTCTGATTCAATTCATTTCCCTCTTTTGGATATGTTATGCAAGTCTTGACGAGCGTCATTGGCTTCATTTGGACGATGCTGATGGTGCATACCCGGTGAAGGTTTTGTTGATTTAGTGATTTTTCGCCGACGTGAGAATACTTGAACTGTAAGACAAGAATCAATTCAAGGCGCAAATTAACCAATCAATGACGACAATTTTAGGGGGTAATTGTTGTATTAAGATTGGTTGTTCTCTGACCTACTTAAGAGCAGCTGAACTTATTTGATAATGGTGGCTGGCAGCTGCAACAACCCTTTGCATAGCACAATGTTCAGGTAATTTTTTTTCAAATGGTGAGCGATAGTGTATACTACATGTAACTTTGGTGAAGTTAGGATTATATTTGCTATTATATGTGAAAGTCCCCGTGTTAGCATGTCGTGACATGAAATACCTTGTTTTACACGGTGCAAAGACAAAGACCTCAGCCTCAGTGTGGTACGAGTGGGATTCATGGCACATCGCGACTTAAAACTTCCAGCTAAATAGCTGGCTGTGGATCTGCCATAAACTCGTACCTTCTGGTAAAAGCAATTAGAGTAACCACCGTTAGAATCGCATACCGCAAAATAATGCGCCCGTCAGAATCACGATCATGATTGATTTTGAACTTTCCAACACAGTGTTTCATCATCCAGAATTTTAAATGAATCACATAAAATACGGTTATTTACGGAACTTATTGGTTATCCTCTATGGACCCTTGCAGGAAATGTTCTGCTCGGTAAAGGGGCGACATATAACAGTAGACACGTATTGGTGAACAGCTGACCAAGTGTAGGAAATGTTTTTCATGTAATAAAGACGGATATTTTTGGTTTGGCAAATTGCATGTAAGCAAAGGCAAATTATATTTGATACTGAGCATTTTGACACCATTGACCATACCCAGATTTCAAAAATAGTCACACTTCTGGAATGTGTGTGTAATAGGTATTGTAGCGACTGTCAGAAGCACACAGCATGCAAGCAAATACCGTTGTGATAGTGCCCCTCGGAAAGCCCAGAATGGGACTTACCTAGAGAATATACACTACCTCTATTACATCACCCAGACAGCCCTTGGCACGAGGAAATGCATGCTTTGACATCTTTGAAGTCCTCCCACAGTAGCGCTTGTTTGATCAGGGCTTTGGTCATTTACCATGGCATCTTTTGAAATAAGATCAGTTATCTGATTAACATGATGGTGAATGAAGCAAAATTCCTAGAATTATTATCCATTTACCCTTGAGAGGGTCCACAATGACGTCAATGTAAGGTACACTCTGACTCAATATTCACAAAACTTAGCAATTTTAGTCACGTTAGAAAGAAAACAATGTAGGTGTTTCCAATTGGTGATCATTAGCTTGGCACGCTTGTAAAGTCTTCATTCAGTGTTGCTCCAAATGCGCGCGTGATCCTAGCCCCCAACCTGCGTCAAGGAAAGCTAGTGACTGCGTATGAAGCGGCAGAGTGTTACATCACTTTGACATTTATCGACCAGGATACTGATCCTAACTTCTATCGTAAATATTTGTAACCCAAGTCGCCTTCCCTGGCATAATTAGGAGATTTGAATAACAGTATTTACAGGTGCCAAGGTATTCATCGGAACAGTTCCATGAAGATATTTTTAAAATCAGGAATCTATTCGCAAAGTCCTCATTTTTTGGTTGACTAATTGATAGCCTTCAATCATAATATACAGCTAACGCTTTCCATCCCATAGCCTTCACATCATGCATACTTTGTCACCTAATGGTGTTTTAACAGGCGGTGCTAGTCATAGGGTAAACTACCGCTGGCTAATCAGGCAAGTTCATTTTGCTGACATAGCAAAATAGCCGTGGTTTAAAAAAAATCGCTTTTTTGGGAGGGGGGGCTGATTGTTTGTTTGTTTGGCGTTTTTTTTTTTTTTTATCTTGTTGTTGTTGGTTTTTTTTTTTGGTTTTTTTTTTTTTGTGATTGTTTGGTCATGTTTAGTAATTATCGAAATATCCATGTCGTGCCCGATATCGATGTTGATAACTTGATCCGCGCCATTGATACTGTTCCAACGTTAGTGCTGGTGATACCTCAGATAAGGGGCGACTGCAATTGGCGGTCTGGCTCCGGACATCAGATATGTTACAGAATTTGAAGCAGCCTCATGTCTTTGCGCCTGTTTGCAAGAATGCTGTTGATACATAATAATGCAAAATATGCACATCGAAACCGACACTGTTGCTATAAATACGATGATATTGGTAACACGTGTCTATTTTAGATGTTCCTGTGTACACTTCAATATGATATTGCTGTGGAATTTTATGGAATAAAAGCACCGTTATTTATGTTAATACTGAGTCATGTACTCGAGGAGTTTGTAAAGTGGGCGGGATTTCTGAAATAGAGTAAACAAATCTGATCGTTTTTGATGTGCTACATGGTTCCTTGATAGCCTCCGTGTGGGCGGGTATGACAATCATATTTCCCACCAACTTCTCTCATATCACTCTGACAGACAGCACGGCCAGCAGTTGTTGCGCGTGCCATTGTACCCTGCTTTGATGCATTCGGTTGAGTCCTCTATTGGACCCACTGAATTGGTACACGAGATAGCCACAAACCTGTCGGCATACAGATACTGATACATGTACATCCACAGGCTACTGGCAAGCAACGTGATTTTATCAATTCCTATATTGTGTGTCTAACGAAATAGTCGAGGAGTAAACAGCACAGTATCCACGCCTGTCAAACACGGCAGACATGCGTATTTATCAACAATACCATAGGGTGAGAACATGCAATGGAAGTACACGCTGATTATCCCACGGGGGCCTTGTGTGTGTGATCACTGCAGTCTGTTTCACCAAGTTATCTTAAAAAGTACGTGGCAAAGAATATGGTGAGTGCATTGTATATATGGGTAGTTTGGGGCATTTTATATGTTGAGGCCAACTGTGCCGCTAGAGAGCGCCACAGACTACTGTTCCGGTTCCTAACTGTATTGTATTCCAGTCAGATGACCAGGAAACACTAAAACCAGCTGATAGTGGTCCCAAGACATTGCGCGCATGATCCATGGAATATTATTGCTGGTAAGTGGCTTGGGTTTCGAGGTACGGAAAATTTCATAGTAAACTTTGTGGTGAGACACCAGAAATGCTGGGATAGACATTTTTTCTTTATAGCCTTGTTAATTTTATTTATATTTTGTTATTTTTAAAAGGAATTTGGATCATATTAGCTTTTCTACGTGAACAACCAAGTGTTTTAATGCAAAAAGTCGCCTGATTATAATCTGAAAATTCCACTCAGTCCTGACAAAGCAGTTTAAAGTATATAAATTTTACATTCAGCGTTTTATACAAACATTTTGAAACTTATTCTGTTATGAAAATGTACTAAAAAGGATATACACGAAACTAACTTCAACTATGCATGCTTATTCATGTTTATGTCAAAAGATACAGGTACAATTTAACGTTTTTATGTCAAATATAAAATTTGTATTTACATTGCTCAACAAGAAGGAGAAGAAGAAGAAGAAGAAGAAGAAGAAGAAGAAGAAGAAGAAGAAGAAGAAGAAGAAGAAGAAGAAGAAGAAGAAGAAGAAGAAGAAGAAGAAGAAGGGGAGCAGGAGGAGGAGGAGGAGGAGGAGGAAAGGAAGAAGAAGAAGAAGAAGAAGAAGAAGAAGAAGAAGAAGAAGAAGAAGAAGAAGAAGAAGAAGAAGAAGAAGAAGAAGAAGAAGAAGAAGAAGAAGAAGAAGAAGAAGAAGAAGAAGAAGAAGAAGAAGAAGAAGAAGAAGAAGAAGAAGAAGAAGAAGAAGAAGAAGAAGAAGAAGAAGAAGAAGCCAACAACCATAAACTGACGAGTTCCCCATGCAGTTCAAACGCCGATTTACAAACGCACTGCATTTTTTTCAAAGTTTCGGATCAACTTAGAGATCTGAATTGTAACTGATATTCTACTGACTCTGTATTATTTGTGTTTCACCAAAATAGCAGATCGACTTGAAGTAATAGTGTCGCATACCCGCCGGAAGGGCAGATATTGAGCACTAGAAGCAGCCCAGTTAGTCTCGCAAAAAAAAAAAAAAAAATAAAATAAAACAGAAAAAAGAAATAAAAAAAGAAAAAGAAAAGAAAAAGCTTAGACAAATCAGCCCCGTAGAGTGCTTCATACCGCCGCGTTGGTGCGTCATCATGCACGGTAGAAGTAGCTAGACAAGTAGGTGCTTCATTTGATGAACTATCTGCCTGTATAGCCTTATAAACTGACAGCTGATGAATGGAGGGTACTTGTGTGTTGTAGTGTAAGCCAATATGCTTCAGATGCTGATTTGTGTCGTGTACAAGTATTGGTGCTGTACAATGAGTGTGGTTTGACTTGCCTGTAGCGTTATATGGCTTCCTTGAAGTATGACCTTCTGGGCATACATAGACATCTGCTATAACATCGGACCCGAATGCTACTGAATACTTGCGCACGTGCTAGCTGAAAATACTGGACAAAAGCACGTGTCTAGGTGAACCACATGTGAATTAAACCTACGTACATGTCGACTTGAAGTACGTGGAAAATGAATTCATAAAATAAATAAATATATAATGAAGATCGACATGCCAACATGCAAACCAAGCTTACTGAAACAGCATTTGATGGTCAATCAGAGATAATACAAGTTGAACGATTTCCAGTAAAATGGTAAATTTGTTCATTTAATCTGTTGAAGTGGTTGAATAATTATATTTGTACTTTACTTCTAATTTCTTAAGGCAACTTTAACTCCCCCATCGTGGGAGGCTATTGCAATCGAATTTTCAGCAGGCCGTCAAAAGCGACTACCATCTAATTTCAGTGCAAAGTTTAAAAAGTTTGATATTTTATCAAATTTTCAAGAATACCCATAAAGTCATCTAAGTTTGTGATTGATTGTGAATATGATAATTGCAAAACAATGTTTACGTGGCGTATTGCTTCACTTCCTACTTTATCATTATTTATACTTTGGGGATACAGAATATAAATGGTGTTTTGTGTTTTTAAAACCCCTGGAATCTCAGCGGCCAATAGACCTGTTCATAGGACTCGGGTTTATTCGGTTCACTTCGGGAAGCGCACCCTGCTTTGTTTACATTTTGTGCTCGACCACGCTGGCCGGATTACACGTGGAAGCATAAGAAAGTAAAACACAAGATGTGCTTGGATTTAACGAACATCATACCGTCAGCAATCTATAAATGCACGTTTCACCACTGATGTGACAATTTAGGTAAAAGATTTGCACTGTTCAACACAATCCATGCTGTAATCACTAGCGTTTGCTGTGGCATCCGTTGTAAACATATGACGGCGTGAGCCGGACTCGGCTACTTGCTGATTGGACAATCAGGCCAACAATGGAATGCATAATTAATTACGGTTCGGAAAAGTTTGGTACAACTCGGTATGAACAGGTCTATTGCGCTTATCATGGGATAAATATTCGGTAAAAGAGTTAAGCGACATCTGGACTCAATGGGAACTTTCTTTGCCCCTTTATGACACGCCGTTTTCACCCCAATAAAGATTTCAACATAATCTTTTCATATCTGCCTTAATACTCGTCTTCTCAGTAGACCATGTTTGCCATGTTGGTACTTGCGCACAATGGAAAATATGGCCAAATATGAGGCAGATCTCTCTCACATTAATGCATCAGTAGCATACAATGTTTTGAGCCAGTTGTGGTGTTCCCCTGGTTTATGCATGTTTTGTGTATTGTGATACTACTTGGGCTATTACTTATCCGAGAACACTCAAAACGCTCGTAGAAGAAAGATATTATCAGAATGCCCACATTTTCGAGTTTAATTTCCATACAGATACATTCTCAACACAGCTTCAAATTATGAAGTTCCATAGTTTAGATATATATCTTACGGGAATCTTGATGTGTAAAGTCCAATTTACCTTGCACCAAATATAATAAGAAATGTATTTACCAAAGTCTCAAACTTGAATGTATAGAATTATCTTACCAGACAAGCACAAAATTTGTATGCATCTCAATTTGGAACAAATACGGGAAAATCGTTTGTTATAGTATGAATCTAGTATTTCAAATACAAAACCTGTATGCATACAGAACTCGACAGCAATTCATATGTACAGAAAGAGACTGTTACATATTTAGGGGAACCAATAGTTTCCTATTTTGATTTATATTGTAGTCTGGCCCACTGCAATTTTCTATGTATTAGTTACATAATGTTACCTCTTGACCACCATTGTCAACAGCTCGGTGTCTGGGCATGACGCCCAAGAAATCAAGTTGAGTTTAATTGGCTTGACCCTGAAAACCGGATGGTCTCGTGACGCCATCTCTCAGCCTCCAGGTGTGCATGGTACTCAACTCAACCTTCCTCTTTTGGGCGCCATAAGACAAATGGCAGCTCTGTGAACAGGCATAAAGGAAGTCTGACCATGCAAGGCATAGGTGGTTGGTCTCAAGAGTCCCCAAACGCCAAATCAGGATGACTGACTCTATTGAGTCTTCACCACAGACCCCCCCTTCCCCAATGAGAAAAGGCATAGACTTACTTTGGTTCCTCCACAGTCTCATGTGGCTGATGGGAAAGACAGTACACTTGCTTCAGCTCGTCCACAGTCCCAGATGACAGATATCTCTGTGCCTGAGGATCAACCACACCTTCAGTGGTGGACTGTGAGGGAAAGGGTCATGGGAGGACAAACGCTGGAGCCTTTTTCATGCCCAGTTCACCATTTAGACAGCATCTTCTTGCTCCAGGCGGGGAGCTTACATGGGGAGCTGGAAGGTTTCAGGCCCATGTCCGGCATCATTCGTGGTTTACCACATAAACTGGTTGGAACTGGAGGAGATATACTTAGCCCTCCTCCACTTCTGAGACCAGGTGGAGCACAAACATGTCCTCATAATGTGCGATAACAGGACAGTGGTAGCCTTCCTCAATATGCAGGGTGGAACACAGATCAAGAAGCTGACCGAGTTGACCGAACACATCACCAGATGGTGCTATGACCACATGTCTTGAGACATCAGAATGTCCTGGCCGACCAACTCTTGTAAAGAGGTCAGCCAGTAGCAACAGTTCAGGCCATGTGGGCAAGATGGGGAACTCCATATGTGGATCTGTTTGTGACTCGTGAGAATGCTAAACTGCGGGATTACGTCTCACTTGTCCCAGACCCCCATGCCCCAGCAGTGGACTGGAGCAACCTGTGGGCATATGCCTTTCTGCATTCCCAGATCCCTCTGAGGGTACTGCACAAGGTTTGGTCCCATGAATGCAATCTGATCCTGGTTGCCCCTTGGCAACCCTGCAGCTCTTGCTTGGTAGACCAACAGTAATTAAGCGTTTAGCCTCTGCTACCATTACTGGCATGGCCAAAGCTTATGGTGCAGCCACAGAGGAGCTTGTTCCGTCATAACCCTCAAGTGCTCAACCTCCATGCTTGGCAGTTATCTCACAGCACATCTGCAACAGAGACATCTCCAAATTGGTCTCAAGTATTATGCTAGAGGAAGGCTTTGATGTTTTTCTCTAACTGTTTACGTGGCTCATTGGAAAGTGCTTTCTGACTGCTGTGCCAGTTAGAGAATTCACCCCCAGAATCCATGCAATCGCAGACATCACTGACTTCCTGTTATATCGCTGGGAAGTTTAAGACAAGAGCTCAAGAACAGTGGACAGGTTCTGATCAGCCATCTCTTCAACCCTTGCCAACATCCTAGAGGTGTCCAGGTGGGACCTACCTCTGGTTTTAGTCATGTTCAAAAAGTGGCTGTTTGAGTATTGTGAGGACCCTTAGCAGGTTTCCCTCAAGTACTGGGAGTGGAAAACTTGTTTTCTATTAACACTAGTTTAGAGGGCTAGGTGAAGCTAGACTTGTCTAAGCCTGAGCTCACAAGGTACAAGCGCCCAATGCTTCCTGGCAAGCCATGTGGAACATTGCAGTTGTCAACATTCTGCCAGCATGCTGTTGGCGATTGTATACAGCTTTCAGAGAGCACTACTTGGGTGACATGATAGTGCTAGAGGACAGCATGTACACCTTTGCAGGCATAACTGGCTCCCTTGCTTAGGTTCTGATACTTGTTTGTTAGGCCTTCTGGATCCCATCAGAGCTGCCACTGTGTTCCAGCTTATGGTGCTCTCGTGGTTTGATCTGATGCAGGCTTGTAAGTCTGTGAATTTCTCAATGGGCTTTTTAGGGCTTCATGTCTGGTGGACCTAATCTCCAACAGTATCAGGCAGTTTGTCCCATCATCCCGACCTGTTGCTGGTTTGACACAGGTACCAGCTACCCACAGAACCATATACCGCCCATTCCCTGTGCCTGCCAGTTTCACGACTGGGCCTTGTAAGATCTTCAGACCCTATGGAGCTGAAACCGATAATGTCTAACCAAGAGGTGTACGGTTGTCATGGTGGTGGCCCAGCACCGGGGGTTAAGTGCAGTCCCAGGCTGGTCAGTAAGGAAAGTTTCCTGTTTAGGCTGGATTCTGCTATCAGCAGCCTCATCTCAACGTAGCTCTGAGGTTTTTCCTTCAGTTCACGTACAGCTTCTTTGCACAGACCTCTAGACCACCAGAGAAGCCTACCGGACCAACCCGCCTTTTTATACAGCTGATGTCAACTGACCAATCTCCAAAGAGGAAGGATGAGATGGGGAGCATGCACACCAGGAATCACTATTGGTTCCACAAGAACCTAGAGGTGGCGCCACAGGATTTTCAGGTTTTAAGGATCAAGGAAGTGAAACTCAACTCGATTTTTTGGGGCGTCATGCCCAGACACAGGAGTCTTGGCTAAGGTGGTTGACAGGTAAGTGCACTTACTAATACTGATATGACTCCAAATATCCCGTATTTGTTTGTAGAAATGCAGAGTACCCTATCGGTATGGAGGTAATATAAACTAAAGGGTCCAGGGTCTTTCTTCCACCTGAATTTACTGTACAAATGTATATATCCTTTTTCAGTTGTATTTGTGGTATCCTGTTTTCATTATTTTATGTCGGATATTTTGTGTTAGTCCTATGTATTGAAACAAGTGTGGCAATACAATACACTGGGATAATACAGTGCAATGCAACGTACCAGGACATGCAGGGCTTATGGTTCGCTGCACAAACACTTTGAATCTGCATTCTAGCTTTCTGCTGGCTGCTCCTTTGGTACGGGTCAATATCAAGATAAGATCTTTTAGAATCATATTTTTGTGGATGTGCATCATGGAAAAAAGCGTCGTCATTAAGCTCTGCAAACATTGGAGTCCTTGAGCTACGCAAATAGTGTTGTCCTTAAGCTGCGCAAATAGTGGAGTCCATGAGCTACGCAAATGGGGGAGTCCTTCTTGTATGTACATATTTTAGTCATGTAGTTTTACCAATAGAATAATCCTTCAGCTATGCTGATACTGTTGTCCGTCAGCCAGGCCAATGGTGTAATTCGTCACCTATGGTAATACTATAATCCTTCAGTTATTATAAAAATAGTGCAATCCTTCAGCTATGTCAATATTGTAGTCCGTCTGCCAAATCTGCCAAGTCTGCTTTTAAGCGAAAGCACTGTCATGCACATGCGTCAATAATTGTTTTGTTGGCAGATGCGCGGCAGCAAGTTGACCAGCAAAGAAAACATGAGTTGATTTATATCGATACATGAAATCCGCTGATACTTCACAGAAATGGAGGAGGTCTCTCTTGATATTAGCTCGTTATACAGAGGCTTTGTCACATTTCTGGCACCTAGAGCAAATACCGTTGTTTCTTGGGCTATTATTCGGTGTATGAGTCCATTACGTGTCAATACTGTAGTTCGAGAGTCCGCCCAAGCTGAAATATTCAGATATACAGAGCAAAGAAGAATTAGTGATCAGTGGAATTAGAGAAAAAAATGAATATTGAGAAAAAAAGAACAGTTTACAGTGTAAAGAGTATATGTTTACTTGCTGCTTATCATAAGCCGGGAACTCCCATGGTAGTGAATATAGCCTTATCAAGTGTAAAACAGTGTATGTCAAATCCCTCACGGGTTTGACTCCTGTGACACTAATGCACTTAAATGGTTATTTTGTGGCGATCAGGGAGCATAGGTTGTGTATCATCTGTCAAGATTAATGGTTGATGCCGTTCGCTGTTTAATTTAACGCTGTCTCTATGTAACTGTACGCAAACAAGCCCATTTAAACAAAAACGCGGGGTTAAAATATCGTTCCCTTACCTGTCAAATTGATGTGATTTTCAGCGAAAAGTCATAAAAGCTTTTCCAATGTTGCGGATGACAGGTGGCAAAGAGAGATAAAAACCCTTCAGCAGGAGATATGTAGTCGTAAGTTGCAAGTTACCACGTGGCCTACTCAGATACAAGAAGAAGCGCAGTCAGTTCAAAAGCACAAAGGAATCGATTGAATTCATGTGTCAAAACGCCTTCTGTCAAATTGTGGAGCTAATAATAATTAACAGACAATACAAATCAAGACTAAACATCGACTACATTATAGTCCTTTAACAGACCAGGTCTCTGCTCTTATATTTGACTTGTAATTTGGAGAATTATATCCAGGATTATTATTCAATATGTCTTTGTGGCTTCGTTCTGAGATGGCTCCTTTCTGCACACAGCGACTTCCAGATGCAGGGCAAGTTCCTTGTAAGTATATAAACTCATCCGCACGTTCGATTCCAACTTTTTGTTTTCAAGATGCAGTAAAGTGTGCAATTAAGAGTTATAACTTTATGTATATTCACGGGAATACACAACCAGCTACGACATCTATGTTATGGAGGTTGTTCCGGATATGTAATCGATATTAGGACATTATTCTTTATGTAAAAGTGGTACCTTCATTGTTAATGAGAGATATGTTGGCCTTTGGGTTTTGGGGGCAACGCAAAGTGGTACGTGCATTGTTAAAAAGAAATGTGCTGACCTTTTGGTTTTGGGGGCAACGACATGGTATTTTATTTATATCGTCTTCTTACCAAGGTCCCCTTCTGTGATGCAACACTGTTCTATGTGGAGTGTCTGCAAAAAAATACACCAACACCAACAAAACAATCAACGGTAGAGACACTATAAAAACCATGAAAAATGAGTTGATTGGATTCTGTTTCGCAGGATCGATGGCATTTCTAAGTAGAGATAGCTTGATATGTGTACGTCATCGAGTGTACCAGATCAGGTTGATCATATGCGGTCTCTGAACTGAATGTAAGACTATCTTGCATGGCCCATGAAATATATACTATGTTTTTAGGTTCCTATTTTTGTAAATATTGGAGCGTATTAGAGATAATGTTAATTGTGTAGCTCAACAGACATAGGAACAACTAATATACACTGATGCAAAGCCAGGTCTGCTAATATCAAGTAGCCACGCCAAGCACTCATTTATGTGGTTACTTCTTCATGTTTCGCATCAGACAAAAATATCCTATGATGTACTGAACTATAATTTTACCATATAATCGACTTTGCTGTACCACAGACTAAATTGTGTTATGGGCCGTATACATACATACATACATATATATATATATATATATATATATATATATATATATATATATATATATATATAAATATATATATATATATATATATATATATATATATATATATATATATATATATATATATATATATATATAAACGTCTAAATGCCCGTGGTTTATTTCACGGATTTGACTCCGTTGTGATATTTTCGATAAAAATTGTTACTCAGCATTTTTCCAAATGTTCTTTTTTGTGCTGATATCTATACTAACACTTTTCCCAGTATTTTCACTTTACCATCTAACATACGTGAATGTGGTCTGATTAACTTTTATTAGCTTTTCTAGGAGATTACTTTAAATAAGATACTGAACAAAATATGAAATTGATTGGCCATTGAACAATTTATTGGAACTTATTGAGGGACACTGTTTGGAGCAGCAAAAAACCCGCCAAATGGTCGTTGATTTTTTTTTTTTTTTTTTTGGAGGGGGTAAAAGGGTTAATACAAAAATTGTACTACAATCCACACTGTGGCGCCACATCTCTCTGGCGTGTTATACTATACTGAAAATGTGGAGGTTATTGAGTATTTCACGCAAACACAAAATCTCACCCAAGACTGGCACACGGAAGATAGCTGCACCCACTACCCCCTGAGAATGGCGTGCAGAGATTCAGCGAGCAAGTACTTGTCATGACCATGGGAGTGGTTACCGGCCTCCGTCTCCCATGCTTTGTCCACAGACAGACGTAAGCCTCGCAATCAATTTATAAATCTATGGTTTCATATCATTTCCGATATTGCCTGTACCGACATTCTCCGTTTAACACTTTGCCTGCCTATCCTGGAAAAAAGTCTTGCTCGTTTGAGTCTTGATAATTATTCCAGTTTCAAATTTCCCATGAAAAATCCTTTCATTCAAACAAGCGGCATTCCTAATCTGACATCAATGGTTGCAGCCTTGATCCACTGACTAGCACCCCTGACTGCGCCAAAGGCCGTCCCAGGAAGGCTGCATTGTATATAAAACCCAGCGCTGAAAAGCCTGGCAGTAGATGGCAGTTTGTAACATGTTATTTAGGTGGTGTATTTCTTGACTATCCTATTAACATTAATTTAATTTTGGGTTGAAGGAGTGCCGGTATAACTGCTACCTCCATTTCGTCGAGTTTTTTTTTGGGGGGGGGGGGTGTTTTTTTATGTTTTTTGTTTGTTTGTTGTGTTTTTGTTTTGTTTTTTGGGTTTGGGGGTTTTTTGTTTTTGTTATTTTTATATGTTTTTTTTTTTTTTTAGTTTCGGGTTCTTTTTTCAAGTTTTCGGCACTTTGGGTGGTGTAATACAATACAATCTTATTCATTTTCGTAGCTTTTATGCGGAGCCATTTCTTTGTAAAAATGATGATTGTTTCACCTTCCAGTTTCAAATACTTCGGCTTTAGATATGTTTTTCTCAGTGTGTAAATTTCCATATTGAGTTTGATACAATCGAGATTAACTGATGAGCTCGGATTGATTGTTGATGTCATATTGTGAATTTTGTTCTTACATAAATATGATAAAACGTACGGTTGTTGAAGTACTGAAACATACCAAAGAAAATCATCCGCTATGCCCATCCCACAAGTAACTTAAAATATCGCATGGCCGCCCACTACGAAGGAAGTATACAGGTTGGCACGTGCTTGTATTTAAATGGGATAATTGCCCCAGTATATCTAGTCACTCAAGACAATTAATGTCACTGTTGTTTGAGTGGAAGGAGATCATGATTCACATGCATCAGAAGAGTTTCAGCATTTTTCAAAGAAACGTGTGGCAACTGTGACAAGGATTAAACAGTTAATACCACACCTCAGTACCGAAGAATGTAAATCTCACTTCGGTTGAAAACATAGGATTGAATTTGATTTGTCTTGGAATGGCATTATGGCACAAGTGTAAGAGAATAGAAGCCATATGGTACAGCGTTATTGAACCAGTGCAAAAGGCTAATAGCGATATATGGTACAGCGTTATGGCACAAGTGTGGAAGACCAGTAGCCATATGGTACAGCGTTATGGCACAAGTGTAAGAGACCGGTACAGGGCACGATTTTTTTAAGCACTCATCGGCAGGACAAGCGAATTTTAAAATCCACTTGTCCTATGCAAAATCCACTTGTCCGAATATAACCTGATGCAACAAACATAGTAATATTTTTTTCATCAATCCATACATAAAGGCCTGGACAAACCATTTACCCTAATTTGGCACTAATTGTCGCTTGCAAATCGGCTAAAATCTGTCAATTTTTAGCACGATTCCAGCTATGACTGGAAACAGTAAAACTGACAAAAATATCAAAAATGCAAATTGAAAAGTAAACTACTTGCATAGGGTGACTCACAATGAAAAATACCGTGTAATTTCTGGAAGTCACTGTCCCAGATAAATTTGATACAGAATAATAGTTGTATTGGTTTTAGCATCGTCTTTCTTCTTGCCGCTGATGGGATGCACATCGGCGCCATCGTTTGCGTACTACCATGAATGCTATCCGTACATCGTTGTCATTTTGTGTATATAGTATCGGCAAGTTCTTAGTACTAAATGGTGTCCTAAATTCAAATTCAAACGAAGAATTTCAAATCAGAAATCCGTCTCCTCGTAATGGCTGCACGTCGAGTGTGCGGTCACCATCTTTCCTACCACTGTACACAAACAGCTGCACCTGACCATGTGGTCTGACAAACAACACATCACTTGATTGGTCAATTGAGTCACAAGCAAAAATGAGCCAATCACGGCTCGTGTTGCAGTGTGTTCATCATGGCTTCCACCCTGTGAACGTGTGTGAACTTTCCGAAATTTACGGAGGGAACACACAAACGGGAAGCCCCCCCCCCCCCCTTTTTTTTTTTTTTTTTTTTTTTTGTATTGCAGCATGCGAAAATAAAGATACCAGTGTTTATAGCACAACTATTTGGAGTCACAGACAAATATGCGAAGGTAGGGGGAGAGAGAAAAATGCCGAATGTGTGACAGATCAGTCAGCATGATGCTCCGTTCACCGTAGATTACTCCAAGCGGTCACTTGCGTGTGACTGGCAGATGTGTGTTTTGTTTGGCCGGGAAGTCAACTTGCGGCACATTTACATGATCTTTCCAACACTTTTAGAACCCACTGATAAATGGCCTTTTATGCTAATTTGCTCAAGAATTCGCCATGCAAGTTTAAATTTTTTGATGTTACTTTGTCGGTGGTAGTCATATGGTGCAGCGCTATGGCACAAGTGTAAAATACTAGTACCCATACGGTTCCCTTGTCTAGTGGTCACAATAGCTAACAACGAAAAAAAACAAACAAACAAACAAACGATGCCATGCCTAAAATGAAACTATTTTACAAGTTACAAACAAAGAAACTTCTTGGAAATCAAAACATAAATCAGAAGATAATGATAGATATAAAAATAGAATAACTATTACCTTGTTCTATACAACAAGATACTGATTAGACACACTCCAATCAAACACTTTGATTAGCACGCATATAGCCTGCAGCTCCGAAAGGGGTCATCTTCGGATTTCATTCTTTACAGCAGCTCAACCGTTTATTTCTATTTCTTGTACCGGAAGGAGACGGAAAGCAAAGACATGCGCACCTTCAGCCGGTTAGTGTCTGACCAAAGGAGTTGGTTCGTTTTTTTTCCGCGTCCGAACCATCTGTCACCAGCCATCGTTCGTAAAACGGTTGACAAGTCCACGGATGAAAGAAAAAAGCTGATATCTACTTAGATATAATATAATATAATATATATATGTATACATATATATATATATATATATATATATATATATATATATATATATATATATATATATATATATATATATGTATGTATGCATGTATGTAAGTGTGTGTGTGTGTGTGTGTGTGTGTAGTAGACTCCTCAATTTCAGCTCCATAAAGAGACCATTTCCATAATAAAAGCACCAATTTACAGACTCATTTTTGCTTAGCTTTAATTAAATTATATCCCCATTAAGACCACTCCTCAATTAAGACCACGCTTTTAGTCCTTTGGGTGGTCGTAATAGGGAGATTCCACTGTATACATGTAATACTGTGATGTTCGTGTTCTATTGTTTTTTCATAATAATGAGCATTATGGGAATTCTGTATATAAACGGACTCACGTGGTTAAGATAACTATCTAAATACAGGGTCCGAATTCAATTGGGTGTGTGTGCGTGATATATTTCCGTCTCGTTTTGAAGGCTGCACGTCAGAATCGATTATATCATGACAACGTTGTCGTAAGTAATAATTTGCCCCAACCTCAGAAATTTGCCTCGACCCCAAATCAATATCAATGGCCTTGACCTTTACCCAAGGCAACCTCGAACATGAGGGCATCAAAGCTTATGGGCACTGATGGTGTAATAGGTTTTATACAGCACTTAATGTCCTAACATTAGGATAAACACTTCGTGGTAGTGTACTTTTCCACCTTGATTACCTACAGCGCGAAAAGAGAAAAAAAGTGGAAGTCCGTGTAGGTTGAAATGATCAGGCAAGGGCCCAGTGGGTATTGGCCACAGTGTTTTACCTACCATATTCGCAATAAAACGCTTCCCAATGTTTTAGGAAAAGTCATGAACTTGTGCTGGCATTAAAGAGGTACAAGAGTATAAATATTTTAGATATTGTCAGTCTAGTCGATAACCACCTTTAAGGGAAACAAAGACACTTAATAGTTAATATAATGTGCTGGATTTGCATTCATTGTACATATTCTTTTGCCACAACGGTGGGTACTGCCTGGGACTATTCATGTTTAACTCTTGTCTTTTCGGAAAAGACCAACTCAACATGTCTTCATGATGTAGTTGATGTAGGAGCCTTCCACAAGAGCACAATCCACGCCGTTAAAAGTTGTTAACGAGGGTAATTCAAGGATTGGCACAACAGAAGATGTTTAGCATGGAATATACTAATTTCAGTTTACAGGGATTTGTTGTGCTGCAAACACGAAAGTACAAATCCAATAATATGGAATTGAATTATCTCGGCAGCGCGTGTCGTATTAAGACAGACATACGCGGGCACCGTCAGCTATAACCTGTGCTATTCTGTATTTTCGTGATATACATGTAGGTGGCAAGTGGGGAAATCCTCCGGGTATCCAGTGAAATCTTCGAATGTATATTAGAAATTGGTGCTCACCGAATTAAATAAAGATATAAATGCATTCCCTGAATGTATCAAGACATATGTTAATTATCTCTTTTTTTCTATTTTATGTGCGGATAAAGAAGTCGAATTTGACATCCGCATAACACAGATTCTCGTTGTTAAACTTTTATCATTACATAATTCATTCTTAGCATGTACATATATATATTATGGACATACTTGTAAGTTTGTCTAACAAAACAACACCATGCTTTCCTACAGTTTATTATCTCAGCTGACTTGTCAGTCACCTGAGATTATAGAATGGGTGGTGATCAGGTCGCCAGTCCTTCCGTCCGTCCGTCCGTCTGTTCACGATTCACATATATCGTCTTCTCCAAAAGAACCAACTAGATCCTGATTAAACTTGGTAGGTATAAACCCTGCGTGAGTGTCTATTAAATTGGTTCAAATAATCAGTCATGCTCCCTTCATTTTGGTGTGTATTATTTGGGGTAGATGGGGGGGGGGAGGGTAATGATTTCTTTTTCCTGGTCTTGTGGTTTTGTTTTTTTTTTTTTTTTTTTTTTTTTTTTTTTTTTTTTTTTTTGTTTTTTGTTTTTGTCTTTGTTTTTTGTTTTTTTTTTTGTTTTTTGTTTTTTGTTTTTTTTTTTGAAGTGAATTCTTAGTCTATTTCTTGACAAAGTTAAAAAAAGAACCAAAAACATATCCTAAACCGCTGGACCAATACTTTCGAAATTGTATAGGAACGCACCTATATCTTATTTCTTTCAACAGTTAGCGCAGCAATTTTTGTGTATTTCCGCTACTTTTGACTCCTGCAAAATCATCCCTCAGCAGATTGTGATGAAATTTGACAGAAACGTGCCTTGTGAAAGAATCAAACAAACAAATTTACTAGGTTTTCATCCCCGAAATTTCAACTTTTTAAAAAATTTGGGTACTCGTCGGATTTTGCTTACGAATCCATTGATACGTCCATAGGAAATTGACCTATTAGTTCACGTTTTGGACTTCTTGAAAAGTCAAGCCAGATTCACAGAAAACTATATGTACCTCCAATGGGTTTATACTGGGTTTGCACAAATGGTCACGCTCCAGTGAGTTTTGGATTTTAATCAATTTTATGGTTCATATTTTGGCCAAATCTTACGAGAAAGATATAGCTGTTTAAAAAAAATCCCCGGAAGCCAGGATGAATGGACAAACCAGCCAATAAATTATTAGCCACTTCATACTTTCCATGAATGAAAGAGCGAACCAGCCAATTAACGAGCGAATAATCAAAGCCTGTCGGATCAAGGGTAAAGGTAAAGGTATTTTAGGCAACCGTGTGCATGTTGCCTTTGTACATAACTCTTAACCTTTGGTAGCATGTTCAAATCATTTCAATTGTATTTTATGGTATTATGTGTTATTTTGTTTATGTTGTTATCTGTGTGTTTGGACATAAGAATAACAAAGTTGTGCTTTGAAAGGCATACTCAGTGTAATGTACAAATAAAGAAGTCGCGTTTGACTCGAACAACAAGGGGATTTTTCTGTAGCACTATTTGTGCATGAACATATGCTTCTCGGATCTGTACTTTATTCATATTTGGTCGCGTCAAGCAGTCGGGAACCGAAGAATTTGCACCCTGGTCACGAGAAAGGAAACTGCATGATTGTTGTGATACAGTGTGTAGATATTGATTGTATACCACCTTTGCGAACAGAAACTTGTGGTTATTCGATTCACAATCAAATGTGAAAAGCCCTCAAGCCTGAGTTAACAGTTGAGAACCCGAATCCCGCGGAAGAAAGCTGAGTACGGATCAATCTGATATGAATACTTACTTCCAAAAATTCCCATAGACACGAGGTTCACTAATTCATTTCCAGCAGACGTTACTTTTTGCTAAAAAAAAAAAAATACATATTTTGAGTCGAAAGAGTTAATACATAAGAAAGTTAGTTGTAAATACCCTTGTGAGATATGTATCCGATCAATGTATGCCTCAAAGCTGAACGTAGCTCATTTGGACCGCATGGATATGGCATATAGATGTCCTTACCATTGAATTAATTCCATTTCATCGGTGCTTCCGTTGTAAAAGGATAATACTCTAGAAATATACTAATTTGAAAAAAATATGCATATCATCACCATCATCATCATCATCATCATCATCATCATCATCATCATCATCATCATCATCATCATTGTCGTCGTCGTCATCAATTACAATATGAGGCTTTTGACTGTTGTTTTGGGGGTTTGCGATAAGCTATAAGTTGATCTAGGGACGAGAAAGAAAAAGATTAAGAGGTTCTAGGCGTTGTGGGCGGACTCCTGAACACTTTGGCTCTAAGTGGCAGTACTATAATCCAGATACATTATTCACCTCCTCTCTCCAAGTGTCTGGTGTGCAAAGTGTGCTTATGATGAGAGCTTTTCTGCCAACTGCAAAAACAGTACCAATAACAGAGCGAAGCCCGACCTGTATAAGTTACAGGAGTCTTGATAGATACACGCATGTTGAAAGGTTTATGAGGAGACAAGCAGAAAGCTGCGACTTAAGCAAAAGATTTTTTTAGTTCCATACATCCTCAAGCTTCAGTTGCATGAAGACATCCGTGACCTATATGCAAAAAAGCTCAAGCCCGCTACTTGGTGGGCTGCCGCCTTCTAATAAATCTCTTATCAGCTGCTTATCTCAAGAAACACGTGGCATAATTGTTCTTCTATATCCGTACCGGATACAGCTACAGGAACACCTTTGCCGTTTGAAACTGACACTCAACCATGAGCAGCACAGGTGAAACTCCTGAGCATTTATAAATAAACGTGAACAAAAATACCGTCGAATGTCCAGGCCAGCATTTGGCGAGAGTTTTCTGTTTCGATGGCACGGAGGAATTCTGTTTTGCTCCCTGGGGGACTCTGAGGCTGGAGTTTCGTTGAGGCCACGCACGGGTAAAATATTGTGCAGTGTTGCCATTATTAATTCTGGTGCACGCTGACAGTTGCCACCTGAAAATCTGGATAGCACGTCGATGGGATGACACTTACGACTGTTGTTAACATGCCTTGTACCTGATACAAGAAGGGAGATAGAACACGTGTGCCGCATCTTATTTTCGGTGGAGACTTCCATGCAGCATTGGGCAGACGTGCCAAACATAGCCTGCATAGACAACTAACTACATTCATTCGAGCTTGTCAAAATTTGTACTTTGCACAAAAATGACCGTTCTCTTTCCGAGCAATAGTGTGTTCTAGGGTGATTTCAATGACGTTTAGATGCTAGAGCCGTAAAAAGCGCTGCTTCTGTGCTTTCGCTCTTTTAAATTGTTTGATTTTGACTTCTTTCTTCTGGTACATGGTGGGAAAATGATCTTGGAATTATATCCAACTCCTCCCCAAACCAGTATGGCTATTTTCCTGGAATCTAGTCTTGATCACCATGCTGTTACTTAGTCATAGAGACAAATAATGATGATGATGACGACACGACGACGACGACGACGACGACGATGACGATGATGATGATGATGATGATGATGATGATGATGATGATGATGATGATGATGATGATGATGATGATGATGATGATGATGATTTTATTTAGTCAAATTGACGATGGGTTTTCATATTATGTACCCTAAAAGTGATAAAAATGCGATTTTGTGTCAGACCCCTCCACTTATTCCCAGACCTGGCGATTTTGGGGTCAAAAATATTTGTGGGTTCAAAGCATATATTATTTACAAAGAAAAATGGTCATTCGCGTTTACACCCACGTGTTAAGTTTCTCATTGAACGTCAAGACGTTATTTCCTAATGGCTGTGTACTGTGAAAGAAACATGATTATTGTGGAATGTTTCTTTTTAGACCAAACAAGGGACTGAATTTTGTTGCTAATAGATGGCATAATTTAATTAAGAGTATACAAAATGGAAATGTATATTGTTAGTGTTAATGCAGATAATGGTCTCCTTATTGAGCCATTCTTAATCGGAGATTTTACTGTATATACATTTGAAATGGGAACACATTATCTTTTGAGATTTGTCTGGGTTTTTAATGAAGTGGGTAAGGTATAAAGGTAGGCACAAGGAAACACGTGCCGACAACTATGATTTAAACCTGATCCATTGTGCAGTACACGGAGTTCAAACATTAGCTAACCCAGGCCCACTTTATCTAATGCCAGATACTTGTATATGTATTTGGTTTGCACGCTAGCACAATCTGGGTTCCTGAGTCGATTTAAGTCTCAAGTCGAGCAACATAATGATTCTAGACATCCTATAGTACTTGTAACAGTGAACATGTGTTCAGAATATTGATAACTTTATCATTTATTGTCAGTAGAAAAAGTTACTGTAGAATCTTTTTCATGTCATCGACAATACTTTGCTCGTGGGCAGTGCTGTTTGGGAAATATTGTATCAATTATACTTATTTTGGAGGAGACAAAGATGAGTTCCTAAGTCGTCAGAGAATGGTTCAGTCGTCATATTAGTCTTTTAGCGCCATCTGGTGAACATTTTCAATTTTGATGAGAGGCGCTCTTACAACCTTGAGAATGACAAGCAGGGATCGAGTTTAGCAACATTTGATTGGAGCTTGATAAGTTCATTTTACGTAGTGGCTATTGAACATGTGTATCAATGGAGTGATGGTGATTCGGACGACGCTTGATTTTGATAACGAGGTGTCTATCGAACCTAGTTCTGACGTTCTTAATTCTTTCCCTGATAGAATAGTGTTAATTTGACATTTCTGGGCACGCTCTTTTTATTTATTTATTTATTTATTTATTTATTTATTTATTTATTTATTTATTTATTTATTTATTTATTTATTTTATTTATTTATTTATTTATTTATTTATTTATTTATCATTCATTCATTCATTTATTTATTTAATCATTTATTCATTCATTCATACATTTATTTATTTATTTATTTATTTATTTATCTATTTATTTATTTATTTATTTATTTATTTATTTATTTATTTATTTATTTATTTATTTATTTATTTATTTATTCATTCATTCATTTATTTATTTGTGTGTGTTTGTTTATTTGTTTGTTTTTGTTTGTTTGTTTATTTATTCATTTTATTTATTTGTTATTTATTTATACTGGGTGGCCGATTCAGTTAAAAACTGTCTTTCCACCCAGGGTACAGTAAACAATACTTACAAACATAGTATAGCGCAATACAATACAACATAAGATAATAAAATACATACACACACACACACACACACACACACACATATATATATATATATATATATATATATATATATATATATATATATATATATATATATATATGATTAAAGAAATAAACAGAATGGAAATAAAATTACATGTTAAAATACAGATACCAAAACACACGGCTTAAAACATGAACATTTTGACTCTGGTTCTTATGCCTGGGAAAGGTATTTCCTTTTAAAATCTGATAAGTCATCGGCTTGTCTAGTGGATCTGGGGATGCTATTCCATATAAGCAGTCCTTTGTAACGAAGAGGTTGCTTGAATTTTTCATTGCGTGGTCGCGGGATATGAAGATTGCCATTTGCTTAGAGAAGAAGGCTGTTGCTCGATGCAACATATTCTCGATATGACTCTCCTGTAAAGGGAGGGGGGAATAATAGTGTTACGCTTTGAATGTACACAAAAAAGACAAAGTGAACATGTGAAACATGAGGCAGACCACAGAAGCAAGAACGATCCACTGTCGATCGATTTAATTTGGCTGTAAACTAGTTGATTCTGGTTCAAATGCACAATATATTCGAGAATAGGGTTTCAGATCGAAAGAAAAGGTACAAGTCAAGGCCATGAAAGTAATAGTTCCAGCAAGGCGTATAAATCTCAAGCGGATGACGACATGCATATCAATGGAAACAACACGAGAGCTGCACTCTTTACATTAATTGAGTAAGATTGTAACGATAAACTGCCAGCCTGAGATGTACAAATACATTACACAGAATAACACATGATTGGGTAACTAGTCAATTAGACTTTTAACAGCCAGGCAAGAAGGTATGCGTCACTAAATTCTAAGAACAAGTATTACATAATCATGATGCAATATATCCTGAACATGGGTGTTATTTGAGTATGTATGTGCCTCCTTTTTCAAAAATTGAACTTTACAAATTGGTGAAAGACTCGAGAAAAATAGATACGCTAGACAACAATGGAAATTGCTTTGATCTGACTATTATTTGAAGAAGAACGTATCATTCTAGCGTCCTATTTATGCGCGCGCATATAATACGTCAGACTTAGTTTGAATGAATGTTTCATGAAGACATGTAATCAGGATAATATCCATAAGGAGGGTTGGCTGAAAAAACACGCACAACTACTGTTTTCATTGACGTTTAAAACACAGGTTCTGATACTCAAGTGGTTGTGTCTTTGAAACCTTTGACATTAGTTTAAGGTCATGGCATGGACCATTCCTGACCCTCAACAGTTGCACTGGTGAACACCTGCTTTGTCATAGTTTATAATAGAATGTGAGTCAATCATGACATTATTCATGAGCTCAAGGGTTTGTCATGCATTTTATTTTTGAATAAGAGTTCTTAAAATTGCTTTGAAAACAATTACAATTTGCAGACTTTATGTTGACTGGAGCTGACGTGACCACGGTGGTGAATGAAAGAATTATGAAGCAAACCCTCTGACAATGCCGCATTAGAAAAAGCACAGCCAGCGTGGGCGATGTATAATTGTATCAGGTGGTTAGAATTACAGGTCATGTTAATGCTATTTTGTTACAAATATGCCACCCAGCGTTGCAATGTAAGGAAACAAATCGTATAGGCCTTTCATCGCCTAATGTCGCAAATTGTTGCTTTCCTGCAAACTCAGCACGAACCTTCCTGTGAGTGTCTGCCATGTTTGTCACGTGATAACCCGTGTCTCCTCTTTCAGGAGAAACTGACAAGACTTGCTAACCCAATTCGACCCTTTCAGGTGGCATTATATGCAACGCTAGCACCTGCTGTCTTTCATATATGGCCTTAAAGTTGTACGAAAATGTAAGAGTCGACTTTCCTGCGGGGAGAAAATCATTCGTCCTCAACTATGGCACAGGGTGTGCAATTAGTAATTGCGCCCAGTTTCAAGTACCATATGTTACGGCAGATGAAACAGAATAAAGTGTTTGTAGACTCGTTTATTGCTTACATTGAAGGATAGGTCCACGTGAGCGTGCTATCTAATGACAGAAAATAGTGGAGTCATATCGTTAATCCACTTTGATCAGGAGGTGACACCCAACAAAAGATACGGAGACATCTTTGAGATGCCAAGACCTTGGGCTGCCTGGGATCCGCCATCCCCTAGCAACTCCTCATTGACGGGAAACGAAAGGGAAGAATGGTCCATTTGAAGTTGAGCGTTGCTTTAGGAGGAAAACAATTACACATTTTCCCAAACGCATATTTCGGTACCTTCTGATATGGTAAAGTGTATCACAAGACTGCTAGCCGTGCGACGTAAAATCAGACTTGTTGGTATATTAATATAGTCGTTAACGACCATGTAATCTTGTCTGTTGGATCTTTCTCGGTACAGAAACCAAGTTCCTCTATTCACAAAGTGAACGGTGTACTATCTGCAAAGCAGAGACAGGTCATTCATATATCAGACAGACCACGTGATCGTTTGTTGGCTATTTGATATTCCTGAGGCGATACGCGTCTGTCAAGAGTACAATTACTAGAAAAATATAGTAGTGCAAGGTCACTGGTGGTCATTTCACCACACTATAATGCTAAAAATACCTGTTTATAGATCTAAATAAACTGACTTGACGTTTTCATTGAATTATGCATAGGCAGTGTCGATACCATTATAACATTGGATATGTCAAATGGGAACAGTCTAGAATGAAATGCAAATGGTAACAGGTCCTCTCAGATTCTGAAACATCTAACCTAAATTGTGAGACATCGATAATAAGAGTGTCTAGCAGGAAAAAAAAACTATTTTTATCCAGTATGCATTTGATCCATTTTAATTCGCGCGTGGTAGTTTCCAGTGATATGGTCGTTCTCAAAAGAAGAATATTCGAAGAAATTTCACCATCCCGAGAACAAAATCCTAGGCCAGAAATCTTTGCACTGGTATATTGTCCCGTCGACAAACAAAAGTTGAGTGTACATTGAATATTTATACCTGGAAAATGTTTTGTCACAAAGTCACTATGTGTGCGTACTTACCTTGGTTTTGAGGGAGTACATATACATCTGTTTGAAATAATAATAATAATAATAATAATAATAATAATAATAATAATAATAATAATAATAATAATATATTATTATTATTATTATTATTATTATTATTATTATTATTATTATTATTATTATTATTATTATTATTATTATTATTATTATTATAATTCTACTACTAATAATAATAATAATAATAATAATATTATTATTATTATTATTATTATTATTATTATTATTATTATTATTATTATTATTATTATTATTATTATTATAACACAACGTGGCTGTGCATTGGAGGATTTTTTTTCTAGGAGACGTTCCGCGTTCACTCTCTCTTGATCCGCCACTACACAATAACGTCTCGTGATCATGGAGAATGTTTGAACATTTAATCGCACTCGTTATATTTTACCATTCCTTTACTGTAATTAGAGATGGTGCTTTCTCCATTTATACACATGATTTGCCTGAAGCAGAAGAATAAAAATGACAGTTTATTGTTTCTCTTTAATTTTCTCCTGTACGAAACGCTTCAATGTAAAGCAAGGTTTGCCAAGTCAAGAAACACTGACAAATTCAAAATAAGTGTCACAATGATATATCGCTGATATATTCTGAGCACCTTAACCCAATTTTGCTTTGTAGTGTCGCCAAATGACAAATTCCAGCAAAAACTCTTGGGTTGAATCCGTTTGGAGATGTTTATATTGACAATAACCAGACAGTCCAGCGTTCAACGGCTAGGACACGGTTGGAATATGAGAAAAAAAATAATAAAAGTAGCATTGGAAATATTTTATAGTCTGTCATAAATCGGCGTGGATAAGTACCAGTAGACGTCAATTCATAAAAACCGACAAAATTCGCTCTCAGCAAGGATAAGGGATAAGTTATCATATTGATTTTGAAGCTGTGATCCACATTATTGTGATCCCTATTGCCACAAAACGCCCAAACATTGCAGCCACGAATACGTACATTCGTTTCTTTGATTTATTATGGTAGATACACTAGTATAAATGCTACGACATGCCTCGGGGGCTCTGATATTTTCAAAACAAGCTTTGGGTATTCGTAGCTCTTGTGAACATCCAAAAATAAAACATACCGACATAATTATGAAGATTTCATACATCTTGACCCAAGGGGCGGCTCGTTAAGTCGACCAGGGACACTGACCTGAAGAAATCAGCCTCCATGAGGCCCAGGAGTAGAATACACACCAATTTCCTCATCAGGGAAGTAATGTCAGAGTCAACAATGCGGAGATCGCTCTGCTTGATGAACTATTTTCTGCAGTCTAAAGTAACAGGTTTACTCACCTAGCTACTATTAATCAAGTACCTCCTTCACACGCAAGTCAGCACTTCGCTCCCTTGGCCCGAAATGTACTCTCCCAGAACAACTGCTTTCTGGCAATAAATCACGACCACTTGGCAGCTCAGCACTATCTTATTTGTTTTTTCTAAGGTCTAAGACAAGTTAGGTGAGGCAAAACTAGCTGCATATAGTTCCTAGATTTCTAGTAGTTCATTTCTTAGTCAAATATTCCAAGATAAAATGCAGAACATGGTGGCACTGGTGCTGCAAATACCAGCAGAAGGCATAGATCCTACCACTTCACACAGAATAACTGTGCTTGACTCTTAACGTGTGCTTGAAAACCGTGTTATCAAATGTGAACCCAATCATTCCCTTCATTTTTTCAACTGTACTCTTCCATGTGTCATTGACACGCACGAATTACTGAGTACGGAAACCGCTAATATTTCTTTGTTACTCACCCGCAGGTTCAGTTTGTTCAACACTTCACTCTTTGTTGAAGAACCTTGATGTGGGTAGAAAATATTCACGGCTTTAGCCGTTTGCTATTCCATATTAGTTGAAAGTCGCGCTCTTTAACGAAAACGTGTGGCAAGAATTTGTCAACGTATAATATAAAATATTTGTATGCAATCATTTCTCCATGTCCCACCCAACTCTCCTTCAATGATTTTATGCACCTTTAGCAAGACAAGATGATCGTATCAAGTCAGGCAAATGATATTTGTACTTAATTTTCTCACAAGAATATTTTTCCTACGAAATACAAAACATATCAGCAGACGCTGTTGGGTCCGTTGTGGATATCAATATAAATTCTACATGATGCTTTTCTGCTCAACTGTCAAGCAAAGAATATCAAACGGCATCTTTCGTGCATTTCTATTGTGACATGTTAAATACAAAGGAACCCGATCTAAAATTATAAGCAAATACATTGTTTTTTGTTTGAAATTATGATAATGTCACGTTTTCTCTGCAAAGTATATAGAATACGTGCAACAGGTGTCGTGTAAATACGGCTTGATTACACATAACTAACGATGAGTTTCATGCCCTTTTTTTCTTATATAGATTGTCCAGACATTGTAAAATGGACAAATGTCTGGTTATGGCAAATTGCAGGAATAAATATCTTGAATAGGTTACAAAGTGTGGCAGTACTAGAAAGGGATAAAGGATGGTCTTGATTTATCAGCAATAGTTATAGTTATTGTTGGCCATAGTTGCAAGTACAATGAACGTCTTATCTCATAGATCATTCCAACGAACATGCACACTCTTCTATCGGAGAAAAGAAAGAATGAGTTCTTGTATCACTAAATGCGAGTGTTATTGGTCTTGTCGTACTTAGTAATCTAAAGTTCACCTGCAACTAGCGATAGTGTTCCAGTCCTGTATGTCTGTACATATAGCTACAATGGTAGCAACTGACAGAGAACTCATACAAGGAATACAAGAGATGTATATATTCTTGTTAGTGTGTAATCACCCCATTTGCCTGTATCTACATTTGCAGTTCACATGTTGGTGACAATATGCTTGAAAAGTTGAGTGAAGCACTTTGAGATTGACTTTGAGTGATTGACTAAAGAGCGTGATGTATTCATCACGATACGTGGTGCACACCAGCCAACTTGCTTGACGCGGTTTGTTCTGTGCAGGCAGAGTCAGGATCAGAGTCAGAGTCAGAGTCAGAAAACGTTCGTTTGACAAAATATTGATAGCAACACATCGTGTGTAAATTGAAGCCATGTCCTACTTGTACAAAGGTTTTGAAGCCATGTCCTGCTTGTACAGAGTTTGCTCAGTCGGCTAATACGACACATCTTATAAATGTTAAACGTAATTTGGGGATGAAAAGCGTGCTGTAGGATGGACTTTGTTAAAGGAACCATTTTGCATGTTCATAGCCTTCAGCATCTTGCACAACAAGATCGTCGCTATGATTTCCTGTTAATAGCTCGGAACTGATGTTTCGGTTGATAGCACATCTTATTTTCGGAGCGGATCTGCCCTACATACAGCCGGTTATTTCCACAAGGGATGTCCCTGCCATGCATCTGACTTGTGCACAGTTGTTTTAACCAACCGATGAAAGGTGTTTGGGATGTCAGTGCTAGGGAACATAAACTTGAAAAAAACAGACGAGATAAGCATGCGTGCGTTGTGGGATGAAACCACCATTATATTTACTGTATATTCTCATATTAGCATAAAGGCGTATAACTTTTGTTGCGTCACTTTTTAAAATAAAGTATGCAGTTGGTGTTGTGCAGACACCTTTCATTGAAAACATTCAAAATAAAAAAGGCGAGTCTATAGATAGAATCAAAAGTTATGCCAGTGTTTACCTGTCATAGCCAGGAAACACGTGCTCCGAGCACGGCTTGCCAGCATTACGTCACTGCGTATGAATATGTGATTTGCCCTCTGTTTATAAAACTCATCATGGAAAAAATATCTGTCAAACCATACAACACAAACAGGCTGATAAGCTCATGTAATAGTCTAGCTGAAACAGTGGGTTAATTACAGGTAAATGGCCCCCAAAGGTGTCAGCACACGACAACCAAGAACTATTTAGTGCGGTAACCTGCACCTGATTGGCTGCAATGGTGTATTCATACCTTGTCACCGACCTCACTAATCCTGTGGGACATTATCTATTTTTTTTAATGCAATGAATGTATCCCATTGATAATCTTGCTTTTGTTCAATTCGAAACCATTGTTCATAGCAAGACATGTTTTCATCTGGTTTCAAAAGACGTTGACACTTAAAAATTGCTTTTCCACTGAAACAATGCTATCAGATACAGTCACATTCCGTTTTGTGATTAAACAGAGCATCGCATCTACGTTTGGAGTATCATTCTGTGTTAAGATTGCATGTAGGTTTGTCCAGGGCAGACTTTGCAATATATTTAAATATCTGTATGCTATTGATTAACCGTTTGTTGAAATCCAACAGTCTGTGCGGGGGCATATGTGATCAGAGCCTCGCCTGTACTCACTAGTACCTGCGTGTTTCGCCTGCACTCACTAGTACCTGCGTGCCTCGCCTATACTCACTAGTACCTGCGTGCCTCGCCTGTACTCACTAGTACCTGCGTGCCTCGCCTGTACTCACTAGTACCTGCGTGCCTTCTTTGATCACAGCCTCGCCTGTACTCACCAGTACCTGCGTGCGTTCTTCGTTCATCGCTTTTGTTTCAGAAGCCCTACCGAGATCAAAGGAAGTTTAATTCATGGCTCACGCACAACACGACAGGTATTTTCATGCTAACGGTTAGAAGAACTAAGCAACATAATTATAACATAAACAGAATTAGTGGAAATGCAATGCAGAAAGGTAGCCAGCTCCTAAACTTGATGGAGCCCGAAGGACTGACACCTACCAAGTTGTGTTCCATACAGTATCAAACGTAGCGTAAAATAAAGCAACAAACAGTAGTATTACCATGTTGATACCGCCATCCTAGACGCCAGAGCTGATGTCAGGAACAGTTGGTGATTGGCTGTCTTATTTCCCTTCTTGCCGTTAATAAGTGTTAATTACCACGTGGAAGGTTACCGTATATGAAAGATTTAACTTCCTTACAAGGCACAAACACCAGACAGACAGTGGTCTCTATACTGGAGCAAGGAGGCTACGTGTAGCCTCCTTGCTTGGAGACAACCATCTTGTCGATACACAATCATGCACGCAAAACCCAGACACCACTATGTCCATATTGCACAGACTAGCATAAGCCTCACCTGACATCTGGCCAAGTAATTTTGAATTCCCGAAAAGGCTTCTGAGTGGATCGGATACCTTATGCACATTGTTCGTGTGACCAGATATAGCACAAGGTTGTGATTGATTACGGATAACCTTGATCTGTTTATCAAGGTCTTGGGTCATTAGAATGGTTGTCTGAGGACATCAATTGGAATCTCAGTGTACGTTGAGACACGGGTTATAATACAAATGTGGTATACATCGTTAGAACTGCAAGCCTAAGAAAAAATGAACGTTGGGATTATCTTTAGGATTTGATTGTTTATTTTGCAATTGTGAAGTTAAACGTTTATAAGCAAAACAAACTGAGCATTACGACGAAGGGCAGCAGGCATATACAAGTGTAGGGCAGCAGACGTATGCAAATGTAGGGCAGCAGGCATATACAAGTGTAGGGCAGCAGGCATATACAAGTGTAGGGCAGTAGGCATATACAAGTGTAGGGCAGTAGGCATATACAAGTATAGGGCAGCAGGCATATACAAGTATAGGGCAGTAGGCATATACAAGTGTAGGGCAGCAGGCATATACAAGTGTAGGGCAGCAGGCATATACAAGTGTAGGGCAGCAGGCATATACAAGTGTAGGGCAGCAGGCATATACAAGTGTAGGGCAGCAGGCATATACAAGTGTAGGGCAGTAGGCATATACAAGTGTAGGGCAGTAGGCATATACAAGTATAGGGCAGCAGGCATATACAAGTGTAGGGCAGTAGGCATATACAAGTATAGGGCAGCAGGCATATACAAGTATAGGGCAGCAGGCATATACAAGTGTAGGGCAGCAGGCATATACAAGTGTAGGGCAGCAGGCATATACAAGTGTAGGGCAGCAGGCATATACAAGTGTAGGGTAGCAGGCATATACAAGTATAGGGCAGCAGGCATATTCAAGTATATTTTTATAGTCAGTATAATCCAGCATTTTCTTATCAATAAAGATGCGAAAGACAAATTTTGAAAAAAAAAGCATAAACTATTTTTTGCAAAATACAAGACAACTTGAATACGCACGCCTAAATAGCTGATTATCGTACACGTTAAAGGGGGAAAGTTGAACAGTGAGGCCCAAACCACAAGCACATTTATAGTCCAGTATGCAGGCCATATTCTGTACCAAGGATCGTAAATGGGATTATATGTGTAAAAGCAAACCACCAGCTAATTTACCAGGACGCGGGCAAACATTGCGCTATGCTGCAGGCCCCTACTCCCTATAATTGGTCTTTCAAGAGGTTCAAGTGTATGCATGTTGTAGAAGGATAGTGGTGCAAAGGTGCTCAAAGTTATAACTTCAGGACCAGTCTCTATCATGGTACCTGGATATCTGGATCATTGAGATCTTTTCTGAATATACACCACTGTTTGTTGATTGTTTTGCAACAATACATATTCCTTGCAACTCGTTTCTGGTAGTGCTAAGTGATCTGAAGCAATTGCCGCTGTGGCTGCAACCAATGATCTATTTACTTTCTTTTTCCTCCATATTTCCACTTTCGTTGTTGCCGGTTAAACATCTCATAATCTATAACCTGATAACACTGAAGCTGAAAAAACAAGCTCCTATAAGCAGGTCACCTATGATGCTCTTCCGTTGAGGATTACTTTATCCCAGCTTGTATCCATCTAAGCATTTTTTTTTCGACTGGCTGTTATTTTCATCGGCTTCCCGTGCATAGCCTACCCTAAGGTATGATTAGAATTCTTCACAGCGCTTCTTATTTCCTATGTGTTGGCTCTTATGCCTGGGAGTGACACGTCAGTTGTATCTACCGATTTTGCACCCGAATTCTTCGTAACCTGAACAGCTTGTCTGCCGTACTCTTTTGGTGTACATTAACACCTTCCTGGTTAGCATAGGTTGAATCGAACTGCTTTTTGGGCGAGTCTTGGACGAGAGATATTTACGTGGGGCATTATATTCTGATTGGTCGCATATACATGCTCACCCATATTGTTTTGTGTAAACGATAGTTTTAAGTAACAAGTAAGCAGGCCGTTTTCACACACGGGCGGTTTTTGGCAATTTGAAGGGGAAAGGGAGTTAATAGTCTCTGACTCAGGGCACGTCTATGATTCTCCAACTGCCCTGTCAATTCAAATACATCTCCCATCAAACTGTTTTTGCTTATTCTATTCCTTAATACATTCTATGACGAGCATGGCTGATTTGCTTGGAAAGCATCAAAGTTATTCTTGGAGGCGTTGCAATAACGAACCTGGTTACAAAATAAAAAACGACAACAACAACAACAACATATGTTGGAACAGTTCAGAATTAAAAAACTGAACTATCTCAATAGCACTGACCCAAATAGGTATGTGAAGCTTGGATGCTATTTTGTACATATACCTTTACATTTGCCAAAGTCTCTACCTGCTTTGCTTATTTGTTACAATTCTCGGTGCAGAAGATCATGTCACCATTCCGTGCGTGACGCTTGCTGTGTTTTCACGATATTCCACGCCTGTGGCCACAGGTAGACTGCTTCATGGGAGTACCGGTACTTAGTAGAATGGTCGTCTCGCTGTAGGCTAGGTAAACTCTCTCCTTAGATAGTCCAAGTCAGTTATTACCCACGAAAAACTCTGTGTGGTCTTACGTTTGTGAACATATTTTGGGGAAACTTGCCAATACTGATCTTGTAGGGCAAAGCAATAATCCAAATATAAGATAAAGATTGGAAACTGAAAAATGACAGTGATCACATGATTCCCGATTCTTTATACTTAAACCTGCAGACTACTCGACCTCTTTACATATTCTGGCGGTACCTTTCTATGGTCAAGCATTTATATTGGAACACAAGTTTAGGTTGTAAGCTTTGAATTGATGTATAATAAGTCTGGTAATACGGCACCCACGGGGCTTGCTTCCTTGTTACGCGTAAGCGTCATTTTTACAGTTACTATGCGAGCCGCGAGCCAAATGTTGAAGGAATACGTAGCTTGGCGATGGATGAGACGATATGTTTTTAAAAATTCTTTTTGCAGTCATCTCGGATGAATGTTACCCTTCTTGAATATAGTATCATATTGACTGTTATCTAGTTTATTGTGTCGGGTTTCTATTCTGATGGAAGATTAAATGTGCAACTTTAGGTAATGTCCAATTGACGAAGCAGTAAACCAAGACACCAAAGCAAATATTACTATTCTGTGATATTTGATGTTTCTCTCAGATAATACAGAAAAAACATGATCCATTTTCATAAATTCCAAACAATGACAGCAAAAAGATTCCAGATTTGCCAAAGCATCAACATTTATCTTCCAATACCAATGTGAAGAAACAAATTTCACTCCTGACTTGAGACAGGCAGTCACCCATAAAAGGCAACTGGTGGTTTTAAAACACAAATTTCATTTCTTCTGCCAAAAATAAAAAGAGACCTGTTATGCCTATCACCTTTTAGTTCTCCCGACTTGTCAGTCAGCTAAGTTTACAGTAAAAGAGTAAAGTAGGCCTACATCGTTTTTGTGATATTTATGAATCTGGAACATTATAAACACACTCTACCTCAACTATAACTATGAGTGGGAGAACACAGCCCACAGC
Source organism: Hermodice carunculata (assembly GCA_964020975.1). Taxonomy (NCBI): domain Eukaryota; kingdom Metazoa; phylum Annelida; class Polychaeta; order Eunicida; family Amphinomidae; genus Hermodice; species Hermodice carunculata. Next base: position 102,629,643 of record OZ026616.1, on the reverse strand, counting down.
ACAACATAGCCAATGAAGTAATTTTTAAATAGCACAGAAACACATGATCCATATTCATTAATTCCAAACCCAACAATGACAGCAAAGAGATTCCAGACTTGCCAAAGCATCAACATTTCTCTTCCAATACCAATGTGAAGAAACAAATTTCACTCCTGACTTGAGACAGGCAGTCCGGGGGGGGGGGTACTCCCCGGAATTTTTGGTGGGTAGGCTCCACCGAGGGTACAAAACCCGGACCCAACGGGAGCGGAACCAATGTGAAAATGGGGGGTCTTTTGGAGCTTGTATTGAAAAAAAAAATGAAATTTTACATAAAATTTGGTGTATTTTGGGGCAATTTGGAGACAGGAATTGAAAAACACAGGGGTCTTTGGGTGAGACAAGCGAAAAAGGGGGGTCTTTTAGAGCTACAAGCACGAAAAAAGGGGGTCTTAGAGAGCGACAAGTACTGAAAATAGGGGGCCTTTTCCGCGGCGCCTACCCGTATAGCAAGGTATAGGAAGTACCCCCCCCCCCGGCAGGCAGTCACCCATAAAAGGCAACTGGTGGTTTTAAACCGGTCCTCTCAACCTTAGAAATATTCATCATTAACTGCACACACTAGTTCTTTTTCCAAAATGTATAGGCCTAACCACCGAAAACACAAAATTTCATTTCTTCTGCCAAAAATAAAAAGAGACCTGTTAGGCCTATCACCTTTTAGTTCTCCCGACTTGTCAGTCAGCTAAGTTAACAGTCAAAGAGTAAAGTAGGCCTACATCGTTTTTGTGATATTTATGAATCTGGAACATTATAAACACGCTCTACCTCCACTATAACGATGAGTGGGAGAACAAAGCCCACAGCACAACATAGCCAATGAAGTAATTTTTAAATAGCACAGAAACACATGATCCATATTCATTAATTCCAAACCCAACAATGACAGCAAAGAGATTCCAGACTTGCCAAAGCATCAACATTTCTCTTCCAATACCAATGTGAAGAAACAATTTTCACTCATTAACTACAGACACTAGTGTTTCCCAAATTTATAGACCGAACCATCCAAAACACAAATTTAGTTACTTCTGCCAAAAATAAAAAGAGACCTAGTAGGCCTATCACTTTTTAGTTCTGTCGACTTGTCAGTCAGCTAAGTTTACAGCAAAAGGGTAAAGTAGGCCTACATCGTTTTTGTGATATTTATGAATCTGGAACATTATAAACACACTCTACGTCCACTATAGCTATGAGTCGGAGAACACAGCCCACAGCACAACATAGCCAATGGAGGATTTATCAAATAGTAGAGAAAAACATGATCCATATTCATAAATTCCAAACCCAACAATGACAGCAAAGAGATTCCAGATTGGCCGAAGCATCAACATTTATCTTCCAATATCAATGTGAAGAAACAAATTTCACTCCTGAAACACTTATCTTTACTTATCAACTCGAGTGTCTAGTTCTTCACAACTGGCTATCTTCGTGTGTACAAGTGATGACTACCTTTCAAGAGCCAAACATCAGAAACATTTCGAGCGCGATGTTTCTCAAATGATTCTATTTGATGCCAAAACTGGGACTAGGTCTGTGGTCATGGACAGTTTGTTGTAGTCGCAAACTACTTTGTCTGACATGTGCATCCCAGATCTACTGGGGAACTTTATGTTTCACATAGCAGTTGAAGTTTGATCGGAACTCTGCAGGTCATGGCCAACACATTAGTTGCAATTGGAGTTAATATGCGCGGAAGCTGGTGATCATGCATTTTGTTGATCAAGCCATACGTAAACGTGGAGAGATTAGGCTTATCTAACACATAAACTAAGCATTTGGTTAGAGTACAGGAGAATTATGTAAAGTGTCCAGACTTGGGTATTTTTATTACTCTCGAAACCCTGGTTTATGGTAATATATAATAGAAAAGACGAGTTAGACCTATCAACAAATTAGAGCCTAATGGTTTCAACGGTCATCAAGGTCTTTAACGAGTCCTGCTTCAGTAACATTTTTGCACCACAGTGGATAGCCACAAACATCCAACGTTATGTGTCCCCGGCCTAGGTAAGCTAGTTCTGGAAAATGGTATATTCAATATCCCGAAACAAGTGTAGGCTGCAAAAGCTGCTACTGGTGCTCAGAATCGAAGAAAGGATAAGATCCGAGCAGCTCCATCTGATTTTGGATCAATATAGTATAACCGACCAATATGCGGATCCTGTATCTTATACCTGGTGGAATTCCCTTCAGTGTCCCTTTGAGTTGTGCCAAAATTTTACATTTTGTGTCCTCTATGTATATTTAACCCTTTCCTCCTTGAATTGACACTTGAGTCAACATCTCATGCCAAGGAACGTTGTTGACCTGGGGCATGTGATCTTGATAGGGCTCATCTACAATTCTCAGTCAACATTGTTTTTCATTACTGTTGAAATTACTTGAAAACATTGAAGCAGACATTTGACCACCAGTCGGTTTTGGCCGGTTTAGAGGGGAAAGGGTGAAATACCAGGGGGGGTCTTTCTATTCTTCCCTTTCATATTAAAGCCTGTTGCAAAGGAGTTCCAAAATGGGGGGGGGGGGGGGGGAGTACAAACACTGGACAGATTGGCCTGTGAGCTTCTTTTCTCCAAAATTTCTTGTTTCAAATGGACCATTACATCCACTTGGTGCAAGGAGGAAAGACTGAACACCAGATTGGAATCTGTTTATGGGAAGCTAGTGATTTGCCCTGTAGCCTCTGCAGCAGTAATACCGCGAAATGTTGAATATTGGTTACTGTGGGGAGGTATATTACAAGCTCTGTCAATGCCTACTGTGATGTAAGTCGAACTACTTACAACGAACTCTCGGTAGCTCTGAATTATACTTAGGGCACTAGATTCATGTTCTTTGTAAAAACACTTTTCGTTCAAGGACCAGCATGCCTTTACTTATGGGGAATATACCAGTAAACAGTACATGCCACATGGAATAACATTAAAAGGACCACAATGTTCTGCACATTGCTTAAATATCGAGCAGGACAGGAGAGGTTTACACAGACTTTGTAATGGTGTTAAATTAATCGGGGTTAACATTTTATTAAAAATGAATTTCATTTTATAATGAATGTAAACTATATGAACAACTGAAGAGCTCCTTGTCACCAGAATATACAATTAATTATAAATGTGAAGCTAGTTTTAGAAGACCTATAAGCTCAACCAAAGTGCGAAAACAGTAATATCTTAGTTAATTAATTCATGAAGTGTTTCTGTCACCCTCAGAGCAAATAATTTCACTTTTTTGTGACTTTTTAATTATTACACTATAGGCTGGATCCCTTGGATGCTGAATACATATATATGTATATATACATATATTAGAATATCCAATTAAGACCACCTCCATAATGAGTCCATTTCCATTTCAAGACCACCAATTTACAGACCCTTTTTGGTTTACCCTTATTTAAATTATATTCCTATTAAGACCACATTTTTCAGTTCCTTAGTTGGCCTTAATAGAGAGATTCCACTATATATATATTTCCTCGGTGTGTCTGTGCCCAAAGCGCACCAAGGAAAGCTGTTGACTCCAAAATGTGGCACTGGAAAAGTTAAGCAATGTTAATGTGGTCGTGATCTTCCATTTGTTGCCTCTAAGATGCTGTAGGAGCAGACCGCTAGAGCTGGATATGATCCCTTTTAGACCACAAGATATTTCTGAAATGATATCTCTTAGAATATGAAATTAATGCCTTAGAAATTATGTTCCTGTCTTTTATGATGCTCTGTTCTCACCCTGGGTCACATTATTTTCCTCAAAAACATTCTCGTTGATCATGCCAGGCTAACTTGGTCAGACGAAGGGAAGGGACGATAGAATTAATGCCAAGACACATGTAGCCAGGTATCCATGAATACAGAAGTATTCAAGAGATTCACAGGCCTATTATTAGCAGCTACGTATATCCAAGCCAAGCAGGTTTTTATGCATTCGGATGACCCAAATGGTATACCTGAAGCATTAACCTGTCAATCAAGATTCGCTAACATCTTATGGGTCTTGTACCACGTTCTATCTCTGGAAAGATCAGAGTGTATGAACATGTTAGCACAACTTGCATGACATGCCATGTGATAATGAACTTACTTTCCCCAGATCTGGGTACACCAAATGTACGGCCTTGTGCTTTTCATGTGGCATATTGAGGAGTGCTTCTCATGACAAACTCATGTTATATATAAGTAGAGGTTTCATAACAGGGTCGCCAAGTCGTGTTACAAATATTCTAGATGCAGTTGTTCAATGTTATCAAAGCAAGGTTTAAGAGACGTCAAGGCTTCCCTACAGAATATTTCGGTCCAGCTTTTTGTAAGCATAAACTTGTGTTTCTTTGGTCCGGTCGAAACCCAAGCTACATAGTCACATTACACTTATGTCACTTTGGCTAATGTTAGGTAATCCAGTTTCCTAAACCCTCCGCCTTGCATATGCATTTGACACATAACTGCATCATGTATAATTTTAGTTATGGCTTTTTGGAGGGGCAATTACTTTCACGAATGCATAAATATGCTATTCTTTCTAAACGAAATGACCCTCTCCGATGCGCAATGGGTTGGACTCATAGAATATAAATGGCGGGCTACCATCAAGAGGAGCCTGCAGTGGGCTGACTAGACTACGGCAATACTATCTACCAACCATCTTCAATACCATTAGGCTTCTCAATGCAAATATTGAGGGATGAACGATGCGACGATTATATGGTAAAATAAACAGAGATACAGACACACGTACAGACACGCACAGACACACACCTTGCTCTGCATTTTACACAGAGCATGAGGAATGGGAAATACTACTTAGGATTTGAGAAAGTTTATGCATGTCGGTCTGCACTGTAATCCTTAAAGTACGGGAAAATTTCCTACCAATAGACTCTGCTAAGCAAGATATAACCTGCAAATTTAAGATTTTGTCATCGCGCATCAAACGTGTCGGCAACAACCGATGTGTTGAAAGGTCGCGCAGCATGCATTTTCCTCAAATTTGTGTTATCACTGAAAATTTGATGGGGAAGTAGTAGAGGAAAACATACTTGAATAATATGTCACTCGCCAATAACTTCCATAAATAATATCTCATAGCTTTGCGTTAAGAGTTTGCCAAAGAAAACTGTTGGCTCTTAATATGCTTGTTTAGGAGTTAGCCCGATACGTAAACAAATAATAAAATGTCCATAGTTATGCAGTGTTATCCGGAAAAAAATGAACAAAACATTTACTTAATGAAGGTCGCTGATATGTTAGCCAGTTTCCCTGGTATGGCAGTTTGCCATCAGCATCCCAGTGACCCTGTCATGTCGTCACCACGATTGTGATCATTAGAATGGACTACATACAATCAGACACCTAGTGAAGCCACGCTTGAGTTATGTGCATATGTTTCCGCTATTGATGCAAGAACACTCTGGCTATTTCTCTCATTTCACGGTAAATATTGATGTATCCTTACGCGTGTTATAGCCCTATTGTGTTTATGTAGACCATGTCCTACAAACATGCACTTGCTCTCAATAAGTGGCCGCAATTGAATAGAGAAAAAACAACAGTAACCTTCGAGGCACATAGATTCCCGAGGAAAATGTGCTGTTTTTATCTTGAAGGTGTTCTTAATTTAGAATGGCGGCGTGTAGGGCCTGCCCTTTCATTTATGTAGAGTTTCGGAAGGGTTCCCTGAATCTCCAAAGACATACTACCTCACCTCAACGGGGGCTGGCAATGATTTTATAGTCGCCCTCTGGTGAGAAAAAATGTGAATGGTTGGTATCTATAAACAGCTCTGAAGCAATCCAGGTAAATTGATCAATTTAGATTTATGAGAATGGTATTTGTCTGGCTTGGCATGCCTGGTAAGACTGGGCAGGCGCGAGGGGAAACGAGGCTCCGCCCGCCAAGCGGCACCACGAGTCGCCTGGTGTAGCAGAGTTTAAGTATGTGCCCACGAAAACGGACTGAGTCCGCTTTTCAACAGATGGTAAGAAAGAAAACTGGTTGGGTTCCTTTCTGTAAACCCTGAGGAGACCAATGTACCTTGGACTTTACCAGACTTGATTAAACACCATTAGAGGACGGTTTTTAACGAAGACTGTTTCACAAGGTGTCGTGCTTTTTTGGGAGGACGTAAATGAAGGATAGCTTGGCCGAATCGACGCATGGGGAGTACTTGGAACTTGCTTATGCAGTAAACTGAGGACACCCGGTAAGCTGTGTACGAGATAGTACGTGTGTTGAATCGCTTGTGGTTGCAGACATGGTGTGAGGTATTATGACCTTCTTTCCCTTGTGAGCAATTAATTTCAAGTGGTAGTCCGTAAAAAATGTAAAAGGGGAAATACATAGCAAGCACAGATGTTTCTATACCAATTGAAACTCATTGGCTTGATCACTGTCTGTCGTTGTCCCCCCGCCTGATTCACACCTGAGTATCCCTAAGAGGTTAGTGCTAATGGCATCTACACGTAAGATAGCTAGCGCAAGTAAATTTGCATAGCGTGTCACGATGGCAAAAGCATTCTTATGAGATCCTGAACTATTGCTAGAGGGAGTATCTGGTCGAGTGTGTGTTTGTAGTGGGAGGGTGCAGATTCCAATGAATACTTATACACAGGTAGGAGGAAAATAGCAAACGGCGAAAGACAGGCAACTTATCCCGTCTGCTGTGTTTGTGGTGCCTCCTGCAGGAATGCCAACTCGGGCACAGTATTTATGGACTTAGCAGTGGAGTACTAATGGAAATCAGTGAACCCAGTCCCTATACTCCCTTCTAGCAGCAATTTGTCAATGCCACTTCTGCCAGCGTTCCTTATATATTGGCAAAAAACGTAGCCATTTAAATTAAGCTTTCACGTTCCAGCACAGCCGTGATTTCCGTTCTGGCCTGCTGAAGCCAACAACAACGACTTAGCTCACGCAATTACGACTCACCACAGGGAGACAATTGAAATTTCCTTTTCATCATTAGGTCGGTGGGATCGGTCGTCCTCTTATGTATTTGCAGATCGAAGTCAAATTAATCTGCTCAGCCGCATCACATGACCGCGATTGAAAAGTAAGGATGAGCGTACACCAGGAGGCAGCGGGTGTGCCTGCCTTTACATGCTGGCAATTGGTTTGGATAATATTGGGTAGAGGCAACCTTTAATTATCAAATGGGTTCCTCTGGGATGCCACGGTAGATATATTAAGAAGCCGCCTAAATTTCTTTCGGCGATTGGCGAGTGCTTTAAGAAGCTGCTCATTGGCAACATTGCAGACGGTGAGAACGTTGTGACTAAGATATCGCAGACCAGCAATGGCCGAATTGTGCTCGGTGCATGTACGTCAAACTGGATACCATAGTCTTTTCCTTATGAAAGGTGTCTTGATAAATCAAAGGATGCAATGAATGATACACTACAAAAAATAAGAGCACAGCTGTTTGCATCAATTACAGAATTCCACAACATTTGCACAGGTAGGGCTCTAACATATTGTGCCTTTGCAATTACCCAATTACTTTTTTGCCTCTCTAGACATGCTGAACACGGTACTGTCCTGACTTAGAGATCCATATTGTACGCGAGACTTATCCGATCTCCTCTGGCACTGTGTCATTGCCATTTGCTTTGCAGATAATACAACGTACTCCGTGGCCTTACATGGGCTTCCCAGCACGACGATCGATTTTAAACATAATTCTGCATGCTTATTTTGCACAATACTGGAAATTGATATCAATTTGGTTGAGACCAGGTGAAAAAACAGGTCACCAGGGTAGAGCCCCATGGCATATTGTTGGACAAAGAACATACATGAAGATCAGTTAGAGTATAGACATGTGTGTCGACAAGCGTATTTATATTTAGTGCAGTATTTAAATAATTGTTTTGTTCAGTGAGTACGGTTGTAGCTTTTTCCCTGAAAATAACTTTGCTACCCCCCCCCCCGCACACACACACACATACACACCAAAAAACCCACAAAAAACAAAAACCGCCTTGGACCTGGTTTACCAGGGGCAAATATGCCACAAAACACTGAGTTCCAATTTGGAATAATTTGCTTGTGTTCACAGTTTATTTACACGTGATCTATCAACTTGAAATGCTGAATAACTACCTTTAGACACCTATAGCAGGCCTAGTTTGTGAGATGTCTTTCAGTTCTAACGGCAAAGCACACATAAGCCGCTCATTTTCTAAGAAATTAGTGCATCGACAGAAACAATTTCTCAAATTCTCGAATATTACGACATGGACTTCGACTTGAAGCGTGACTTTGCTGTATATTCAACATGTTTGGTAACTGGTAGATCTAAAGATTTCTCTTAAGCGTTCACATTGACGACTGCAAAGAAGCTCTGTATTGCAGTATGGCCTCTCTGACCTCTCAGTATAAAGCTATTCTTTAAAAGGCAATTCAGTACGAATATTTTCTGTGCCTAGTTGCTTCACCTTGGATATACACACAATGCAATGGCGCTGTCCATGTTTTGTCTGCATGCTGGCTGTGCAAGCCTTCACCGTTGATTTACATGTTTATACTTGTTACATGTACATTTGACGAGCGTGGCTTTACTGTTACTAGCATAACAGCAGAACAAAAAAGGAAGGAAACAGATCCATGTTAGTTTGACCGCCCCCCTCCCCCTTGGGGGTGGGGGTGGGGTGGCGAGTGAAAAAGCATGTCTTTTAGTTGTGCAAATAGCTTCAGCTAGAATAATCTCTTTGATCTTCCCCCTTTCAAACAAGTAACCGCCATTGGCATTCTTCTGGGTCTGTAGCCTTAATGAGGGCTATGGAAAATCTCAGGCAAAAATAAAGGCTTTGATTATGGGGCGGCAAAGAAAGACTGCATCTGGCGTTGAGCCTAAGTATACTGGGATGCTGTCACGATGTCACTGATCCCGGCCAGTGCATGTGGATGAGCAATTGCACCATTAATTAAGGTGCTGTTTGCATCTTGTGAATCCCGCGTTGGTTCTTTTGCTGTCAACGATGTCAAAGAACGGATCGAAACCTTCCAGAAATATAATTAAAGCCTTCTCGTGGCATGGAGGTTAAACAGACGAACCATTTCCCTTTTATAGACATACATTTATGGATCAAATTCCGATAAAGGATGCTGTGCATATTGTACAATCATTTATATTCCTGGACACCCAAATCCCCAAATTGACCCAAACAGCATTCTCCGAGTTTTATTTTCCCACATTCATTCCATGTTATATCCACGCTTTGCAAAAATAAGAAATGTTACTGCAATACATGCTCCCGAAAGGATATCCTCGAGAAAAATAGGGAATAAATATCCACTCGGAAAAGAACTATTTTTTACTCTATTCGACAAGCCAAGATGATCATGAAAGACAGCCGCCTGCATGTGTTATGTGAGGTAGTGAGGGAGCAATGGGGCAAACAAAAGACTTCTGTCAAGAGTTTGACACTCTTAAATACTTTACATGAATGTATATATATATATATATATATATATATATATATATATATATATATATATATATATATATATATATATATATATATATATATATATATATATATATATATATATATACTGCATTAGTCTATTAGTAGCCAATCAGCTGTCTCTATTTGTACCACGTGCCTGCCCTGTAAATGTTATATTGGATCGTTATATTGGACAGCTCGAGGGAAGCCCCGTCCGCGCGTGACGTCATGACGCAAATGACGTTCACTGGGGCTTTTCCCTAGCTTCAGGCAAAATGTGTAGAATTCCAATGGGAAATAAATTTTGTGATTTTGCTATAGCGTGTTTCAGACTTCTTTATTTACACAAGGAAAATCATACAAATTGCAGAATATAACAGATGTTAGATGGCGGGTCGTCCAATATGAAGTTTACGGGACTCTGAAACGTTATATTGGGTTCGGCTTCGCCTCACCCAATATAACGTTTCATCGTCCCGTAAACTTCATATTGGACTTCCTGCCATCCAATATCTGTATAATATACGTGTGTGTGCGTGTAAATTTGGAATTGATGTTAAACAGGTTAAATCGATATTATGTATTCAGGGTATATTGACCCTGTGTGTACATCTGCTTTTGTTAATCTTCTTAATACTAAAAATAAATGTCATCAGTGCATGAGACTTACGTGTACCAGTTATTTCCTTTTTTTTTTTTTTTTTTGGTCAGCATAGCCATAAGAACGATGACGATTTTCTTCAGACTACACTCTCTTAGGTCTTTTTGGGGCTGTGACGATAGCCTCGCGGTTAGAATTGGATTGGCTTTTAAGAACAATATGTGGGTTTTTTTTCTGTCGTGAACACGCTTGTGAAGTAAAATGGAGAATAGTGAAATTATAAAGTTCATAAGAAAATTGTTGCAGACGTTGCCACAAGGAAGTCTGGTCGGCGCTGAACGACCCTGTATACATTGTATGTATGAAATGGCTCAATTTGGCATTGACGATTTCAATGGGAAAGGCAATAAGTGCATATAGAGTGAGAAAGGACGGACTGGAGGGGCCTTACCTTGCAGGTGTCTTCTTTGAGTACATATACATATCACGTTATGCTCATTCAACAAAAAGCCTTGGCCTTTATTTCATTAAAACCTAGAATTCATGTATCTGTCTGACATGCAAACCCTGGCCTGGCCTCGAGGTTTTCTTTCTTTCTTATTTTTCTCTTCGTGACTATTTATAGGTGTGATGTACAAAACCGTTCAACATACAGGCGGCCAGGTTGTATACTTAATGGAGTATTGTATACTTCAAAAAAAAAAAAAACAAACAAACAAACAAACAAACAGACAAACAAAAATAAAACAAAACGAAACAAATGAGCTGACCTATGTAATACCATATACTTATGCCATTGGTGCCGAGTATTGTACATTAACAAGTATGCTTTAACTTAGGCTTAGGTTGTATGTACCTGTATTAGAAGGTGTAGCATCACACAGCATTAAGTATGTACAGCTGGTTTCCATATGTGCAGTGAGCCGGTATTTAGTGGGACTACGTACTTGGTGAAAGAAGCATTACGGCTGGCCGTATGTTTACCTATTCTGATATCCATATAACGCGCGCCTGTTCCCCTTACTGCGTATCTGCCTGCATAGATTTTGTAAGTATCACAAGTGCATTGGTCACCACAATAAGTCACCAATGTACAATGCTTCAACTGATATGCACATACACAATGAGTACAGTATAATTAACCTTAAATCACGTAAACGTGATTCGAGCGACCTCTATTGACAGTCAAGTATCTCTACAATGTTCTTCACAAGCACAATAAACCCCGTGAGCACTAGTGACGGCAATCGTCACACGTATTTGAATATCGTGACGATCCCACTTTCAAATTGCTCATGCAAACGCTGTTCATGATGTAGCAGCATCTCCAGTGTAAAGTAGGCCCATGGTTGGAACGTAAATAGTTTAGGTCAACATATTTACGCTGCGTACGTCAGGCCAATGCTGCCCAGGTGTGCACAGGACACGTGTTGACAGTGACCAAGTAAACGCTGGTTAACCTGGTTACACAGTTGTTGACAGTGACAAAGTAAACACTGGTTAACCTGGTTACACAAGCAGCCGCGAAACTGATGGAAATTTATGGATACCATACAATAACCTCATCGCATTAAACTATGAAAATTGATCAACTTTGAAAAGAAGAAGCAACGATCAATATATTTTAATCTATAAAAAGTCATCTGACAAACCGCAAAGTTTTCTGTGGTCAAATATCTACAGAAGTGTCGTGGAAATTATTCTGCTGCCACCGAAGGGCAGAGTTCCAGATCGGCCTGTGTTCCTGCGTTACTGCAGATAATTCAATATCTTCATGTCTTAAATTCTGTATGTAAACAAATCAACAATTAGCTTAGTTTTTATTTTGCAAAATTATGACTGTCAGAGCCAGAAATATATCCAGAAGAAGTGGATGTGTCTAGTGTCATTTCTTACGAATTTTGCAGGTTTTAAGAGGAAAACGATCCATTTAGTGCCAGGTTCTGTTTTAGACAATTTCATTTATTTAGGTAGGTTGTGTTAAGATCATAACTTTCAAATTTTCAGACATTATAGATAACATATATTCTGACAGAATAAGCAAACTCTAGGCTGAAAAAATGTGAACATTTTTAATTTTCCACATTACCACAAACTGTCTGGATTGAAAGAATAATGGCCTTTGAGGAAGATTATATACTGTATGTGCGTGCCTTCATGACAATGCAACATTTTATTCATGTTATTATGGACCGTACAGTTTCTTTTTGTGGAGTACATTTAGTTTTATACCATATATAAACGTATCAGTGATCTTATACATGCATTTTTGACTTTTGAAAACATCTCTTCAGAAGTAAGCTGATGGCAGCAAATTGAAATTTGTACAAATTCTTGTCGAGTTGTACGGTTTACAAGATGCCCCAGGTTGATCACGTACATGGCTTTATTTTGTGAATTATCAATTTCTTTGTAAACGGACACATGATTCTGAATGCGCATATTTTGGAAGAGAGCGGGTCATCAGACAAAGAAGAACACTTTGAAGTCGAGTCTGGTGGAAAAAAGACTGGAAGCCGAACGTAAACTTAGGATCTCTTTGTTTTAATCACCAGTAAAATTATTTCTTGGCTCTGCATATAACTCAGATTCGGCCTCAGACTCACGAATCCTTTATTTGGCCATACAATAATTATGATATACAATATTTTTAAATATATGTTCCTTGGTCGGGAGACCTTCATAAAGGCCATTGACAGTCGCTACCATGAGAGCCAAACAAATACTAAATGACATGAATTCAATGTATTAACTGTAAGGGCAAAGGGAAATTAGAATGACATAGAAAGCGGTGTAAAGAAAAACATTTCTTTCAACCTCACGCTCATATACGTTGACTGTGATTTACATTAAGCGACATTAGTACAGATATATCATATAATTGATAAGGTTTCCACATGCGGTAAAATGATTTTGCTATATATACGAAAAAAAAATCTCCTTGGTAAATATGAAGTTGCTTGTTCTATTGCCAGCCGCGGCAATGTGATCATGTACCTCCTTTGGGCCGCCTCCAAATAAATACGAGGCTACAGAAATCAGCAATGTGAAAACAGAAGTCGCATTTGGGAGAAAAACACAGGTCACCATGCATAACATACGGAAAACTGTGAAATTTATCTGACATCTCCTTTTGTCCGCAATTCTTAGGCTTCACAGCATGTCCAAAACAATCAATCGAAATCCCAGAATATGAAACTTTTTTTTTTTCTTTTTGAGATTACATCACACAATCACACAATACGGCAGCATGAAAGTATGATGTCGCTAATATGGTCCATCAATAATGGCAGCCTGTGGATGCTGGTAACGTTGTATGTCTGGAAACCAATACTATAATAAAAAAAATCCCGTTATGGCTTAATGAAATCAAACAATTTTGCTAGTAGATTATGCCTGCATTTGTCTTGCCTGAGGTGGGGTGGGATGGGGTATTGTTATATTCCACTCAAAGTCGGCATTTTGTTTTGCAAAAGAGATATTTGCTGTCTTAGAAAGTAAGATTTAGGTAAAATGAAATGTATACAATATCTGAAAGGCAGTTACCTGCAGAAGAGGACAAAATGGTACCATGGATGTTAAAATCGACCGTGCTAAAATTTAAAGTAACGTGTGACAAAAATGACGGTCATACGTTAAATGTGCCTTTTCGCCCTTACTTCCGTCGGAGAATGCCACTTCAAAATTGTGTCATATTTTTTTCTACAATTATATTACATGCATACATACATACATACATACATACATACATACATACATACATACATACATACATACATACATACATACATACATACATACATACATACATACATACATACATACATACATACATACATTGGGTATGTCTTACCCAGTGTAACCCTTTATTTATTCCCGTTGAGTCTGGCTGTAATAGTTGCGTGGTTTTTCCATTTATATCTATAAATCTTAGATTAGATAGGAAACGATTTGGAAATAATAAATATAACAAATACCCCTGTTTTCGTCTCCTGTACATATCAGGGTATGATATAATAGAAGTATATGTGTACATAAATTTCATTTACTGGTGCAGCCTTGAAGACAAACTAAAGTGGGTCAGTGGCTTCAGAGCAATTTCTATCTGATTCAATCGGTGCGCACAGAGTGGAATGATCCTATAGACTATTATTCTGCCCATGACACATAGAGATAACCGTGTCAAGATCTGCCGACTGGTCACGCATGCAGTGATATAGTATAGCAGCTGTTGAGATAAAACGCGGCCAATAGAGTATAAGACACAATTATGGAATTTCAGGACGTCGTCATTATATGTCAATTACAATTGTATCCATGAACAAGAAAAAGACATTTACATGCATTTATGATTAATCAGCAGATACCAAATGAAAATAGGTAACAGAAAAACAAATCATTTAGGAAGGGACAATCAGGCATTGGCGAGCCGTGGTGGATAACTTTTGTGGCAAGTGTGAGTTATTAGATATTTAGTTGTTTTTTTGTTTGTTTGTTTTGTTGTTTTTTTTTTTTTTTTGTGATGCTTGCCATGTAAAGATCACAAAATTCAACAACTGGTGCCACAAATGTTATCCATCGCAGCTTGCTAATGCCAAATTTTATTTCTTATCTCAAAATGTTAGGAATCACAAAAACACACCGTTAGTCGAGTAACCTTTTAACCTCCGATATTACCATCTTTGTTCTGATCTTCTACGCATGCTCTGCGCCGCTTCACCCACGGCTACACACAGCTGTACAGTTTAAATTTTTGCGTCAGCAAAATGTGGTTCCAAATTTAGTTATCACATTTTAACCAGAAATTTGCTGTAACCAACATTTACATACAACATAAAAACGATAAAATAAAATTTAAACGGTTATCAAAATTCCGATGGAAAACGCTATGTATCCATCGATGAAAAATAAACTCCTTTCATCACCGTATGCGGTGTCTGATTTGACCCATGTATTAGAGTGACCTGACCCATTCCTTTTTTTTGATTGAATATGCATAAAAGGTAGTTTTCACCCTTTCGTTAAATAAGCCAGCCGGAGACGTAATGTATATATACATATATATATATATATATATATATATATATATATATATATATATATATATATATATATATATATATATATATATATATATATATATATATATATATATACATACATTGTGTCACTGCATGTTTTGGGGAACCTCTCGATTAGCCCTGTCGATGTAGCATACGGCGATCCAGTTTAAATAAATATGTTAAAATTAAAATTAACAATTGTTAAACAGGCAAAATTATCCACCAGGAGTGGTGGACAGATACGGTAATCACAGAGCAATTATTTCCGACCTATTCTCTGGCTGCAAGAACTATAGTGATACCTGTTGTATGTGGCCATTGGCGTAACAGGCCCTCTGCTGATCATGGCATCACTTCTGTTGGATGATGTGTGTCAGTTTCTGCGGTAATTGACGGTCTCATCAGAAGAGTCAGTCAAAACGAAACAAGACACAGGACTTTAACAAGTATGTCTTTGCCTGCACCATGTGATAGATTAACCTGAAAATATAAATAACGTATTAAAAGAATTTGAATCCTCTAAATGACTGCAAATACGTCAAACTATACCTAACACACTTCATTATTGATCGATGTCTTTCAGTAGCCAGCGATCAAATGGTCAATGTCGTAATGATTTCAAATTCCTTTTGGTTACACAGAACCAATGACCAGTCAATCAGAATCAGCAATTCAAATTCTGCCCTGTCTGCAGTGATAAAATGTCTGAAAAGGAGTCGTTTTGGACCTAATTATGTGCTAATTAAAATCTACTATGGGTATGTGAAAGAAATATTCCCATAATATACTTCAAACAACTATGGAACATTTCAGGAACTTATCACATTGCAACGGGTTTGCTTGGAATAGCCTTGATATGGTCTTACTCGTGTTGCTAATAGATTGATGCATATGGTGACGCTCCAGATTCATTGAGCACTGCACTTTCATATATTCACAACACGTATCCGTTGTCCTCTCAGCGGCTGCTGAGAGTCTACCTGCGGTTGAAAACAAAAATGAAGCGCGGAAAGTAAGTCCATATCCGCTTTTTAATATGTCATTCAAGTTGAAAGCATCTGAAATGATTTTTTTTTTTCATGTTAACAGACGGAACATTTCCAACGAATGAACACCTACTTTGCCATCTTCTTGTAAAACATTTGATTTACGCTCAGAAAACTCGCTTCCCGATATCAGTTTCATAAATCTTTACAAAGGGTGACGTATTGAGAATTAAACAGCGCGTATACATTCAGTGAATACAACATGCACGACAGTACACAGTGTTATAGATTTTACTGTAAAAACCACGGGTGACATGCCACAGGATATGACAAACGTGGTGGTAAATGGTGTGTGAGTTATTCTGGAACTCATAACTATCACGCATTGCATAAACGTTGGTCTATGATTTATACGCCTCATGCACTAAGGGCATTTGTAGTGATCATGTGCTGTGTAATTAGGTTAAGAGGGTTTTTTTTCAGATAGACAATAATTGTGGTCATTATTGAGTAGAAATATAACATATTATAATGTGTAAAATACCTAACAATGGGTACCTGGATAACACTTGCATTTTATATTCACATTTAGCGCTATATTGTGGATAATTCACTTAATATATCATTAATATGATACAAGTTGAATTGAAAGGCGAATATTCAGTTTTCTCTTTTGTACTTCTCCTTCTCCACTTAAATATAAAAACAGGTGCAACGGTGCCACATACTCTGCGTAGTTGTCAAGCCACAGAAAGTTAACTCTATGCTTTACATTTTTCATATTCAATCCAGTCACTATTTCTAAACCAGTACGTTGATTGATCACTATTATGACGTTCGATTGGTGGATGCATTTTTTTTTATTCAAGGCTTTAACTGCCAAATAAACGGGTCAGCGTTCGGAACTTTTTGCCGAGATCAAAATGACTGTTTTACCGTTGCTCTTTAAGTCTCTCTCTCTACATATTGCCAATTCGTCCAAACCGAACAAACCTGCCTGCCCACAGTCGACTCAAGAGTTCAGTACATGAGAAGGGAGAGGTTTCATGGATGATTGGCACAACACTTCTACACATGAGAAAATAGCATTTCGTGGCCCGTTAACACAAAATTTAAACACATAAGGCGAGTAAAGTTATGAAAACGGATACAAAGTCTTTTGTTTATGAAAAAGATGGCCTTTTGTATTAATAATTGGCACTGAAATGTGTACAGATTAGGACAATGATGCTCCATCCATTTTGAGGTAATGTAGGCCCATTGGTAATTGGGATAGGCACGGTATGTCCTGTAGACTTCGTGATCGAAAAAAAGAAGTAGAAAAAAGGAACAGAAAAGAGAGCGATTAGGAAAAGATGTACACAACACAGCTAATAGTGAAGTGTGCAGACATATTACCCGTCGGTTGTGTTTATTAGCACTCTGATATCATAAACAAACCCTACGCCACGACGACACTGGTAGAACATGCTTCGAAAATTAACTGTCAGCACGCGGTCAGCTTTAAGTGCGTTTTTACATCCTGGTACTTACAAAACGAAGATGCTAATTGTCTCCTCAAGGGTGCAATGATAAGACGATGCGGTCGCTGGCCGAGGAGTTTATATACAAACAAATTCATTTATGCCATTAATCACGAAACTTTATACTGCATGACGGAAAGGATGAATGAAGCTTTGAAAACTTGAAGGCAGCATTTGGGGATGCCATCCTGCGGTGTACACCTTAACAAGTATCTGCATCTTTTAAGATAACGTCATGATTTCAGGAAAAAAATAAAACTTCACTCTCTCATCTTACCTGTCAATTGAGTACATTTTTCATCTTTATTCTATTTTTACTCTATAATTGATGTAATCATTAATCAACCCTTGTTACCGGAAAAAAGTAGTACTATCAAATATTATCCCTTTATTCCTTATATATAAAGAGACATGAAGAGAGAGAGAGAGAGAGAGAGAGAGAGAGAGAGAGAGAGAGAGAGAGAGAGAGAGAGAGAGAGAGAGAGAGAGAGAGAGAGAGACTCATGTCATGAAATGAGATCAGCATAATATTGGTTATCACAGCTGAAGTGACACGTTTTGATCCATTGACCGACATCTGAACGGACGGTAACGGAGGTACCATTTTAAAAACCCAGCAATGATCAGTGACTCAGAAAATACCAGCACCAGTATGACATTTATGTTTAGATCATCATCTTGGTTATTCTTTTAGTTTTTAACCCACACTAGGGACACATGTAGTTTTGAATAAAAACTCAACAAGATACAGAGGGATTATGCGGGGGGGGGGGGGGGGTAGCTCTGTTGCCCCTGTCTCCATACAGCTGCCTGCAATCACCTCCTGGTCTAATGCAGTTAACCAAATGCGATGGCACAGGTTCGCTGTAAATGCTAGCCTCTCAACCCTTTTCTGTCGTAAAGGAATAGATTAGCAGCGTCCCACAATAAATGAGATAAACTGTGAAGGAGATTATATCGTTCCACATACTGTCTAATGACGTTTCTTGCCTGCGGTATGGATTTTACTACAGAACAAAATTGAATGGTTCGTTTTCTTTTAAAGCAGAGGAAGAGTCAATATCCACGACTGGGAACTGTGACTTCGGTCGCATATTCGTCGCGATCAATACTTTAACATTATTTCCTTGATTGGAGGGTATTTTCATATCAAACAACCACACAGAAGCAAAAAAATAAAAAAGATATATATATTCAATATCCCAGGGAATGTATACAAATGTTTAGTGGTGTGGTCTCAATAAAGCTTATAGTCCTGTGCTTTTAAGGATTTCTGATGGAAACCATAACGCTATTATCCGGAAACAAGTCATTCTGGGTCAGCGTGAAGCGACTGCGTTTTTGCATGGGGTCGGTGTAGTATATCTATAGTACAAACAAGAATGATTATCTACCGACTAGCCATCAAAATACACACCCAGGTGAAAAGAACGTCAACAGCGAGAGGATATTTCCAGAATGAACCCTTTTAGCTGCCGGCAGCGAGATTTTAACACCTCTCTTGAAATTACCATGGCAATCTTATATTAAAATTCTTTGTGACGAGATCATTTATTCAAAGTACCATCATGTCCAGAGGAAGATCTGCATTTCTAGAAAAAAAATGGTCAGGGCCAAAGTAAACAGGCGACGTGGTGTGCTATCTGCCATAAAATGGATTAAACGCAGAGGTTCCCTGAAGGCCGTTTTACTTGCAAAATATCCACGTCACACAAATGGATCTCCTCATTTTCACCTGTGCTGCTTGCGAAGATTCCCACCCACCCTTTCTTGCTCTTGTATAAGATTTTTTTTTTTAATTTTTTAAAAATCGATAATTCCCTAGAGAATATGTTTTCCCTTTTTTCTGTACAAAAACATTATATATATATATATATATATATCCTTAATGCAGACTGCCTTAAAACGTTCAGTAAATTACGCAGATGGACCAACCACAAGATAATTGCCATGTTTCTGCTGACAGGGACCGTTGTATTGAAATTTGTGGGGGAGATAACCATACCCTAATACGTACGGTTTATTGAGCGAGCACTGAAGCACACTGTATTGGGTCTGCCAGAAAACAGTGTGAACTGTAATTGACGCACAGGACAGGCAAACGGACCCCAGCAAGGCGCCCACAGAGTCGGCAATACAAGTTTCCTTCGTCGGCGTTACATCCACAGCTGTTGCTCTTTTCTTTGGTACAGCTAGCCTTGAAAACAGGATGAACCCAGAGGGAAATGCAAGAGTTCTATGAATAGCGAGGCTGTGTTATTCAGCATTTCTATGTTACTTTTGAAGTAGGTGGAGTCCCAGAGCCCCCTTGTCTTGTTCGAAATCCTTTTTCATTGTTCAAACAGTATCACCGTTAAGGCGAAAAAGTGTAACTATTATCTGAGAGATATTGGTATGAAAAATATTTTTAAATAAAGGGAACATTTGAAATCCGTTGAAAAATAAGAATTGGGAAGAGGCAAACGAGGCGCATTAGCTCTGTCATTGTCAACGTCGACCAATGTCTGTATGCTCTGAATTGGCACAAAGATACTATAGGTTGGGGGGGGGGGGTTGTTTGTTTCTTTTGTTTTGTTTTGTTTCTTGATTTTTTTTTTGTTTGCTTTTTTGTTTTAGATTGTTTTTATTTTTTTTGTTTGTTTGTTTTGTAAGCGTACACTTTATTTAACAACCAGCATGTCTGTATTAACATGGTCAAGGTCTACAGTTTTTGGGGGTTTTTTTGGTGTGTGTGTGTTTGTGTGTGTGTGTGTGTGTGTGTGTGTGTGTGTGTGTGTGTGTGTGTGTGTGTGTGTGTGTGTGTGTGTGTGTGTGTGTGTGTGTGTGTGTGTGTGTGTGTGTGTGTGTTTTCCTTTTTGGTGCCTAGAGCACCGATGAAAGCTTTTGACTTATTAATATTTGACACTGAAAGAGTTAATCTGGGGGAAACTATGCTGTCAGGATAGCATGCTGCCTCTATTGGGCCCAAGTGGAAGCCAAAGAGGCGGAGTGAACGCCGGGTCTTGCTGGGATGTTTCAAGCAAGTCACTGATAAAAGGGGGAAAGGTAATGGGCGTTAATCGTGATCTTGATCAATATCTTTTTCTTTTTTAATTCTTTTCCTCCAACTGCAAATGTTAAAAAAGCAACAACAAAAAACAAACAAACAAAAACAATACAAAACACAAAAAAAAAAAAAAAAAAAAAAAAAAACCAAAAAAAACCCCACATTTATTGGGCCGTTTTGCTCGTGCAACATGATGTTGTGTCTAAATAAATCATAACCTGCGGGAACAGATATTAATAATTCGTGAAGATTATTTTAAAAGGACACCCCACCCCCTTATCAGTTTCTCTCCAGGCCCCACAACACCTCGCCCTAAGCTTTAGAAACCAACACCAAGAAGAGACATTTGAGTGTCACCGCCACTTTGATGTAAATAGAATCAGAAAGAATGTTAATTAAATTCTGCGCCCAAGGAAGCTGCATGGCTTGATGGGGCAGAGCGGCAATCACCACAAATGTTATCACCGAGACATTCCTGCAATATGGACAGATAAACGTCGGGAATGAGTTTACCCCAAATAAACTTATTAAGCAGGAGAAGCATTCATGGAATCACAGTTATGTATTGTAAGTATAAATAGCAGAAGTACATATACTGCTTCGACAGCAGCAACCAATTTACTCGCAAGGTGGTACACCGGTTGCAAAACACGCTTTCTGGTGCAAATCTGTTGACCACAACATGTGATTAAAAAATATATATTTTTTTTATATTCTTCCCGTCTTCTTTTTTTTTTTTTTTTTTTTTTTTTTTTTTTTTTTTTTTTTTTAAGTAATGGCCTCTGGTCAAAGGTTTACTAAGGTAGCATGAAAAAATAAAAATAAAAAATAAAAAAAGAAGCCAGGTCACCGCGTCCCTGGTCAGCAACTTGATTCAATCCTGTAAAACAACAAGTAAAGGCTGGAGTACTGTCGAACCATATAACGTAACTTCTGACTCAAGATATATTAAATTGAGTCCAGGATGTTTACCTGGTACAGGAGTAACACGTGTGGCTACCTCATATCATGACTTGCCCTTTAGCTTCGACACCAGTACCCACTATAATCAGAATGGGCTTTCGTCGAAAGAGAAAACAAAATAGAAAATGAGGAAAGAAAAAAGGGAAAGTGTGTCGGCGTATTCTAGGCAGCGCCAGCAGAAACCAACAAAAGAGACAACACCGTCTTTTTTTTTTTTTTTTTTTTGAACAAGGAACCCCACCGTTTATCTTGTATTGATCATGATGTTTCTGATCCAAGCGTTACCAGGTGAACTATTATCAGTATTTGAGCCCGATATGTTCTCGTTGTTTGACAAAGTTGCCAGTATTGCCTCCATTGAAAACGATACATTTTTGTGATTTGGAACTGATTGTCAATGTTAGTCACCTACTTCTTATATGTTAAAACGAATGGCATAATAAAGCAGACAAAGACCAAAACTAACATAGGCCTATTAGTCACGAAAGCACAGTTCTTCCGCCATGGTAACTTTTTTCTTCTTTTTTTTAAAAATTTTATTATTATTATTATTATTATTATTATTATTATTATTATTATTATTATTATTATTATTATTATTATTATTATTATTATTATTATTATTTATTTATTTATTTATTTATTTATTTATTTATTTATTTTGTATACACAACATAAAATTTACCCAGTGAGCTTGGGCAAGGAAAGCTCGTTTGAGGCACATATTTACCCTTTCACATATTTACCCTTTCAGGGCTAATCACAAAAAAAAAAAAAAAAAACGATGCGCTCACCTGAATTGTGAATTGTTGCAGATTCAAATTTTCCAAATGGACCTCTTTCAGTCAGGTACCAGTATGCCTATATATCCGGAGGAAACAAAAAAAAAAGTTGGCACGTAGCCTTTTCATGCTAGGGCTAATACACATACATGTATTCAAAAAAAATTTGCGAACAGAATTATTTGGAATTTTAGTGTCCTAATAAAGTAGTATTATGTGCCATGTTAGACAACCGCTTCACAATCCTTACTGTAAACCTTGTCCTACTGCTCCACGGGGCTGATTATGTTGCTGTGATCTACGTTGGCAATTTGTTATTAATAGGCCATCACTCTTCAGCTTTACCAGCATTGAAGGGGTTAATCCACAACAGATCAAGAGATCTTCAAAGAGATTTTATTCTGAGCCATAATGTAATTGCTGCTTCAGCATAGCACACCCTAGTGCGGATGTCCATTACATTTGAAGTGCCTCTTACGCACGTCAATACAATACGGAGGTAAACAGCGATACAATCTTCCAGTCGCTTTTTTTTTTAGACCGACTTTGAAGGAGAGCATGAGACCTTGTTTATTAAAATTGAAATAATGATAGTTTGATCAATGAAACACTGAATCAATCAATCAATCAATTAATCAAAACAGTCATACAGTCAGTCCTGTCGATGAAGCCAAACTCGTTCAACAGGCCAAGCGACCAATCGCTGGCTTCGTCCTTCCGTCAGAAGATAGTTTCACACGTTTCATACAATTTGAAATATGAAGTAAGAGCCATCTCAATGTGAAAAAAAACCCGCGTACTTCATTTGAAATATGACGTATCGATCCTCATTGGGACAAAAAATCGAAGGCATTTAACAGGGAAAAAAATTCACTGATCTTTTATCATGATTATGCGAATATCCTAGAACATACAGGGGACACAGGAGCGCCATACTTGATACAAAATACCTGTCACCTGAGTCAGTAGTATCTCCGCCACATAAGCCTTCAGAACAAACTTCGACGTTTACTGCCTCCACACTACCTAAGTATTGACCCCAAGTGACCTAATATCTATGTATTGCGCGGTATGTGCCTTTTTCTTATTCAAATTACAGGAGATGATTCAATAGCGTACATGTCATCTCGGGCTCAGGACTTGCTACTTAAAAAATCTATTTAGCCAGTCAAACATTCCGATTAACATGTACAGACCATACTGTTGTATCACACTTTGTAAATCTGAATTTGCCTGAGACGCTTACTTTAGGGAATTCAAAGCGGCTGTCATTTGGGCCACCCATTTTAGGTTAATAATAACTAAGTAGACGGCTTTTACAGGAGTAGAACAAAATACTAAGCAAGTAGCAATACACATCATTCTCGCACAGAGAATGACAATCACCATCTACTCATGCAAAGCCTAAATCATTACAATCGGTTATTGATATCTGCATACAATTCTTTATTGTGGTATCGTGGCAAGTTTTTATGTGATGGTTTCTGCCACATCTGCTTGTATTGTCAGCCCAAATAATACAAGAAGATTAGTCAACAGCTTTAGTGGATATACTCAGTAAAGCCGAGAGACCTCACGGGACATTTCCAACACAAAAATGAAGGTTCACTGAGGCGTGGAAATGTTATTGTGCAATTCTTTTGTCGCGTGGTCAGTAGAATTATTCCTTTCGGCACATAGGCAGCTCCACTTTGAAGTAAATTTGGTCAAATTGAGTAAGCTCAAGACACTGCAGTTGTTAGATGGTCTCTCTCTCTCTCTCTCTCTCTCTCTCTCTCTCTCTCTCTCTCTCTCTCTCTTTCTCTCTCTCTCTCTCTCTCTCTCTCTCTCTCTCTCTCTCTCTCTCTCTCTCTCTCTCTCTCTCTCTGTAAGTTCTTGATCTCCAGTAAAAGAACAACAAAGCTTAGTAAATAATGCATTCGGTGTTCCTAAGGTAGAAAACACAGCTTTCTAAGATATTTCTTCATTTCTGCGACCAGAAGGGGCACAAACAACACTTTGCATGAAATTTATATATAGTAATTATAATGACGTCTCATTTTCCAAGCGCGAAAAATATTGAGATGCTTGAGCAAAATAAAGTCATTAAAAAATCACCAAAAACATTGAAATAATACTTATACAGCAGAGTCTCCACTTTTATTTTGTATTGTTGTGAGTTTCTTTTTTCTTTTTTTTTTTTTTATCAAGAAAAACGTTATCACAAAGATGTGTCACCGTCTTTAGAGTGAGAAAGTCACCACTAGATGAATTACATATTCGTCGGTCCCTTGCATTTATAATACACTCGTGTGTAGCTGGACGCCCGTTTGCATACTCCGAGTCAATCTTCACAGAAAATAAATGATTGAATAAAAAATGAATGAATAAATAAATAAATAAATAAATAAATAAACAAACAACAAACAAACAAACAAACAAACAAATAAATAAATAAATAATGAATAAATAAATAAATAAATAAATAAATAAATAAATAAATAAATAAACAAATAAATAAATAAATAAATAAATAAATAAATAAATATAAAACATGGCATATTCCAAGTTGCAACAGGTAGAAGGCAGCACTGGTGAAAAAGAGGCCATTTGACCTTTCTGACCAATAATATGGCCGGTGTAGGTCACGTAATAGGCCTACCTCTTGGCTAACACCCTCGTCTGCTGCTTCCTGTCCACGGGATTATGCATTGACTGATAGGTCCAGCTTTGCACATATATGCTCTGACTTTAAAAAAATGGGCAAGGTCACCAAAATTTTAATCGTCAAGAAATTGTGTCAGCGGACAGATCAGTTGAATTTGAGTTCAGGTGGTCAACAAACCTTGATATGTCGTTTTCACAAACATATTGCGGACAGCCGGACGGACAACCTGAAACATGATGGATCTCCCTTAGGGTGAACCCATAAAATTCCATCTGTGTTCTTTTAAAAGCAAAACAAAAAAAACAAAACAAAACTTGCTTTGGTGTCCATGATGCGCCTGGTCGACTCCAAAGAAAGCTCTTGACCTTGCGCGTGTCATGACGATTGGTGTTACAATTCTCAGCAACATGTTATAATTTATGGTACAGTTATGTTGTTGAGGGCCGTGTGGAAGATGAGTTATTGCGCAACATGTTACTCTCCTCATATAAAGAATATTATTGTAAGTAGTAGTAGTAGTAGTAGTAGTAGTAGTAGTAGTAGTGGTAATAGTAGAAGTAGTAGTAGTACTATTATTATTATCATCATCATCATTATTAGTATCATCATCATCATTATCATTATTATTATTATTATTATTATTATTATTATTATTATTATTATTATTATTATTATTATTATTATTATTATTATTATTATTATTATTATTATTATTTAGGGAAACACATGCCGTAGACGAACGTGTACATCGTGACGCTTTTTGGCGGCTTGAGAGGGAAAGGAATAAAGTCGACCCTGACGACCAGCTTTTATTAGGCTCTGCTGCTTGCTGCTGGCATAAAAACGTCAGACTTCTGTCCACTTTAAGTGCCAAGCAACATGTTTATGACTCAATATAAGTCACATTAGGTTGCAGTAGATAATTTTTTAAACTTGGTCATAACCTGAATATGCTTCCAACTCATATGTATCTGCCACAACTGCTGGTTTTAAAAGTTGTCAGCGTCCACACCCCCCCCCCCCCCCTTTTTTTTTTTTTCTTCATCTTCTTTTTTAACTTTGGGTTAAAAGAGTTATTTTGAATGCGCACTCGAGAGCAAATATGTGCCAAACAGCATCTGCGGCACGTTTTCAGTACTTCATCCACAAAGAGTCACTGGCTAAACCTGTTAACACCCTGAATGGTCACTCAAAGGTTAAAACCCTGTTGCAGTGTGTAAAAACAGCGATAAATTGCAGACTAACTTCCTGGTAAACTGTAAAGTTGTGCACTTGGGGATATTTATTGTGTCCATGTGCTGCTTACTATGCCATCTGCAAAGAGAGCTAGCATGTTTATTAAGAGGAATCCCAGGCTCGCAGCCTAAGCAAATGGAGTTGTGAGGGTACGACGGTATGACTATGAACACGTGACCGTTAAGCAGAGCTCCCAGCTGTGCGTGTATTCATTCAATATTAAATAGTTTGGCAGTAATTCTGTATTTGTGGTTTAAAACAGCAACAGTACATTAGTTGTAAATAAAGCAACACCACGAAGCCATTTGAGGTACCCACTCCTGTATTCACAGCGACTCCCTAAGTGCTTGACTCGGAACTATCGTGCTTATTTATATGTACTTCTGACAACCCGCAGTGAAACTATATGCTTTATTTATAGACATATTATACAATGTGATGCCATGCATTATATGTAAGTGCCAATGCGTAGCCCATTGTGAAGAGCATTGCAGATTTCTCCAAATGAAATGCCATTCCCAATGTACAATTTTAATACATATGCAGCAACTAAAATTATACTTGAATCCACCTATGCATATAGTACAAAAGACATAATCAGCAAAAGGGAAATTAATTCACGTGTAGCTGATTTTTAATCTATACATAGCTATAACCAATTACATGAAATGGCGACAGTATATACGTTGTTTAAAGTGGAAGTAGAGAACATGGGTACAGGTAAATTATTTCGCTTTTTTCATGTGACTTAAGCAACTTTTATGCTTGTACTTTCAAATATCGTCTGTTTCATAGTTACTGTATTGTTCTGTTTTCACTATATGGTTTAAATCCAATGCTGACTTCATCGGCGTCAACAAATAAACTTTCCTGGGCCCCAGCTGGGAGCTTGAGATCGACAAATGTAGCAGGGAAAGTGTTGACCTGGCGTAATGTACATTCTATGCTTGAGACTGAGAGCCCATATTTCAATGATTACAACCTCCGAGTGATGGAATAAGACGCCGTCGGTCATATGTCTTATCTTCAGTTCTCGCTCAAAAAGGTTTCTGTCAACGAGCAATGGGACCAGAACGGGTGAAGTTCTGCATCCGGGCACTTTTTTGGGCGGGAGTTGAGCAGGCAACGGGGTGAATAACGCAAGATCGTTTTCGTACCATCCGTGTTTTAATTTCCAGCTTCAACAACTTTAATGACGAATATATTTTACAAAGGGAACACTGGGTATAACATCTCTCTCTCTCTCTCTCTCTCTCTTCTCTCTCTCTCTCTCTCTCTCTCTCTCTCTCTCTCTCTCTCTCTCTCTCTCTCTCTCTCTCTCTCTCTCTCTCTCTCTCTCTCTCTCTCTCTCTCTCTCTCTCTCTCTCTTCTCTCTCTCTCTCTCTCTCTCTCTCTCTCTCTCTCTCTCTGATCAAACACTTAATTTAGAAGTGTCAAATGACATTTTAGATGCAGATGAATAAATAGTTTTCTAAAAATGGCAAGCAGTACATACCAATATAAATCTATTCTATCAGCATGATCCCACATTTATTGTTTTAGCATAACGGTACACATCTGTGTAAATGACCCGAAGTCTGAACAACTTTGGAAACTTGGAGAACGCTTGTGATTGTTTTTTAATGTGTTGTCCGCATCTCCATCAAAAGCACGCAACACAGACACCGTGTCTGACCACATTGCACGTGTATATACCCAGACATTTTAGTAACATTTGCTTGACATCTTAAGCTTGTTGATATGCCCAATGCACAAGATTAATTATTTTATATATTCAGGGGAGCTATGACGTCATAGATGCATCATACTGTCTGGGACACACATACTATTAATGTCCACATGATATTTATGTATCGCTTGACTTCACTCAACGGTACATGGAAGGGGGGTAAGGGGGGGGGGCAGTACGCTGGTACAGGTATTAATTTTTCTAAAGTACGCAGTATGGAAAATATAAATCTTTCAAAAGTTTGGATAGTACAAAGTATGTAAAATAAGAGGCTTCCAGTACGCCAGTATGGTAAATAAAAAGCCCCAGTACGCCAGTACGGGAAACCCCTTACTCCCCCCCCCCCACACACACCTACATGGTCAAATGATATTTATGCATGCGACACATTTTTTCAGATCCTATACTCATAACCCCTATATGACACGTCATGACATGCAAATGACTGAATGCTATCGTGTGATGTTTCATTCGTGGAGGTGTTGCCTTTGCGGCTTTGTGCCAATATATTCATTCCTACTAACTTCACCATTTATAGGATACTCAGCATACTCAATTACACAAGGAAGACAGGAAGTTCATGCTATAGCGGCGATAATCCTGTTTCCGCCTTTCAAATATACCGAAAGCGACCTGTGTTGTGTGGAATGTCTGTTTTAGGATCTTACGTTAGTGTAAAGGTACGAATGGGGATATTGGGGTAAACTCTGTAATAATGCTCTGCTATGCATTAACAAATTATCTGAGTGTATTCTGGTCAATTTAACTAATCAAAGCATCTTAAACAAACACATTAACGTACAGCAGAGTGTAAAAGAGTTAAAATAACCGCCGAAATGTCCGAATCAGTATAAACTCGAGCGTCTTTGTAGACATTTCTGGCTGACGACATATTCAATCAAAGAGCCGCACCAAGCTGCTGGGGGTAAAATATCATATTGGTCAGAGCAATTGAGGTGTCTTTGAAGGTACAAATCAGGACTATGGGGGGCGTTCTTGCTGGCAGGCAGTGGATATTTACCCATACAGAAAGCATTAATCTACGCGAGGATGCGAAAAGCGTCTTACTCGATCCGTTTGGTGCCTCGGCTGATGCCTAAATCAAAGAAGTTACCATGGAGATGCGATGAAAAGACGTTGAAAATATAAGACTATTGGTATTGAAAAATTTCTTTATTGTGTGGAAATACAATAACCTGAGTTGCAAGTACAGCTGAATGAGAAGACATTCATGATGAGGAGCCAATATACCTTAAATGACCCCGCCCCGAATCCCCTGTAGATAATGTAAGATCGATTTTAACCATGTAGGTATGAGGCTATACTGAGAAAGACGGAATTAAATAACTGTCTTAGCGCTGACAGAGTTGGGTGCAATTTTTGAATCAATTCACTTTGCATCCAGAATTACAGTAAGTAGCTTCGCGATTCACCGTTTAGGGTGTGATATCACTTTGAATATGTCCCCTTTACAGTGAGGGAGTTGGGTACACATGTGCCATTTAAGAATCGGAATAGGATTTGCTACAACTGTACACACAAAAGACAAAATCGAGACCGTTGCTAAAGTTTAGTCATTCATTTTGATTTTAATGCAATGACTCGTTGGTTTTAAAATCATAGATAATACGCAGATAAATAGAGAGTGGATGTTTGTTTGACACATGTATTTTTTGAAATGCTAGACTGGTTAATCCGCATAAGTGGTATAGGTATATACTGCAGCATAACAATGATAATGATAATGATAATAATAATAAATAAACTTGGACGAAGCCACTCAGAGCCCCCTACTTCACAGATCATTTACTGTGTACCAAGCCAATTATTCCCGATAAAATTTGGACGAATTCGTAACATGTTATCCGTGTTGAATTTAATTTTGAAAGGTTAAATTAATTTAATTTAAATTTTATTTATTTATATATTCATTCATTCATTCATTCATTCATTCATTCATTCATTCATTTATTTATTTATTTATTTATTTATTTATTTATTTATTTATTTATTTATTCACCTCCTGCAATTGTATACAAGGAATGTGATGAAACAACAGCGGTGCACATTGCTTGCTGCGGTCTTTGTCATGCAGGTAATCAAGTGAAATAGGTCCGCCCTTCCAGACCATGTCAGATCACTGCACTATGTGATTCGGATTTCTTTTCATGAGGTTAATAAAATCTGTTGTCATTCTTGTACCTGGAGTATATAATAGAACACTGCTAGTTCAAAGCATGCTGATACTCTCATGTGAGCGTAATTTCGTGCGTGAAAAAAGGCCAGACATTCCAGGTATAAACGCCTCATAATGTTCGTGATTTGATTTGTCTAAAAATTTAAATTGGTCTTGTATGCTGAATATCAGATGGCGACATTACTGGAACGTTGGTTTACAGTTTTGAACCAAAATACTTATCATTGAGCAAGCTGCAGGCATCTTGAAACAATATTCCTTTTAATGGAAGCCCGAAGTAGATTGATGGACATACTCCTTTGAGGTCACGTAGCTGAAAGTGGACTTCAATAATTCCTGTGCATGTTGAAAGCAGACAATAGGATTTCCTCTGGATTTTCGAGTATAGGTTTATGAAAGCGCGCTACTTTGGTGGCAACATAGCCTTGAGATCAAAAGGAACTATTTCTGTTCGCGTGGATACAAATCAAAGAGACTGAAGACAGATGCATGGCGCCCTGCTCAGCTATGATATGAGAACTAAATCCCGCGCACCACTTGTGCAGTTTGCTGGTCTCCTTCACTGCCACTCGACAAAGGTCGACGTACTCCCAATTGACGATACCAAAGTCATATTCTTTGTAAACATACCTTTCATTCAAGTACCAGAATGCATACAGTTGCATAGACGTTATGCGTTATTTCACTTAAAGCTGTTAATTTTCTTGAAAGACTCACGTACACATTGAAGACTGGAACACCAGTGAGCGACTCTTTTTAAGTGAGTTTTTGGCGGAATATATCGGCATTCAAAAATGGAAAACAAAAAACAAAAAAAACCCACTTTACATCGCCGCCATCAAAGCATGGTTCAATCAACAACTCTGCTATCCTGTTACGGAAGAAAGGAGGCAATAAGTTGCATGTATTGTTTCTTAATTATGGTTAAAAAAAACTTCATTTTTTGCACCAATCAGCAGAGATTTAGCATTTTTGACGGGACCACAAGTTCTGCAACAGCTGATCCTGAAGCAGATGTTATCTGGTCTGAGACTTTGGTAATCCTGGTGACAGCTACCACTGAAGCCATGCTAAAAACGAGGCTGCTCACAAGCTAAATACTACTGACTGTCACAAAATATGGCGTACTGTCCATGCAGACATAAGAATGCTGTTTATCTATTTCTAGGGCCGTTAGTTGTAAATACAATCGTGTTCTTACTTCAAAGTGACATCCCGGCACCATAGCCATGGTATTGGATTACTGTACATAAAAGTTCCTCAGTCCCATTGCTGTTTATGTGAACGTGACCTTGAAATGAAAATAGATTATGGAATGTCAGTACAGGGTGGTAAACAGCAAAGTAGAATGAATACACTCGTTCCCTGCTCGCTAGCTTGCTGAATAATTTTTCAACGATACATTGAAGGGTTATTTATACGTGAACACCTGCGGGTTCGTGTCTAGAAGCACCAGAACTTATCCTTTTCCCTGTCAGGTTCGTAAACTTCATGATCATCTGCTCATATGATCAAAATTACACTTCACTTTACTTGTAAAAAGTTGTAGTGAAACCCATACGGACGGATTACGAAATGCACCTCAGAGTAGACAGATTGCCGCTTACCATGTTGAGCAGACGAATTTTCGTACAGTATCAAGCCGTCAGAAAAACTTGAGCTTAGCCTGTTCAGGAGGCCACTTCCTTGGTGTATGGGGAGCGAGTACACCACGGTCAAAGTAGGTCTCTGGCTGGTTATATTCTGGGTTGTAACGTATAAATATGTAAGTTCGAGGTTAACAATATTTCTTCGATCACCTTTGACCTCTATTTGCAGAACAGAAGAAAGGAGACTGGCTAAGATCTTTATTATATGTATTATACCATGGCGTCCGATGTATCAGTAATGATGCTGAGTTGAATAATAATAATAATAATAATAATAATAATAATAATAATAATAATAATGACGACGATGACGATGACGATGACGATGATGATGATGATGATGATGATGATGATGATGATGATGATGATGATGATGATGATGATGATGATGATGATGATGATGATGATGATGATATTTAAAGCTGTTCGATCTTTTATTTTCCACATTAAATGGGAAAAGAGATTACGATCTGGACATGGTTACAACAAATCGCTTACTAATATTTAGATCCTGATAAAAGTCTCAAAAAGGCAACGCTTTCAGTGGTGGCTTACGACTTAATGGCGTATAGTA
This sequence comes from Hermodice carunculata, assembly GCA_964020975.1. Lineage (NCBI taxonomy): Eukaryota > Metazoa > Annelida > Polychaeta > Eunicida > Amphinomidae > Hermodice > Hermodice carunculata. The sequence goes on along the minus strand of OZ026616.1, from coordinate 102,597,157 downwards.
CGTAAACCGCGTCTAGGGATATGATGTGGCGAATATCAGTCGATTTACAATGTACGTGCTCAGCTCAATGCATTGCCATTTTGAAGATCAATCAGAGGCAAGCCCAACAAATGGGACAAACGTGATGAGCACAGCTGACTATCGGGCGATAACTGAGGGCTACAACTCACAACAGGAGACCCATGAAAGTTATTTTTATAGAGGCAACTTATTTCCAGACACCTTAGCTTATATTCGGAGATGGGTAGTGAACAAATCATAATCAATCAAGCCGCTATGGATACCTTCTGGAAAGAGTTGCTTATACTCAGTGGGTATAGAGATCATATAATAATTAATTAAGTCACATTGTTTTTCGGGTCTCCGTTTATGGCATAGCATATCCATGAAGTGGTTAACTTCGCAGCCACGTGCCTTTGAAAAAAATATCGTTCGCCTTCGGCCCTTTGCTTTTTCTAAAGACACTTCACCCATAACGTTAACAAATTTAGACTCCAATAAGTTGTGAATGTACCCAAATTCCATAGTCATGAATGATATGAACGGACTTCAATTTAGCGAAAGCAAGGCGAAATCAGAATCTTGCTTTTTGTCCATTGTTCAAGCTGACCTGTTTGATTGCTGTGATGTTTGTGGGCATAAGGGTAACGAAAGACTGTAATTTAAAAAAGGAAGACAAAACACGGGGGGGGGGGGGGGGGGTCGACACGGTGTGGCAGTTTGCTCTGGCCGTGGCCGAGTGGATATTTACTTTGAATATATTTTATTCAACGAAAATACAAAGTGAAACTTCATAGGTGTGATTGAAATTGGGAAAAGGGGAAACCCTATCCAAGTCCCTCTTGCGAAGAAAGGACAAGAAACAGGACAGACGAAACGAAACCCCAAAGACACAGGAAGGTGCTGGTCACATGACATGACCAGGACAGTGGGGCTGCTATCAGTTGGCAATGTCATAAATGTCACTTAAATGCGTGTTCGTATACGAAAGTTAGCCGACGCCAGTTGCTTTAAGCCGACCAGAAGATATAAAATCCTGAAAGGCAACAAAACTTTGAGCAGATATGTAGAGATCATGCGATCGAACCCACTCGTTGGTATAGTTTATATTTTCTATATTTAAGTCTAAGGGAGATGGGTACAACCCCTGCATGGTATGTGCAACTGTGCGTATATCCTTCAGTGTGTAAGTCGTTCAGCGGTTGTAAGATTCCCAGCGGAGTCTAAAAGGAGTCGGTGGGGCCCATCTTCACGAATAACTGGTCCTCTCTAAGGAAGGAAATGGACCGGCAGGGAGTGTAAACTTTGGGGGTTTTTGTTTTGTTTTTCTTCTGTTTGTTTTGTTTTGTTTTTTGTTTGTTTGTTTTTTATTTTTGTTTGTTTTTTTTTGTTTTTTGTTTTTGTTTTTTTATTATTTATGTTTTTGTTCTTGTTTTTTATTGTTTTTGTTTTTGTTTGTGTGTATTTTTTTTGGGGGGGGCTATATATCTATGTAGTAAAAAAAATTAAAAAAGAAAAACAATTTCATGATGGATCCGTCATTATTCTAGTGTAGTTTTTGTGTATGGCATAGTGCAAATATTCATGCAATAGCGGGTGCGGTAACATGTAATATCAAGCTCACAATTGTGTTATAAAATTTCAAATCTTCTTACAACCAGACAAGCTAAGTTCCATCTTTTGAACGTCTTAGCTATTCCGGAGCTTTTGCCAGACAATTAGTTTCAGGAGTGCTGGCTTCAGTTAAATTTGTAGCACGAGACATTGAGGATGTTGAGACGGGAGACTGTATTTTCTGTGCTGATGTTTCTTGCACGTCCAGACAAAGATTTTACACGGGGCAATGTCATTGTGTTGGTCTGCATTACCTCAGTATGTGGGGTCAATCCAACTTTAACTCTTCACGATTCAGAATGTGAGCATAAAACTAACTGTGTGCCTGATCTGTAGCACGTGTAGGAAAGCGTCAATTCTAGCATACTGTCAAGATTTACATACATTGTTTGTTGTTTGTTTGTTTGTTTGTTTACTTTATTTATTTTATTTTATTTTATTTTATTTTATTTGTTTTGCTTTGTTTCTTTTTGTTTTGTTTTGGTTTTTTTGTGTGTGTGTTTTTTTTTGTTTTTTTTTTTTTTGTTTTTTTTTTGTTTTTGTTTTTTGCTTTTTGTTTTGTTTTTGTTTTAATCTGATTTGATCTTGCGCCGCAGATATATGTAACAGAGTCGTCAAAAATGTGCTTGGAATAAGTCGTCTTAAATATTCTTGGAATATTACAAATTTTGTCAAATTTTAAATGTAAGCCTACTTGAAATAATAAACATTCTGTTAAATTACAAACACAATTTTGTAATATGGATCCTTCGTCACTGACCAGAGGTATTTTATGTCGTAAATGCTGTACTTTATGTCGCAAAACTCGTTTTGCTACGTGGTGATGCAGTGGTACCACGTGGTATGCTTGTAATCCCACGATTGTGTTCAAACAGTATTCTGATTCAATTCTGTTCTTTGTAATCCCTTTTTTATTTCGTGTATGCTGTGCATATTAGCCCAAGTAACACAAACTTTTTTTTTATGTCGATGTACACTGGTTTGTTTATGTTGCTTCTTTAAGCTCTGCTGACCTAAGGTCGCAGAGCTTATATGATCGCCCATGCTCGTCCGTTCGTCCGTCCGTAAATTTTTGGGCTGTGAGCGCGATACCGCCCACAGTTTCAAGTTAGCCCAATATCACTTGCAGAACTTATAGGGTGTGTGAAAATCTACGTCGCTTTCGCCACCTACATTATTATGTAATATAGGGCTCCAAATATGGAAATCGTGTGAAGACTCTTGCATCTTTGGGAGTAATTGGATAAGACTTGTCAAATTTATAGGCTATATAGACCATGTCCAACCTTAGAATATTACATAGTATTAGTGACATTGACCTATGTTTTTGATGCCTATAAAGTTGAAAGAGGTGATTTTGTGATGACAGAGTGTAGCTTGGACATCAATGGCAAAGATAAATGAACACCCAGATTAAAATTGCACTTGATTTCATTGTACATAAAACTGTACTTGGTGAACTACTTTTGGGTCGCCCTGATCAAGTAATTATGAACCTTGGCGCTTGTGCAAATTTATGGAAGTTTTTTGCTCTCTCTCTCTCTCTCTCCTTTATATATATATATATATATATATATATATATATATATATATATATATATATATATATATATATATATATAACTCGAAAAGTTATGACCCTATATGAACAGTCAGACCATGTTTCGAAAGCTGGATGTCGAGCGCACATTTTAAACATAACTTTTTTTTTTTAAATCCGAGATGCAATTTAGGTCAAGGTCAAAATGGCCAATTTGAATATAGAGGTCATCTCGTGAATGCTTTGCACCCCACATTTTTTTTAGTTAGGCCCGTTTAACGTTTAGTAGTTATAAAGTGTTTGGAAATTTTCGTCGACATCAATGTTGGAGACACCATAATAGTATTACGTAATATAAGGCTCAAAATGTGAAAATCTTGTGACCACGATACCGTCCACAGTTTTCAAGTTAGCCCAATATAACTTTCAGGACTTACGGGGTGTATGGAATCAGTTCCCTTTCTATATTAGTGGCGGCACCTACATGGCAATGTGAGAACAACACCAGGCGCATGGGCCTCTTGTATTACATAATCTGGGTGACCTTGATCTTCTGTCCCAAGGTCATTTAGGACATAAAGTTAAGGGCTCGCTCATTGTTGTCTTGGCACATGCAACAATATCCATTACAGAAATTGCACAAATAAGCTATGATTACATATTGGGCGAAGTGCCATCTGATGGACAAATAAGGCACTAAAAGTCATAAGCTTTATATGTTCAGAGGCTTCCTGAGGACTTGTAACTTTGAAATAAAGATGTAGGTATACTCACAGTGCCAGCAGAGCACTAGGCCCATGGGCTTCTTGTCTATAAATCTATAATAACCCTATTCTCCAGCGCTGCGAAACGAGATTGCACCTTCCATGTGATTTGTAGTCAGAACGTTACAAAACATAACAATTAGACGAGTTTAATGTTTGGCCGTCTGAACTCCTATGGGTGTTAGCATTTGGAAATCCTTTGTAGGATAGATTACCATGCATGCGTTCGCACCTGTGACCTCAGGTGGTCGGGCGGCCACAACAGCCATGGCTCAGACTATCTGATCAGGACAATCCTCCTGTATTGGCATCACAGATACGTTCATGACAATTATAGCCTTTGATGTGTAATATAAAGGGGGAAAATATTTAGGCGACCGTGTGTACCTGTTCGAGTTATACCCACGGCACTCTACCAAGTAAGACCCTGTCTCTGGACTAATGGTCTTAACCTTCTGTGCTTGCAGGCGGCACTGTGATAATGACGTAACCAAAACCAGAGACGAATCTCCCTTGTCCGAAATTTGATGTGATTGGAGAGGACCGGAGCCTTCATTGCTTGTAAGTAGTCCCCGCAGCGGGTGAATTCCACATGGTCCAGGGAGCAAGGAATAATGTTACTGATTGCATGGCTTGTGCTGTGGAATACAGACAAGACTGTGCAGGCAAGTTTATAACACTCTGTAAGCAAGTACTGCAGGGAATCCTTACATATCATACCAGTCCAGTAAACAGGAACCCAAGGAATGTTGCCTATACGTGAACGAGGCGTCACAGTTGACTAATCAGTTTTCTTGCACTAAAATTCTGCTGGTATTTTGAAGCTGTTGTATCCCAGCGTCGGCGAGACACTGTAGGTCACACGGTGACGTCACAAATGCAAGCAAAAAACTCTGTTGATAGCTGCTTGGCTCGGACGTGCACTCAAAACAATATATATGTGTATATATATGTGTGTGTATATATATATATATATATATATATATATATATATATATATATATATATATATATATATATATATATATATATGTACATACATCGTGTGCTTGTAAATGTCATAGATTTTGGTGGGAATTTCATGCAGTCACTGGTTGTACGTGAACCGAACTAAGTTGTCTATGTCAAGTTTCTTAGGTCAAAATCTTGGTTTCTGTAGGTTATGTAGCTTACATGTATCTTGTGTCCCTGGGATATCAAGGGTGAACTGTAAACATAGGTTTGACTTTTCCAGGCAAAACATGGTGATGGATTATATGACATGTAAAGGTATGGGATAGACACTACACTCATAATACTCTACAATATTTTAGCCAAAGGTACAAACAGTTGCTAGGTAAGCACGTCTGCTGAAGTATGTTTTGGTTCATGTCGTTGCCAGCTCAGCTGTCTGCCAATTCTTTAGCCCGTTTATTGATTATCACAGGACCTTTCTGTCTGGAATAATAAAATGCAGTAAAATTAGGAGCCACGGGAGAGCCCCGTGCACCTTCACGGGATCCATAGGCATCATCACTTTTAACCTACCTTTCTTTTAACTGTATTTACAAAAAAAAATTTCCCGCTGAATATATATTCGTGATTCTATCCTCGCCCTCCCAATCTATTATAGAATGTGTGATTGGGGATAAGTTTTTCTTTATAGAACTTGGAGCCAACGCATGGTTAATTCTTGAAAACAAAACTCTGGAGTCTTCAGTTTTCGGATTCAAACAAGAAATTGGACGCTCATGAAAATAACGGGTTATGCAACATTAGGTTTCAAACGATAGGTCTGAATTTTGTCGCCAATAGACAGCGACAAAAACCTTGTCTTCTTGGCTTACAACCAAACTGCAATAGGTAGTGTCATCTTCCATTTCCAGGAAGTGGAGAAAAGGGTTTGGTAAAATTGTTTTGTCTGATTGTAGAGACAACATTTGTTAGTGTTTTGGATAATGTGTAAAAAGATATTCAAAATTAGATCATTAGCGCCCCCCCCCCCCCCCCATTAATGTTATGCAAAATTTGGCCATCTTGCTCGTTTCTTTTCCTGCAGCATTATTAAATTAGCATTTTTTTGGTATAAACTAGAAACTGAAGAGACGTGTTCAACAATATATATATATATACATATATGTCTGCGTCCGGTGGCGATAATATGCATTGTTGGAAGAGCAAATGGAAGAGACAAGTGAGTGATGGACGTTCAAGGATTAAAGCAAAGCTAACAGCCTATCTGGGAAGACTTGCCCCAAACTTATTGTTTGTGAAAAACCACACTGATAGTAAACATGAAAGCTTCGATGATAAAGCAATAAAATGGCATCATAATTGTCCGTGCGTTCTAAAATTTTGTACTTCGGCTCCATCTGCTCTAACTCTTTCAGGCAAAATGTACTGGGAAATGTCGGCCCACTATGGCTTAATAATATCAAAATGTAAGCACTCTGTAGTGAAGTGACTCGATCCCTGAGGAAAATTAAAAATCAGGCTTATAATCTGTAAAAAAAAAAAAAAATGGAAATATTCATTTGGGACACGATTGTAACTGATCACCCCCACCCCACCCCCACCCCCACCCCCATTGTATGATTGTAAGAACAAAATTGGATATTTAATGCAAAATAGAACAATGCTGGTTCCTCTTCCTCATAAGTTGCCATGAAGATTGACGCTTATTATCTCATTTAGTAATCTGCATTTCAAGTGTAAATTCAACATTTGCATAAAACATATTTTCTGCGGGGACATAAAATGGAGTGGGCCAGGGCAGCACCGTTTTACCTCAATTATCATATACTACAATGACCAATACAACAATCTTATCAGGAACTAGTGCATTTGCAACACTGTTACCAAATATGTTAGCTGTAACAGTGGGACTATGAGACGTCTATACCAGAAATGAGTAGATATCTGTTATCTGATAAAAGCGCCAATTAAGAAGACTAGATCCTTGTAATTGTATTGATGCTGGCAATTTTCAGAAGAACAGCAATGTCGAAGAGTCAAAAGAGTCACCTATTTACTAAAACAGTACGTGAAGATACAACCACAATGTCTCTTACCACATTCCATTGCGGAATAAGTTCCAAATTATGCACAGATTGGAACACTGTCACAGAAACATTGTATGCTACTGTTCCGTTTCATATATCAATATCCCACATTAAAAGTAGGCGTGCAAAATGAATGTTTCAACCTTACATGTGATTTTCACAAATACCATACATATATTTGTATATAAACTACCCACATTTTTAGATTGCAATACATCATTGGACCTTTCCTTTTATTTATTTTCTTACTTACATAATTACTTACGTACTTACTTACTTATTTACCTATTTATTTACTTACTTGTTGAATTGAAGCCACTAAATTTGCAGTGGTAGCTTAAACGCCATATACCTCTGTCTTTATACTAGAAAGAAACTGTCCCGACCGGTTTCTGTGCGATTGCCAGAAAGTGAACCAGAGACATTGGAAATACGGACCTATTATGGCTACAAATATGATTCATTTGGGTGCACGATATTATGTGCAAAGGAAAGATTACGCATCCACGCTTTTCCCATAATTCAAATAAACGCTTTGGCAGTCCAACCTTACAAACCCAGAAAGTTTGCTTTCAAATAGGCTGAGGTCTCTCAGCAAGAAATAAATGATGCCGAATTTTATGTTGGGTCTTTTCTCAAAGATGGGACCCATTTCATGCTTTGGTGATAATGAAAGCACTTTATTTTTTTATTTTTTTTTTATTTATTTGTTTGTTTGTTTATTCATTTACCTATTTTGGTTCCTTGCAAGTCCTGCCTGAACTGTTACATTGACTGCACCTTTTGTAATAAATCTTAGTATCAAAGTACGACTTGTATGTTTCGCTTGAACACTAAGACAATACCTGGAGTTGTATGTGAGCTGAGGAAATGTAATGGAAGCCAGTCTCTATGGCCCATACTGTCTCAGCGGTCAAGCTAAATATAAAAGAAACCCCGTTGGTTGTATGAGATAAATTCATATAAAAACGCAGGCAGCCAAGAGTTCTCCGTGCTTTGCATTCTATATGCAACTTCAGTAACACCAGACGGATCACCTTTAGTCCGAGCGATATGCACTCCACTGGTCAAACGCCCAAAGCAAAGAGGTACACCCATGTGAGAATTGCAGCCGTCCCTGGAGGCATCAATGAACACGATCGGTTAAGTTGTGAAGGGCCATAGAGACTGGCTTCCATTACACTTTCTCAGCTCATATACCACTCCAGGTATTGTCTTTCTTTTTGAAGTATGCAGACCTGCACTTCAGACTGACTGTGAGACCACCGATCTGTCATGACAAACTAAGGAGATCTATTATGCGGGCTAAATGCCCAAGGGCATCTCAGTGCACATAACTAATTTGGTGGCCACAACAGAGGGCCATTCCAATGCCGGTATGGTAGGCCAAGGCATGAACAATGACTCTCAGCTGATCCTTGAGCCTCCTCAATCTGTCCTCTGATGGAAAAATGATTAAGGCGGCTAGACTTAATTGAATGTACAAAAAGATAAAAATCTGCTTAGGGACCAAGGTCAACTTTGGTAGATGTCCCATTCATGGGAAAGCACTCCAGACACGATGCTGCTGAACAATGATGAAGTGGTAGCTGTTGCAAATTAATTAGTTGACAAGTCCCTCGTTTGTGAATTACAAGAAGTTATGGAAGCTTTCCAGGATCAGTACATGACTAATGAATTGGTCAATTCAAGTGACATCCCATTATGGGGCTGCCAGGACTGATATCATTGTCTCCATTTTGGAAATTTTCATACTTTTGAGAACAGCTTTTTGCAGATGTCATCTACCTCGTTTATTTTGAGGACCAGTAGATACCACTGTAGAAGCCCCCTTGACATCCCGTTAAAACTATCAGCTGCTAGTTCAGCAGTTTCGGAACTGCCTTTTTAAATTCAAATATCTCTGGTTCATGAGATACTAGATCCACATATTGAACTCAAAGATACCTTGGCTTACTGGGTCTGACAGAAAAGGTTACACTTCTCTCAGGGCACCTCTCAGAAATAAAATTTCTCCTACGTCTGAAACTTATCCTGAATGATTTGTCACTCATTGATTTCGAGTAGAAGACAAACCAATAAGAGAACATGGTGCATTTAATAAAATGCCAACTCCTACCACCTTTACAATGGTGTCCTTTCCAAATTTATTTATTCGATAGAACTTCGATTTAGTGTGCATTTTCCCGTTTTAGACATAGGAAAAAGAAAATCATCCAATATGGGTGGTCCATTGGGGATAACTTTGGGGTCACTCATTGTTAGATTTTCATGTTTTTCACTCGGCACAGCCTCGCAAAAGCATGACAATACAACAACTCCTGATTCCCACATTATTCTCTATGGGCCACTCATGCTGGATCCTCTTTGTCTACGATGGTTGCCTGCTTGGAAACAGACTGAAAGGTGAGCACTCATCACTTGATCCTATCCTTTGTGGGTAATACGTTGCAGGAGTTTGTAGCCAAGACTTTGAGTTATTATGTTTCTTTTAATGCTTGTTCTCATCTGCGGAGCATGCCATGCTTTATATGAGGCCTGAGCATGCAGTTCTACTGCCCTGTGAACTATGGCGGAATCTTGCTTCTGAGCAGTAGTTGATACAGAGCTCATCTTCTACTTTACAGCTCACGCAATGAAAGTCAGTCTTGGCAGCTCAGTTGGTCTATGCATGTTAGGCTGTCAAAACTGCTGACCAATCTTTTGTCTGTCCGATCCACGCTGCATACTACACAGACTCGTGCCAAAACAAGGAGACAGTTGCCATAGAGCAGGGTTGGGTTGTAGATATGTATGTTGGGTCAGGGAGCAGGGCCTTAGACATATGGGCGTCCATTCACAGCAGCTCGAGGTTCATCTCTGATGTGATAGCTAGTTTCAAGGAGTATCTAGGACACAAATACGTGGATGTTACTTTGCTGGGCCAGTTGCCTCCTAGGAATAAGTAAACTGCATCAGAGCAAGAAGGGTGGAATGTGTGAAGGACCCAGTGATGCAATGCTACGACATTGCCTAGACTAAAGATGTCGCATCTCCCGCCAGACGTTTGGGAACCTCAAAGGTAACTTGCGATCTGAGGGGCCTGACTGGAGACAGACTATGTCAATCCTAGAGCACCAGGCATGGTCATTTGAATTACAAATTGCTCCAGAGACCACAAGTGAGTTGTATCGGGGTAGCCCCTCTCCCCTTAAACTAGCAACAGTTCACTGGTTGTCCAATGACGCCTGTGTCAATGTTTTTTACCAACATCAACAATGTTGAAAAAACAATTTGAATGACGGTTGTGGGTCAAAAAACGGTCAAGATAACATGTTCTAGGTTAACAGCTTTCCTTGACATGCATTAGGCTTTTAGCTTGCAACACGTCATGGGAAACTATTGACTCAGTCTATATGAAATCCACTGTCAGCCCAAGGGAAAAGTGTTAAAGCTGGTCTGTTATTTTATCCCTCGGGGAGTTACCAGACTTACTTCCACACATTTCATTGTTGGCATGAATAAAATCACACCCTGTTGCAGATAACTGCTTATCCTCCGTTTCAACCGAAAGTGCGTGACTTCTATTTTCTGGAAACACAGAAAGATCTTACTTTTGAGCTATACAAGTTCAAAGAGTATGGTGCTGGTAGATCCAGGCCTGGGGGGGGGGGGTCCTCCGTCCCCAATTACCTTAGTATAGCGTCATAATCGGCATCATTCGATATCGTATGGTCAGCATCAGCTGAATATTTCTCAATCTGCCCCTTTTTGGGCGATGAATGGAAAAAATGTAAACTTCCGTCAGGAATGGCTTAAAACCAGGTTTGAAACAAGGCAAAGTGGATCCAAAGCTTTAAGGGGCCACGTGTATTCATCCATGATGTGATGCACGAGATACTGAGCCACTGTGGGCGAGGTTTATGTAACCTTTGGGTTTCAGTTGTGTGCACAAGCTGTTTACACCTTTTAATTGGGCAATATCGTGGGACAACCTGCTCACCATGGATGGAATGCCGGTGTGTGCAACGCACAACGGTACTTTAGATAATATGCCTTTATATTGCCTTGTTCAGTAACTAAGTGTAGGTGAAATATAATTTACGCCAGAATTTGTACAAGGCACATACGTAACTCAATTGTCAATTTTACGGGGAATAACAGGACGAATATTTGGCGTGACTATAGGTAAGGGGCCGGTATTTTTTGCCTGTAATATCCCCATTGAGGTCACATATCATAGTAAGACAGACATACATACGCGTTACACCATATGCGTCAGCTCTGGTTTACATATGCAAGAAGTACTTAAAGAACTAGAATGGATGATTTGCTGCATAGCAAATCAGTGTGTGTGTGTATCTACAAAGCATATTGGTATAGCAATGTACAACTAGTCCATAACACAGGAGTAGAGGTTGGAGTGGCTATCTCTATCTATTACAGCTTTGAAGTTATTCAAAATTTAAAATTTCCAATGGTGCTACTTAGCATAATTTAAATTGCTACTACTTTTCTTTTTAACTCATCAGGTGAGCAATGGTCATCGACCCGCTAGTAGAAGTTGGAATGACATCTCTATCTATTATAGTGTTGAAGATATTCAAGACTGAAAATTTCGAATATTGCTAATTAGCATAATTTAAATTGCTACAACTTTTGTTTTCGATTCATTACATGTTTTAACGCTGAACGGCTACTGTTGCCGTTATAACGACAGGCGATGCGCCAAAATATCTTTGATAACTACTACCTTTGGAGGGTCACAGATTTTGAAGGCACAGTTGCAAACAGGTTGAAAGTTTCTATTTGAAAAAGGGATCATGCACATGTTTTATATTTGGAAAGGAACTACATTTATGAGCTAATTCCTAGAATAAACATACATATTTGCAATAAAATTATGAAATTTTACGTGCATATACAAATGTGAAAATACCTTTTCATATGTTTTTTCATACTCCTAATTTTATTTTCAGAGTTGATGTGGACCTATAGGACTGTAAAAAATGCCAGGGGCTATTATTTCTCTGTGCTTGTTTTGAATTATGAAAAGCTAGTATTTAAGTTAAAAAATTTGAAAGGTTCTATTAAAAAAAAAACAAACAAACAAACAAATAAAAACAAAAACAAAACGGCCTCAATAAAAGAAAATCCTGAGTCATAAAGAAAAAACATAGGTCCATACTAATTATATTTTAAACATCTGAATTTGATTAAACCTGTAAAGGGTATTTTGACATTTGTATTGGCATGAAAATACGGCACCTTTGTCACTAATCTAGATATTAGTTCAACAATTGGGTCATAAAGTTATTTTTTCTTTCCAGATTTAAAATCTGGATAATTCCCTTTCGTAAAATATATGTATTAAAAATGTTTGCAGTAATTCTTCTAAATCTATGAACGTCCAAAAATATCAATATTGGAAAGCGCTTTTGGTAATTGGATCACATCAATCTGGGAGTAGGCTCTTTCAACGAATGAAGACTAGTCTTTACTTTTTGTGGCTTGGCAACTGACAGTAATTTTATGACAGTAGATTTGCTGATTTCTGGGATAGGTCTGCATGGGTTGTGTTGAGGCAGCAAGTAATTCGGTATCTGTGGAGTGTTGCGGAGAGGTCCATGTTGAAGTCTGATGTACTATAAATTTTCTATAGTGCCCCAAACCGACATATAAAATCACAATCTATAATCAACATTTAATACAACTGAAGAACAAAAGTGATTCATAAACCTGTATTTGAAATTTGAAACACGTGTGTGTATGAATGTATGAATGAATGAATGTATGTATGTATATATGTATGTATGTATGTATGTATGTATGTATGTATGTATGTATGTGTGTGTATGTATGCATGCATGCATGCATGCATGTATGTATGTATGTATGTATGTATGTATGTATGTATGTATGTATATGTTTTACTGATATTTTTACTCCTTTACATACTTATCTTCCATCCTTGGATATTTTATTTAGCTTTATATGTTTTATTGATATATTTACTAAGCCGCAACTGGCTCTTTTAATGTATAACCAAATTGTCGACATAGGTAGCCAGTGGCTAGTGTTACTCTGTATTTTTCCACCGACTTGAAATAAAGATATGTCTATGTCTATGTCTATGTATGTATGTATGTATGTATGTATGTATGTATGTATGTATGTATGTATGTATGTATGTATGTATGTATGTATGTATGTATGCAAACGTGCCTCTGAATGAATGTTGATATAAACCGGATGGAAGAACGACGTCCCTTTTTGCTGGCTACATATTCAGACTGCACTTAAATAAATCATAACAACCAATTTGGTGGTCCGAGCTAAGTTTACATGCAAAATCTCAAGCTCTGTGTGGATAAGGTTTGGGTTTCAAAGTTTACGAAGCTTCACTATTTGTCTGCACTAACTCTTTTGCTTTAGAACAAAATTCATTTCGGTTGTAAAAATTCAACCGACAACTGATTTTGGAATTAATTTCGGTGGCACCACTGATAAGGGAACAAACCGCTTGAACAATATTTGATAGGTGTACACGTTGTATTGCTTGCTAATATATTGCAAGCGTGAATACAGTCATTTGTAATCTACATATCCACCAAAATGTTTAACCTTCCTATATAGAATAAATATAAAATGATGCAGAAAATTGTTCATGGTACACTTACTAAACTTGAAGCTACGATCAACAACTTTGCTGCTTTAAGATCTGTACACATCATGGGGAAAGTAGTCGATCTTGCAAGCTGCATCTGATTACAACATGGCTAAATATTCCACCCCAAAAAGGTCCCAAAATTATATTTTACATTATTATTATTATTATTATTATTATTATTATTATTATTATTATTATTATTATTATTATTATTATTATTATTATTATTATTATTATTATTATTATTATTATTATTATTATTATTATTATTTTTATTATTATTATTATTATTATTGTTGTTGTTGTTGCTGTTATTGTTGTTAGTGTTATTGTTGTCGTTGGTGGTGTTGTTATATACAATGTGGAATGTAGGTTTAAATGAGAAATTTTGTAACCACATGTGCACAAAAGGTGTATACAATTTATTTAGCTCCGATGAAAAGTTCCAATATGCTGGTAATCAGTACCTATCAAAATTAAGGTGGGCAATGGCTTATGCTGCATATTAGATATTGAAGCACCCCAGATCAATGATACACGCATCGAGCAACAAGAAGCCCATACAGTGGATGCACCTTCTTTTTTAGACACGCCACACAAACGTTTTGAGACTTAGGTTTCCATGGTAATGTACTGCGTACCATGGTACTTTTTTTCATTCATAACCGTGAGCCAAAACTTGAACTACACAGAACATCATTTGAGAGTATCATTTTGGTATCGTACCGAAGGACAGGTAATTATCTTGTGAATTTTTCTGAACTTTGCAAGAGTTATATATATATATATATATATATATATATATATATATATATATATATATATATATATATATATATATATATATATATATATATATATATGAGAGAGAAAGAGAGACAGACAGACAGACAGACAGACAGACAGACAGACAGACAGACACAGATAGAAAGTTAGTTAGCGACAGAGACGGAGAGAGGAAGAGAGAGACAGAGTTCTGGTAAATGTATTGCTTAGCTTCAGTAATCTTGACCAGCGTAGATTTCTGTGATCTTTATCTGATAAAATGGTGCAAATATATATAGAAAACTCAAATCTAACATTTTTCCTGAAAAGCTGTGTTGTAATGGTTTATGAGTCGTTCTATGTGCTCAATGACCAGCTGTCGCCGCCCCTCGTGTACTTCATGGCAATGATACACCCATTTGCTTGAAAAGTCCGTGCGAAAATCTTGGTTTGAAGCAACGGCGGCAACAATTAGTCACCATGTTAACGTATTAGACACCATGTTAACGTATTTTGCCCTGGAAAACTTTTCTAGTTTACATTAGAGATACAATGATGGCAATACATCCACTTTTCTCCAAATGTTCAACAAACGACACCTTACACAAAATTAAATTCATACTTACAAAATACTTGCTACCTTGTCATTTGACCTTAAATAAGAAACAGCTAAATGCAATGCACTACTAGAATAGAAGATTTGTTTCATGGAAAATTCGGGTGCCAACAGAAGTTAATAGTTTATAGATGTGTCGATACTGAAGTTGCCAAACATTTAAATAAATACACCTCAGAAGGACATTTCTTTCTGTCATGGTTTTGAAAACATTGACGATTTATTATAGTTTTAAACACATTCAACATTTAGGATTGCTTAACACTACTGTAAATTCTGCAATAATTGTATAGTGCGTCCTTTTTCACAAAATATAAATATCAGCTGGAATGCCACCTCTAGCTAAACTAGATTTGATGATATGAAAAATTTGAGGGTTCAAATGCTCTAGGTTTGCATAGTGGCGAATACTATGACATTAGTCGTACATTCATTAGATGCGCAATCATCCAAAACGTGTAAGTAGAAAATGAAATAACATCTTTTTTCTATTATGATTTTAAAATACTTAATATTGAAACTTCTGTATGTTTCTAAGTAGTAGTACAATTTTTAACTCTGTATCCTTTGTTCAATATTCCATGGATGCCCCTTTCCCACACAAATATAAATTACCATTAAGTTGGGGCTTCTGTCTATAACATATTTGAATATATTCAAAATGTTAATTTTCAAATTTCCCTAATTTGCTTTAGTATACAGTGATTCCGACTAATCCATTACACGTATAATCATCCAAAACGTTTAAGTAGAAGTTAGAATTACATCTCCGTTTCATAGGTTTGAAAAAACATGTGTTCAACATTTTAATACACATATTTTGCTGATCAGTTCAATTTCCAGTGCAACCAAGTAGGGTTCAACGGGTATCCAATCTTTATATAGACAAACCCTGTAATTGCACCACTGTGTGGTATATACTTTTGAAAACATTCAACATTGAAATTTTCAAATGGGTCCAGTTGGCATAATTTGGAATGCAGTAACTTTTGTTCCATATTCATGGGGCAAGCGTACATCACAAAAAATATGCAATGAAGTTGGGATGACACCACTATCTATAAAAGCTTTGGACATACTTCTAATTTATTTTTTTTAATTTATAATTACCATGGTTTTTATACTTAAGACTTGGCTCATATTTTTATAAAATGCGTAGAATTGGAAAAGAGACATGCAAACCTTAAAGTTCGAATCTGTCAGTAATAGTTTTGAAGCTACGAAGCATTTCAAATATCCTTGCCTGTAATTTGCATGATATTGAACACTATGACTGATCCATATGCAACAGCAAATAGTTCAGAAAAAGCATTACCCATATTCAAAACTTTCCAGCCAACAACGTCAGCAAAGATATTCAAGAGATACCAAAACATCAACATGCATCTTCCAATACTAACGTGAAGAAACAAATTTCATGCATGACTTATGACAGGTAGACACCCATAAAAGGCAACTGGCTGTTTTAAACCGGTCCTCTCAACCTTTGAAATATTCTTCATTAACTACAGACTATATGTTTGTCCAAAACATATGAGGCTTAACCACCCCAAACCCCCATTTTCATTACTTTTGCCGAAGACAAAAATAAACATGGTTCACGTTTTAAGATTAGCGTCTGGCCAAAGTTGGAGTTTCTAGGTACTGCGATGTCGGAGAAAAAATATTGAACAGCATTTGGCCGCGAAGAAGGATAGAGGGGTAGAGAGAACGACTGAAAGAATAAGGGAGAAATAGACTGTCTGTATTGGCATGCAGGCTTAATTATGCTGTAGCCAACGAAATAAGGATGGCACAGGAGCAGGCATGAAGGTAAATAGGCCACTGTAAGAAGCTTCAGCTGTTGGGTCCCTGCCTGGCATATGTTGTTGGAAACTTTGACGATGGCACCTGGTTACAAGACAGCTTTACTAATCAATATTCTATAAATGTTTTTGTCACCCTTGACGAAATCAATGACTTTCTCGGTTGCCTTAAATTCTCGTATGCATACGACTATTGACAAAAGCATAATGTTATTAAAAGGTCCACAACTTGAAGTTTAGTGTGTGGCTGCAGGTTTAGTCGCTAGGACACTTTTTCTGTTAATTCAATCTCACCAGACAGTAATAGGATGAACCACTGGCTGAGATGCTCAGTTGAGACTGACGCCATAACAACTGGCCACAACTGTTTCGTGATACATTGTGAGGTCTATCAGATGAAGGTCGGTCGTGTCCTGGTCTCCCATACAACGGCTAGAGCTCTCGATCGATGTTCCAAAGCTGTATTTAGGGAAAGATGAGGAAAACGTCCTTCAATGACTGTCGTTTACTTCTTGGGGATTTGATCGTGTCGTTTGTTTGCCATCACTTAATACCTTAGTTGACCAGAATATATATGGTGCGGCGTATCTCAACCACGCTCGGTTCGGTTAACCTTCCAAAGGTCATTGTCCTGGACTGAGACCATAGCCTTCCTCGGTGTACCCTGGGCGCTGAGGGTGCGGCGACGAAAGCTGTCGATTATAGTCATGCTATCCTCGTAAGTTTTCCCAACTTTCATGGAATTATTCGGAGTAAGGACGATGCTTGATGAAGTGGATGAAACAGACCGCCTTTGAAATTGCTGGTCGCTATAGACCGATTTGATCGGGGAAGTGTTAACTGGACCCAATTACGCCATCATTGCGGAAAATTAGAATGTTATGCCTTCATGTGATGTTTCACTTCTAGGGCTTTGCAATCAAATCCTCTGCATTGGATAGCTGTCTGTATGGGATAGCCTGTCTGTATTGATCGCCATTGGTATTGTGGCAAGGATAAATTTAGTTGCGCTCGGTGAGGTCATGTAGGACTGTTACTCTCATGAAGTGTTCTCACTGTTCGGGCGTTGTGAAGCTGGCTGCGCCCCGCTTAGTTCATGCAAACAAGCGCAGTTTTGTCTCGATCTCTTCCCGTGCGTCTAAAAATAGACATGTAGCAATTTTCTATTGTTCCAGAGCTGGATAAACTAAGTGCAAACAGGACATCTCTGTTGCATCACGATGATGCTATGTCATTTAATCGGCAAGCTTCAGATCATACCCTTTTATCTCTTTGGTTCCTACAAAGTTACTGGAATATCCTGCCATTCATCTGTTTGTTAGCCACGAGAAATGCCTTCAACATTAATATCGTGTCTACGATATGCTGACATAAATATACTAATCCTTTGACCTTCAAGGCGCTGGTTGTGAAGCCACTTTGGGCAGGTCGTACTAAGAGCCAATATGGCACCTAGGCCGGGGAGCAGCAGCTGGTTTCATTTCATGAACCACGTTTCTCGTGGCATATTCGTGAATTTCGTGCTGCGGCAGTGTTCGTAAAATATGTTAGTTTACATAATGAGTTAAATGTGGTGAGTTGCCCTTTCGGGTAGCATCATTGCTTGCGTAATGTACACATTTTTAATTTGCTTCCTGTATAACTATGATTGTTCGTCAGTGGCTTGCCCAGGCAGCTTTTCATTAACACGCAAGATGCTGACAATTGAAGAAACCTGAAACTTAAGTGAAAAGAGTGAGAGCGTACGGCCACGGTCGTAACGTGATACATCACTTCAACAGATGTTGACAAGCTGTGATAAATCACTTCACTTTTCCTTATGATCATTAACAGTTCTAAATTTAAGCAAATCTGACTGTGGAGGACCCGAGTCAGAGATCGTACCAAGCATTGAACAGAGAGATGCTAGGAAATAAATCTGCCAGACAGACGGATGTACAGACGAATGAAGGCCCGCAGCAAAATATGTTTTCTGTTTAGTTTGAAATTTAAAAAAAGCTGAAAAGTCAAACTGCGCAGTGATGCAACCGATGATGTATATATACGGGAGCCCCATATACATCATCAGATTATATAACACATTGCTTCATCAACCATGAGTGATATAGGGCCGTATCTACGTACTCCTCTGATCACTGTATCTCAAAACGAGTGATGTGGCATCATCAAGCGCTCCTTTTTCTGCTTCTTTGTTCCATCCTTGAGTATTTTGGGCTTCTTTATCCCTTACATACTGTTTCCAACAGCCTCGCTTTCGATTGTCAGTACAGTTTCTCTATCCCCTAGAATGTTACACCCGATGTGGAGAACAGCAGCTGATATCTCTAACTCGCACCTTGGAGCATTGCTAGCATGATGGCCTCAAACAGCGCCGTGCTTGCTCTGACGATCAGCTCATATAATATTATTGTACAGGACCGACTGAATATACATCAGTGACAGCTCAGCATAGTCTTTAACCTCTGAGAATACTTGTGTCTTCCAATCCAACAATGAATTCTATGCTGGAGGAGATTGATTCGCTATGGGTCATGCCAAAACTTATCATTTAGGTAAGGTATCCAGATCAGAATTAACAGGGACGAAACCGACACAAGTCATAATGCAGAGATATAGACTATGCATGTATGAGGCTCATTAAAGGTGGTTTTCATCAGCAGATGCAAGAATGCGTTGGTTGAAAAGAAACAGGGACTGGGGTAGCTGATTTCACCTTTTTCCGTGTCAAGTGTGGGGACTTGAAGGTTTAACACTTTACAGGCACATCTTTACTTCCAATCATGAAGGTGATTCTTACTCATGGTTTTCCCACAAGGTTATACGTTGATATGTCATCCAGAGAACTTCAGCTTTAAGAAGCATAAAAACGACCGTGGACTACGCGTGTTTTTACCCCATGGGCTTCCTGAGCCGCGTGTCTGTGCGTGCTTTCGCCCATGTGCCAATGCACATGGCAAAAGCAAGAACTTCTTACATAATCAAGACACAACAGTCAAAAGATCACGGGTGTTGACAGAGAAAAAGCACAAGTACAACCATCAAACCTTCACAGCTGAAGCACCTTCTAAGGACCTTGGATGAGTTTACTCCCTAATTATCTCCACATGTTTTTCAAGGTCCCAGGCATCAACATAGAAGTCCTTGTCAATGGTACATCTTCAGATAAAATAAAGCTACATACATCACCTTCAGAGCTTTGTATATTTACAAGCAGCAGACAAGCATCGTACCACCAGAACATGACATTAATGCCTAAATATAATACGCAACTTCTAACGTGATAAATACTTTCTGTGTGCACTTAACTCCATGTGAGGCAGAAGGATGTGTGTTATGGGGCCGTATACAAAAAAAAAGAAAGAAAAAAAAGCGGAAAAAACCTTGGAAGGGGGGGATAAGTGCCAAAATCGCATTTTCATCAATTATTTGGAAAAATAAAAAGATACACAGCTTTAATATGTAAAATTTACAGTGATTTTATTATCAAAAGTCTACAAAAGAAATAGAAAAGATCATGATGGGCGATATTAGGGGTTTTACGTGCTGATGTTTCAAAAGCTTCACCAGAGTTACAGATTTTCCGCTTACTTATATGTATTTTGTATGTTCATTGATCACACTTTTAATATTTCTTTGTATAATCCTGAACCTCCGGTAGTGCTGATTCATGTCCTCACATTCACTAGGTGATGGGCATGGTATTTTCAGTAATTCCTGAAAGTGATACTAGATGGCACACTAATCAGTGAGCCATGACGAGACCACATGCATTCATCCTTTGTTAGATATATGCAAATATTAACAAAGTAGGCCTACAATCAGAAAGAAGAAAAAATACTTTGAGGAATTTGGTAGCTTGAGCAGAAGGGTATGACAAACGGCAAATGAGATATTTTAATGAAAGATAGGTGCTGTATTAAAAGCAGATCAAGACCAATGGCTCTATAAAGATTGCACGAATTTTTGATAGGGAACATATTATGTTTAAAACTTGCCTTTTTGTGCTGTATCTGCGACTATTTCATTGTGATAATGGATCTAACACGTTGTTTAAGATATGCTGCTACCTTGAATGGACGTGTTATGTGTCTTCAGAACAGGCAAATAAACGTAGGTATATCTTGTGATACATTGTTACATTTTCTTATTTGAACATAAACTGGGCATTGATGTGGTAAAATATCAGTCTCAATTTTCCAGATAAAGGTGATTTTGAATTGAGGAGGGGGAAGGGGTAATCCCAGTCCGGGGAGGTGGGGGCGGTAACTTTGGATTTTTTTTTTCATACAGGATCCCTAACATCGTTAAAACCGATCGATATATATATATATATATATATATATATATGAGACTTCTGGTTGCTCACTCTTTGGTTAGTTCCCTAAATCGATTTCTATGTTCTGTCAAAATATAGGTATTTGCCCCCATTACATACATTCGTACAACACACAAACTCACACAGGCACGCATATACGCGCAAATGTTTACAGGATGCTCATCCTAGCCCGAACATTGTATTTTATGAGTAAAAACTGACTGCAGGACTTGATTCCTTCTTGTGAGACTTGCAAAAATGATACTTATTTTGACTATTTTTAGTGCCAAGTTTTGACTGAATCGACAGCTTTGGGCGCAATGAGCCCACAGTGTGCCCAGGAAAGCTGTTGCCTCCCTCATTATCGTGGTCTGTGCTCTCGTATGGTAAGTGCTAGGTACTTGAATGAAAGGTCATTTAGAAGGAATATAAATCTAGTATCGTTGTGTCAATTGAGACCACATCGACTTATGGATGAGCCCTAAAGGGGAACATTATATATGTAAAGCTGCGGTGCTGTCAGTTTGCAAGGTGTCTTCAGTACCAATATATACCGCACCGAACTTGACTTGACATGAGAGTCAGTACGTCTAGGCTGTCATTAAGATCCAAACGTGTGTTAGTCATGTCGATAGAAAAAAAGTTGTGACCAAACAGACTGGTGTATAATGTAAGCATACTCCCACGGTCTCACCAGGCATGCATGCGTGCAAGATGTATATCTGTTTATACGTAAACTAAAACTAGCAACTTCCTTCTTCCTGCTTACTGAATAATACAAAGAGTCAGCTTCCAATATCATTATAGGTCGATCTCCGTCTAATTATAGTTTTAGGTCTATCAGTTGATTTCCATTGATCAATAGTTGTCGGGCATAAACAATCATATAAACCGGAGGCACATAAGTCGCAGCATTACCTTCAATTCTCAGGGTATCAAATCTGCCTGTATTTCAGCACATTTCACTGCACGCCGTTTGTCCACGATGCCGTGAACAAATCTGCGCTCATATTTCAGGAATATGGACATGGCTTGGATCAATCTGGCTATAAAAGGTAAAATTGTTCGAAATTGTACTTACATCAAACATACATGCCAAGCAGAAACCCTGGCTAGATGTGGACTATTTTTCTTTTCTTTATTTATTTTTTACCTTTTTTTTTTACCTTTTTTTTCATTTTTCTCTCTTTTCACGTCCACGGGGAAGCGAATTCAGTGCTGCCACCTGCATGTCAAGGATTTGTTTTCTCTGCCACCGACGGTCCTTAGTCTTCCATTGACGTGCTTGTTCACGTTCTAACCTTTAACGTTTGAACAGACAAACCAAGAATAATGCCTAAACTTGAACGGCATTTTTTTTAGCAACCGGCAAACCACTATCTGATTGCTTATTATTCTGACTCTGATTTCTCTAAAAATCCATGCGATCCAAGTTTATCATCCGTAAGCAGACATTTTCTAAATAATAATAATAATTAGTCACAGGTATGTATGCAGCTTTGATGGTGAAAGGACTCAAATGAACATCCCTGTATCTTCCCTCACTTTCATCTCTCTTTATAGCCCTATAACTGTATAGATGTCATGGTATATCTCCCTGTCTGGCTGTCTTTTAATTTGCAATATTTCGGAAACACGAATATTGCATGTATTGGCTATGCTTCCCTTGTGAAAACCTTTTGTAACGGCAAGCTTGATGTAAAAACTCAATAAAGTGGCAGAATAGAAGATATCAATTTATTTACATTACAGATTATGCGTTTAAGGAGATCATTTTCCATTTAGATAACGTCTTACTGATGAAGCTATGGGTAAAGAGTCAGTTAATGTGTTCATGGTTGTGGATATTTGGTAAGATTATGTTCCATCAACTGCTAGATTTTCCATTCTTTTCCCTGCATATGGGTCGACAACGATCGGCAATTCTAAGCGTCTACTTTGCCTCTTCTGTTAATGTTGCGCTTTCGTCAAACGTTTTAAATGGAAATCCGCAAGGCTTCCCATCATGTTAAGTGCCCCAAAGCGACAGTCTTTATCAGGCGCGCCCCGGGCGCATAGTGGTGTCGACGAAAGTTTATACGATGACAGGGTAAATGTCAATATGCATCTAACAATTGACGCATGTGCCATGTACCCCACCCCACCCCCCATTATTGGTTGAGAGGCCCCAGATAAGCGAAGCGATCTTCAAAATCCAACTAGGAAGTGGTTGTGGGCAAAAAGACACAAATACAATTATATTGAAAACAACTCTGCAGATATACATATATAGCATGCAAAGTGTAAATTTATAAATCCTGTGGACAGAAATATTTCATACATAAAGTCTGCAGTGACTTGTAGCATAATTTGACAAATGATACAAAAGAAAACATCGCGATGGTGAGCGATAATATGGGTTCGTACAAACCGAAATTTTGAAAGCTTCATCATAGTTTCAAAGTTTCTTTTTGGTTGTATGGTTGCCCAGTTTTTATGTTCTTTGCACAAAACGTCACTAAATCCTTTCAAATATATGACGATAAAGCTCCAAAAGTGTGTGGATTTAACCCTTTACAATACCAATAATAGACATGTGCACTTTCGCTCGAAGTTCCTCCAATTGCCATTCAATTGCGCACTTTAAATGCATCATCTTTTGCCCTAAAATTAATTGACTCTTAAATACAATAAAACAGAAAAAATATATGTGTGTAGAAATAATTAGTTTGACGTGAAGAACATCAAAATATACGTTAAAGGACATACTCATTGGGGGGGGGGGGGTCTGACAAGAGTATCTTCTGTACCGATATGAAAATGCTGAAAATTTGGACTGGCCCTTAACGTACAGCAGAAAGAGGCACGATACATACCAGACACTCATGCTATGATTAACTTAATTTACCAATAATAATAATAATAATAATAATAATAATAATAATAATAATAATAATAATAATAATAATAATAATAATAATAATAATAATAATAAGAATAATAATAACAGAGGTTGCTTTAAAACCAAATCTATTAGTGTGTTGCAAAGCTTAATTAAATGCTATTGTAGCACATATCTAATAATTTAAGGAATGACGGACACCTCTACCTTATTGAAACTATTCAAGTGGCCATAATTTGCATAAATTAACATTCGGCAACTTTCGGTTGTGGCTCATTGGATGCGCCTACAGTACAAAACTATGTATTACAGATGAAGTGGTGCCTCTACCTTTAATAGTTTGGAAGCTATCAAATATTTAAAATTTCCAATGACCTTAATGTGTATGATTTTCAATATGTTGACTATTGAAACCGGATGCTTCACTGTTATATCAATGACTAAGCAAAATTTACTCTTTGTCAGTGATATGGTATCCGAAAAAAAAATGCGGACAAAATTGGCTAAAAACAACCTAGATAGAAAGAAAGAAAGAAAGAAGAAAGAAAGAAGAAAGAAAGAAGAAAGAAAGAAAGAAAGAAAGAAAGAAAGAAAGAAAAGAAAGAAGAAAGAAAGAAAGAAAGAAAGAAAGAAAGAAAGAAAGAAAGAAAGAAAGAAAGAAAGAAAGAAAGAAAGAAAGAAAGAAAGAAAGTGAGCCTTCACGCGCTCGCCTTTCGCCTCAGTGACCCGGGGTCGATTCACTGGGGGAAGAGTTCCACCACTCTTCTGTGGTTTGCAATCCATGTAAAACATACGGGTCAAAACTGCGCTGTAGTATGCTTGGTGTTCTTGCCCACTGCCCGCCAAGACAGGAAAGAAGTAAATAAAATTGAAAAAGTTTAGAGTGGTACTTGAAAGCAGTTGGACACAGGAGTACAAAATCTGTTTGGTGAGACACTTGAATGTATAGCTGAAAGAAAAACTGATGAATATTGCATTTTTGAGATGTAACAGTTAAGCACGCAAATACAGTCGGTTTTGTGTTGCTTATCCCTAAAAGTATTGATGTTTTTTTTTTGGGGGGGGGGGGGTAATATCTAATGGCACAATAAAGTGTTTAAACTGAGTTTCTTTGGAGATAATATAGCTCCTTTGTGAAATGCGTCGGGTTTCTACATACATGTAATTTTAACTGTTCTCCCAGTTCCTCTCCATTGAAGAAAAATGTTTAAACCAAACCATTTTATTTGAGTACCACGAAAAGTCTGAGGAGTGCACCTGAAAATTCAAGTTGTGACCTTCCTTGCCGTGCCATAGCGCTGATATATACCAGTCTGAGGAATCTGCCAAAATGTTACGGCGCTACAAAAATTGATGTGTACATCATCTAAACAAACAGTCCATATACAGTTCCTGGAAACGTTTTCATTATTTTGCCAATATTTTGCCCTGATTTGTCTACATGGAACACGGTGTGTCCATCAATTTGCCTGAGGCACGACGCAAGGTTTATGATGGATAGTTTATGTGTTTTGCAAGTAATGTAATATATTCATATACATGTTACACATATGCCCATAGTTATGTGTACAAGGAACATAAATTCACGCAAAATCATTTCGTATTTATTCTCGAGTATAAATATGTTTGTGTCAAAATACACTTGTATGCATTTAAATCTTGAATGCTTGAACTAGTTGCAACCTGGAGAATATATGTATATATATATATATATATATATATATATATATATATATATATATATATATATATATATATATGAATGAGCGGATGTATTGACTACGCTGGTACAACAACTTGGCGAAAGAAAAACATACAAAGAGCATCAGATACAAAATCAATACTGATCTTAGAACATTATACGAGTGCAAACAATTTCCTATAGACACCATAGCAATATATATATATATATATATATATATATATATATATATATATATATATATATATATATATATATATATATATATATATATATATGTATATATGTATGTATATATATGTATGTATATATATTAAAATGTATGTGTGTTTATCAGATCATTAGATTATATTTTATCATATGCAATTTTACAAGTAAAATGCATGAGGTAAAATACAAAGTAGACACATTGCTATTCATCAGCTAGGGTAGCTCGACCGTTGTATTTATCAGATTGACGTATGTTAGTTGTCGGACACCTTTTTTTTTTGTAATTATTATTTAATTGATGGCCCCAGTAGCGTGTTTGTTTTATAAAAGTGTCATTCTTGATTCCTGGCCTGATAAATTTAGCGTCACTGCAAGGCATGATATATAAGCCTAGTGACATGTTTGAAGTAAGACATGGTTAAACATTTGGAACAGGTACAGGACAACAATCATCCATTTCCATGTTCTGACTTGACGCCGGGCCGGGTTGGCCACGAGGTGGTAACAAGGAAGTATCCCTCACAGGCTTCTTCATTGTGCCGACTTTTGCCAGGTCATGAACGAAGTCAAATACTATCATTCCACCACGGACTATTTAGGCTCCATTTACAAAGCTAAATATATCATATGCAGATGATATAATAAGTATAAGCGATGCCATTTGGAAGATTCATAGTAGACTCGACAATATCCCCCGGCTCATGAGGACCCGGGGATGGAG